>JAWUZG010000098.1:2412500-2935000 GCA_036785705.1 Acanthornis magna
CAGCGAGGACGGGCCCAGCCTGCTGGTGGTGCGCGGAGCTCTGCTCGCAGATGAGCGCGGCGAATTCCTGCTCGTGGGGGTGAGGAACATCAGCTGTGGCTGATGTGCTGTGACAGGGTGGGAGGTGACCCTTCCCCTCGCCTGCTCCTCTCGTCACCTGCTCGTTGGCACAGCAGCATCCGAGAGCAGCTGAGCAGGGAGCAGCACTGGTACCGTGCGGGAACAGCTCTGCACGGCGAGCTGTGCTCCCTCGCTGACCCCAGGGACAGCTGGGCAGCCACAGCCAGAGCCCTGCTCTGTTGGCATTCCCTAGAAAACCAAACTCATGGCTTGAGCAGGGCTCTTCAGGCCTGAACTGGCCCCAGGGAGAGCAACAGCCTAGCTGCACCCCAGGATATTCCCTGCCACGCACAGGGAGAGGGCCATGTCCCTCTCATTCCCCAAGGGTGCAATTAGCACCCAAATGTCTGCAGGGCAGACTCTCATCCTTCCAAAGTTCAGTGCAAAACTCCCTTTTCTCTCCTCAAGTCCCAGCCCGAGCAGAGCCTGGCCTTGAGCATCCCTGAACAATTCAATATATTTCCCAGTTAGTCACAGACAACACCACGGCGCTTAACTCATCACCCCAAGGTCCTTTCCAGAGCGAGGCAGTCTTTTTCTGCAGAGATATCCATTAACATTTGACAGACTGAGCCTTGTGGCAAATGTTCTGGATGGACCCCAGCAGGTGATCAAAGTGTTCCCCTCTCCCAGAGCAGGCTCTGCTGGCCTTACAAACGCTTAGGTAAGGACCCCAAATAATCTTTGCTTCTGTGCCGTTATTTTTTCTGTTTTCAATAAACCAGGGCCTCTGTGGGGCTTTTTATTTCTTACAGGCACTTGATTGCATTTAGCCTTTTACCGCTTTAGTGAACTAATTTTCAATC
Organism: Acanthornis magna; assembly: GCA_036785705.1. Lineage (NCBI taxonomy): Eukaryota > Metazoa > Chordata > Aves > Passeriformes > Acanthizidae > Acanthornis > Acanthornis magna. Next base: position 2,413,427 of record JAWUZG010000098.1, read on the forward strand.
AACTTAGAAATGCATTCCAAATGCAGGGGCCATAATTAAAAAGAAACAGTTAATCCTTTGTGACAATCTGAGTCCAAAATTATGCTTCTAAATTATTCGGACAATCATTTAGGGGGCAAAAAAAAATCTCTCTCCCAAGTCTGATTACATCAATGCTCTAAAGAAACATTTCTTCCTTAGGTCTCTGATTTCCCTGGTGGTTGTGATATAAACCCTGAACTTCTTAAATGTCACTTAATTTATATGATTTTTCTGTTTACCCTTTTAAAATGACAAGTTGTTCTCTAGTATTTATGTCTGTTTGAAAATTAGATATCATGGGCAATCCAGTGCTGTAGTTGCATTTCTGTTAGCTTAAGCTTAGTAAGCACTTACCATAAAAAGAGAAAATAAAAATATGCCTACTCTTACTTTTTCAGTCTTTCCTTTTTTTTCCTACAATGTCCACCAATTTTAAACAACCTACTCATTTTAACTTTTTATGGTTTCACTCTTAACAGGGTAAGAAATTTAAACTGGTTATTACTTTGCCTTTGGTGAGCTATCGGAGGAGTTATGGGCCTGTTTTTAACTCTCCATTGCTGACAAGGGTTAATTAATTTCACTCCAGCATGTGGTCCCCACTGAACTCTCCTCCTGTGGCATCACCTTGCAGCGGGCAGTGCCTTGCAAACATGATAATCTTTTCAGAAGACCTTTTGACAGTAATGAAATTAAATTGACCTGTGTTGCATCTGGTCTCTGATTTAAGACGGCAAGATCTGTAGGCATCAGTTTTGACTGGAGAAGCAGAGCCCAACTCCCCAGATCATGCTGAATTTAAAACAATCTCTTTTTCACATAATAATTTTACAGTTTTTCCAAAAGGCCATCCCTCTTAACACAGGAAAGGCTAAACAAGTTTATCATGCTAAACAGGCACCTATGAATTACCTCTGTGTTTATAATCTGTGTTTGTAGTTATTTTATATCGGTGAAAAAACGTGAGGTAATCTTGAAATTAACCTATATGGCAAAATATTTTTGGAGAATTGTAGAGAGTGCCCAAATTCTAGTTGGGTCTGGGAAGATTCATCAGTCAGGAAGAGAATTTATTACAATTAAATGCAACAAGATCTTGTTATTCTTACCTAAGGAGATGAGTCCTCTGTTACTGCAAGGTCTGTAAGCCTCTAATAACTTTTGAGACTAAAAAAGTACTTTTTCTAAGTTTACAGCATGGGGAAAACCTCTGGGATGGGCATTCCCAAAGATTTGGTAAAGAAGGGACTAAAGTTAGTATCAGAAATGTCCTGATGTGGTTCTTTCTTAGGGCAGTGATCACTGCTATCGAATCTCAGACTGAAAGAAAATGTGTTCTTCCCCATCTCTCCCTGCAATTTGAGTCTCAAACTAACAGAAATTCCCTCCAGTGTCAACTACTTAATTCTACCTGATTACCTGCTATATTAATATGATGATTTGCTCATTTGAACCCATTGATCTGTTGATTCAGTTTTAATTGCAACCTTGATTTGATCACTGTGTTGCTCCATTCTTAATTACCTCAGAGATACTACCTAAGATTGGCTCAGTTTTATGCTGTTTTAATTTCATAGCTCCTTGCTTATTCTAAGTTTTTAATCCTGATGTGGGACACCGGGCTGCAACACAGCTCAGGAAAGCAAAGGAAAAGTCATTCTCAAAACTCTGGAAGCCATTGGAAGGCCCTTCTATTTCTTCTTTAAATAGGGAACTTAAAAGATCTGTCTGAACATCCTGATCTTTGGGAATGTATTTGCAAATTAGATTTCCACTTTGGGATTCAAAGGTAATCCGAATTTTAGGCAACGATTTCTGAGTTCCTTAAGCAGTAATCCCAACTGTTGCTCCCTAAAATATAATACATAAATAAAAATTCACTTGATATAATTTTTACTCATGCTGAATTCTTACATGGCCCTCCCTTAGCAGACAATTAAAATTTCTGCTGAAAGATGAAAAAAAAAAAAAAAAAAGGAAATTAAGTTTGATAGGGGACATCTGTTGAACAAAAACCTTAAAGTCACTTTTTTGTGTAGATGCATATGAAGAGCCAAACCCCCCAAAGGGCCTAACAGGAGTCATAATTAACTTTCATTGTCTCAAAGCCCAGGGCAGAAAGAAATAGAACCAAGGGTAAGAAAAGAAAGGTCAGAGATAAAGCTCTGCACAAAATGTCACACGCTACGCAGGAACGGCATGCCTACATATTTGCCAGTTTCGTGAAAAGGCATAAATGCTCATTTTTCACCTGTTGAACGTCAGGGGAGGAAGGAGAAGAATAATGAAGAATAAAGCAATGGGAACAAAGGGCCTCTCAGAGATCCAGTGTGGCTTTCCACGTGAGATACTAAAACCCAGAAGTTAGTACTAAGGTGAAACTTTAGAAGTTTGAGGCTTATCAGCCTTCCATGAGCACCAGGGTGCTACGGGAACCACCAAGCAAGAACCTGTTGTAAATTTTAAGGCACGATCTTCAGCACAGTTCCTTATTCGTGCGGCTGTGGGAGGTCCAGGCAACACACACCTCCCTTTGCACATCCTTCTGTGAATAATTCCATGCCCTGGTCTGCTGGAAAACCAAAGAAATGGGAGTATCTGGAGCAGTACTGGCTTTTGTGTATCCATGCGGTGAAATATTGGAATAAACCAATATTTATTTGCTTTGTTAAAATGAACTGTGTGACTTTGCCTCAGTCAGATCACTTGTCATCCAGGGCTGTCAGAGAGCGGATATTTCTTACGTCTTTTTCCCTCTCTTTCTTCTCCCAATTCTCTTTTCATGGAATTTTTGGATAACACAACGTTTGCTAAGTTTAAATGTTTTTCTTGGTTAAATGGGCTAAGTTAATACTGAGTAAATGCTAAGTAATGCTATAATAAGTGTTTTATATCGAATTTGGTGTTGTATTTTGTCCTTTACCAGTTTCCTTAATTTTCTGTATTTTTGCCAGTAAACCTTAGTGTAATTTTTCACCTCTTGAGAATATCTGGTGGGGATTTCTCCTTCTTCCTAAAAAAGAGTAATGGAACCTTGAGTTTCATCCCTGCAAGTTAAGGATCTGGGGCACAATAAGTGTCCAGAGCCATTATTCAATTACAGGAGGTGAGGGTCAGATCAGAGCTACCAGCAGCTTATTCAGGGGCTTAACACAGCATTTCTCAGCCTTTTTCTGTGGGACCTGCTTTTGCCTGTTACAAGATTTCCTCTGCCAGGTCTGTCTCTCGCTCTGTTTGTACCTGCCTGGCATAATGGGGTCTCCAGGCACCGCACTGCTAATAATAACTTCAAAGCACCTTTTTAAAGTTTAAGAGTTGAGCTTGAAAACAACTCCTACACATGACATCTTTTAAAGATAGCAGTCAGTGGACTAGAGAATATTGACAATTGCGGTACTCGGATAAGTAAACAAGTCTCTGTGGATTTGATAGCCCAATAAATATCCATTATTGCTTGTTGCCAGGCTCTGTGCCTGAAAATGAAAATGAGGATAGAACAGTTCTTAACGGCTGATAGCAAAAATAATCGAGTCTTATCTAAATCAAACTTTATTGGCCTGGATGAATTATTTTTGGCCTCCTGTAATCAAAGCTGAAAATTCACCTGTCAGGCACAGTATGGTAAAACTCATTAGAGCCTCACCATGTGCTGTTATGAAATTGCTCCATATGGCAGTGCATGATTGTTTATTTACTAGATTCAAATATAGGCAGGTTTCAGAAATATAAAAAAAATAAATTATTATTTTCAAATTCCTTCAAGGCAAAAGTGTATATGCTGAAGTTCCAGACTTCTTTAATGGAAATATTTCACTTGTAGAAAGAATTTTGCCTTGTGCTGCAGTGAAGCTATTGATCAGGCAATTGGCAATCCTCAAGTGTGAGGACTCATTAAAGCAAAGGTATATGAATCATTTTTTAATGACATCTCTTTGCTTTCAGCAGCTTAGCATGTGTCCTGGTTTCAATGGATGCACTGTAATTTAGGCAAGCTGTCTACAGGCTTCAGCCATTACTCTTACCATATGTTTTCTTCAAAAATTACCATGCACTGGGGCCTGCTCGCTGCAGTCGTGGAGCGAGGTGCACTCTCTCTGCTGTATCAGCACGCTAACGTTACTTGAAAAAGCAAGAGTAATGTGCTTATAAAAAGAAATTCCCAATTAGCAAGTTTAGTGCATGTATGTTAACTTGGATTAAATACATCCCAATTATGGGCAGCTCATTATTAAAACTACAGCCAGCTGTTTGCCAGAAATGTGAGATCTGGTAAACAAGTCTCTCCCTGTTTCCCTGCAAAAGATCCCAGTTTATTTCCCCTTCTCGTTGGTTCTCAAACAAGTACAGCACTGCAGGACAAAAAACTGCAGCTCTGCCATCCCATGTAGACATTTCAATGCAGAAAAATGACAGGAAGTGTGATGAGTTAGTTAAAATACAAGCAAAATCAGATTTTAAAGGCCAGAAAAGCTTGGGGGCTCAGGCACAATTTGGGAAACAGGCTGTTACCACCTCCCCTCACTAAGAACACTGGGGAAAAAAAATTGTATTGAAACAAGGATGTATTTTGATGGCCTCAGGTCCAGACGCTCACAAGCATGTCTTGGATTTGTTATGCTAAACTCTTACACCATTCAGGTGTCCCAGTTTCTGGGGCCTTTCAGGATGGGTCCAGATGACAGAGAAACCTGTACATTTGTCTTAAACCTTAAATATTAAATGTTTCAATGAGTGGACACAAAACCAAACAGAAAAAAGTGAAGGACACAAGTTATGGTGAAGGATCCAAGTTATGGTGAAGGATCCAAGTTATGGTGAAGGACACAAGCTATGTTTCTTAATGTCATTTCATCACCCAAAAACCCAAGGAGCTGTGGATGGAGGCGCTGGTGGCTGCAGGGCAATGGCTTAAAACCCCCACGGTCACAAACAGCAGCAAACAACACTTGCTTTTGGTGTCTGCGCTCACTCACAGCCCAGCTAAACCCAAACTTTAGTTTCTAGAAAGAGGATTTGTTTCTCAGCCCCACGCCTGCACGAAGAGCCCAGCCAGGGCTGTGCCAAGCTGAGCTGTGCCAAGAATCTGCTGCTGTCTGTTCACAGGCCTTTCAGGTCTGTGATATTTCAATTACATTTGTGCAGTGCCAAAATATAACAAAAGAAAGGGAGTAGATGCAATTAAATAGGATAAAAAAAACCGATAAAAAATTGCTCATATAACGTATTTCATTCAGATACTGCTTTAAGCAGACAGTGCCAGAGGACACACATGGCCAGCTCAGGTGGAGGCCTCAGTGTGACCTGCAGCCATCACATCAGTCCAGAAGTTCCAGAAAAAAGCAGGGAGATACTCCTTCACTATTTAAACACAGGAAAAAAAATTAAAATTGTATTCCTGGGTCCCACCCTTAGTGGGATCCCTTTGTGGCTTCCTTGTTCCTACCCTTGAACTGAGAGTAGGATTTAAAGAGGCATTTAGCATGACAGAGGAAGAAGTAGGAGCTGGATAGACCTCTGTACTGAAATTTTAGGGCAGAGAGAAGCATGGGAATTTTTAAGTTTTACATGAGGGGAAGCAATTTCAGTTGTCCCCAGGAGTAATCTTGGTCTGAGAAAATACTCTTATTTCCAAAAGTAGATGGGTTAAACAGCATGGAGGTAAAACATGCAGAATCTGCCTTGAATTATGGAATACCAATTCCTTATGTTACTTGAACAAAACTCCCACAGGCAACCAATATTTTCCCAACCCAAAAAACCCCCCAAGCTGGTGATAACCGAAACCGAAGATTCATCTGAAGGACACCTCTTTGTCCTGTATGAATCTCTCTATGTCATTAAGCAAAAAACACTTTGCAAAACCAGAAGAAAGAGGATAATTAAGGACCACAAGGAAATACCACTCATAAAATCAGAGTACTTGGGGGCTTACAAAAAAAGGAGGAAAAGACTTGTATCAAATATGGACAAAAGGCAGAGCATTGGAGGGTTAGGGAAAAGGCAGTCCCACTGTAGGCAGTCACAAGCTTTCACACTGTCATTAGAAAATTCTGTTTAGTAGACAAAGAGTTTACTGGCTCAAGGGATATTGCTATAAAGGTTTTCAGCATTGTTTGTGCATAATCTACGTATAACATTCAACTTGGGAATGAGATATGATGTAGAAAATTGCCTTTGCAGTCCTTGAAGCCAATAATTTAGCTCTGCAACCTTAATTTATAAGGGAAAAAGGAAGGTAGCTGGAACATGAATTTGGATCACCGTCAGATTTAGGAATGAAAGTAATTAATGCTTCTGTGAAACTCCCCTGATAGTTATTTTTGGATTCAAAATCTTTAAAGAAAAGTTTTAATTTAGGGGCAGAAGCTCATTATATTCTCAAAAGAATTCTGCTGTACTAAATCATTCTGTCTCCAATTCACAGCCCCACATTCCCTCTGTACATACAGCTCCTTCACTGATAAAGCAGCAAATTATTTCCCACCTGAACTACTGAAACTTTGATTGGCTCTCTGAGTTGTTCCAAATTGGAGCTGTTTGCCCTCAAATTCCAGGCTATTATTATTACCATGGAATGATGGTGGCCAAAGCCTTTCTTTTCATTTTAGCTCAGTATTTTCCTGGCTGCCACACCCCCACCTTTGAATTTCCTTACATCTTTCCGAGCTACTACGTTAGAAAATTCCTGCTCTCCTTGACTCCCCAAACCACTGCTAACTGTTGTTTCCCACTCCAGTACTCCCAAGACATTGTGGGGTTGTTAAAAAAACTATTGAGGTGACAACTTTATGTGATTGACAGCTGTGAATTTCACCTCTCTGCTTTCCCCATCTCCCCTCTTCATCAGTTTGTAATTTTATCTGACATTTTTCAGTTGTGGATCGTATGTTGCTCCAGACTGTCAAATGTTCAGGCCATATTTGGTGCTATTATGATATATTAGTAATAAAGGACAATGGAATGGTACTCCTGGGGAAGGGATGGTGAAGGACTTCAGTGACTTTTAGGCTGTGGGTTTATTTTTTTTTTCATTTTAACCTGTTCTTTAATGCCCTCTGTGACTAAGTCCCTGCTGATACCAACCAGGCAGAAATTAATATTTAATCCTAGTCCAAATTCCTGAATCCTTCAGCTCTGTTAGTTCTGTGGGAGTCTTCATTTGCGCTTGGAGCCACAGTTCCAGGGATCAACACAGTTAAAGCCACTGGAAAGGCTCTGGTTGGCTACAAGTGCCACTGAAACAGGGACAGGGACACCCAAACAGAGCAGTGAGCTCAGGAAAGGTTTCATCTATTTACTTATTCCCCCTTATACAAAAATCACCTTTCATCTTTGGTTATTTACATTCTCCAAAGCAAGTCCTTGTGACAGACAGCTGCAAACAAAACCCAAAGGTTTTGGAGCTGAAAAGCAAGCAGCTGGGCTCTGCCACTTCTATTGGCATGGGGATGCATTTTCAGACTCTCAGTCAAGCCTACAAGAGCTGCTCAAGGTTCACACAGGTGTAAATGCATTTAGAAAACTTCCAAAAGGCCAGCACAAACATTGGGGCTTTATCCTTGCTTTTAAGCCAAGGGGACTATTTATGTGAACAAATTTAAGCACCGAGCAAGCTTTCACAGGTTTGTGCACTGATACTGTAATCACACACATGAGCAGAATCGTTAATTGTCTTAATTCCTTGGCTATTTTAGTAAGAATAATGAAAGGAAAATCATATGCATACTTCAGTATTAGCTTAGTCTCTCTCCTGCTGCCACTGATAGCTCTTTTGAATTAGAAATGGTAGTCAGTGTTTGCCAAAAAGGATGGCCACACCATCCTCATTGTTAGCCCATGAAGAATGTATAACTTTAAAAAAAAATCCGATCTATAAGATTTGGGTTTTGGAAAATGTCTCTCTTGGAGAAGTGCCACTAAGCATTTCATTCTGCCTTTTTTTTTCCTAAAGTAAGATTTTCCACCCCTGTTTTAATAGGCTGTTATAGCCTTTAACATACCATGAAATTAAATGCCTCCATTGGGGATCCATAACTTATCATAACAATAGTATTTCTAGCACTTGTTGGAACTATGGGCAAAGTTAGAAGGTGGTATAATAATAAGTGTAGCATTTTAAAGGACTACAGAATTGTCACTATACATTACTGAGCTCCCATAGTTAACCCATGAATTAAAAGCATATAAAAGTGATAATAGCTGAATTTCTAAAGAAATGACTGACACTTGGTGAGATTATCACTCTGCTGGAATTAACCTGTGATCCGCTGGGAGCCGTAAACCCCACAAAAAATGTGGAAGCACATTAATTTGATAACTGACCCTGCTTGAAGCAGGAGGTTGGACTAGCTGACCTCCTGAGGTTCCTTCCAACCCAAATTATCCTATGACTCTAATCACTTCTACTAATTTTTGCTAGGTACCTGTAATGATACATATATTAAGTATGTAGCAAGAACAGATCACTTTCTTCTTGCTTGCATAAAATTACAAAATCTCCAGTGTAAAGTTAATTAAAAATTGAAGGCCAAATTATGCCAGATGTAAATGGCCTTTTAAGTAAGGAGGACTGATATTTGCACCCCTCTCTGTCACTGAGGAGATGCACATTGTCTAATTTATAGAGGTGCCAAACATTTACAGCCTCCGATCAAATTTTTTTTCTTTCAAGAAAGGAGGGAAGTTCTTCAACCAAACAATCTGCATCTCCCAAGTAAACTTCTTGAAGAGTACTCACACAATTTGACAGAATTGTGAGTACTCACACAATGACCAGAATTTGACAGAGACAAAATCTGCCAAGCTATAAATTTAAGGAAGGCCCTTGCAGGAGTGAGATTACTTAAAAAAGCAAAATCATGGATAATGATTATTTAGCTAGATTCTGAGAGGCAGCAGAACCATCACATAGAGAACTTCCACCAGCCTTTAAGTATCCTAGAGAGAACAGGATTTATTTTGACACAGATCTCAAAATCTGTGAATATCAAAATCAAATAGAAGAGAGTAATTGAGGATAGCCACAAGAGAGGTCAAAAATCTTCCTAAAAAGTCTAGGGAAAATCCGTTTTTATTGCAGGGAAACCTGAATGCTCATTAATTAGAGCTACCAAAGACCTACCAAAGCAACTGGGAAGAAACATTCGTTTTCTTGATTTAAAATATAGAGCTAGAACTCAAAGGAGCTCTTCTGTAGTGGTGGAAATTTGGATTAGCACCAGTGAGCTAATCTGAGCCTGTCCACATTGGAGCACTGGAACCCTGAACATACAGACAGTTTGAGACTGCACCTCAAAAAGATGTTAGTGTAGGGTGTGGGCACTCCTTCCATTGATGGCTGAAGGAGCAAGAACAGGAAATCACATCTAGAATATTTGTACAGTCAACTGTGATGGAAATCTTGTTTGGTATCACATTAGAGTAGCATAAGGAAGGTGAAAAAAATCACCATTTCCACCACATACAGGCCCTGCTCCAATATAACCCCTGAAGGGCTTAAACCATCTAAGGATTTGTCCATCACCAGACACAACTGATGGCTCCATAAAATGATAGCTAGTGCTTGTCAGAATGAAAAATAAGTAAGGAGTAATAGTGAAATATTAATGCACACCCTGTTTAATTAAATGACAATATCATTTTCTTGTAATCCTTCTCTAACTCTGCTGGAAGAGTACAGTGTTGACATGATAATTTTATAAACTTCCTTGACAGTTCACGTTAAACCATCCTTCATTACCACAGATAGATAATTGGCACTTACAAAGGAAATGAAATGTCTGAAAAAATTCATTAAACATGCCAAATATATGAAGAGACCCAGTGCAATGGCAAAGGTATCCAAAACACTATGTAAGCAGCTAAAGGGCTGTTTCCTTTATAAATTCTCAATCAAAAAAAAAAAAAAAAGGAAAAAGTCATGGCTTCCTATTACATCTTTAATACAGTGGAAGTGAAGCAGTAACTTTGAGACAGATTCAAGTCTTCCTTCCATCAGGTGATTTTGGCAGCTATTTCAATTAAGTCAATAAAGTTACAGTATTTGTCTTTAGATCTACTCTCCCTGCCTTTCACCTTCCTCCAGGAAATAGAAAAAGGAGATAAGCTCTTATTTCTGCAGATATTCCCTTAATAATCTATTACAACAGAATCTTGTCAGAAAGCCATATTTAGCTATTTCCAAGTGATCTATTTTCACTGTCCTGGTCATTTCATCTCTCAGTCTATGCAGACCCATCCAATAAACTGCAGACACCCTTCTCTTTAATGTACTTTGGCATTTAAATTCCCTATGGCTGCTCTATCTGTGCAGTTTAAACTGCTTGAAAAAGCAAGAACATTGTTTAATTACAGAAAGTTGCTAAATTTCTGAGCAAAGGAAGTTATTGAGGATATGCCAAATATCTTGGCCTATCCCTCAACCCAGGCCAGGCTCGGGAAAAGGTGAAGAAACTAATAAGGAGTAAAATATCCTTTGTCAAAATTACTCTTGCTTGGCTTTTCACTGCTTAATGGAGAGTGAAAAATACTTATAAAAATTATAGTTTTTGCTAGCTACACAGAATGGTAATAATTTTCCAAAGGCAGATAACAGGGACAGCAGGCGGAGACAGCTGAGCATCAGAACTGCCATCAGTTTCATTTGAACCTGGCCTGGCCACAGAAACCCTCGTGGCTGATCCTCCCCTGATATTGACTGGCCACAACAGTACACGGAAATTCTGGACACAAAAGTGGACAAGGTGCAAGGCAAAGTTGCCAACTGTCTGATACTTTTGCTCACTTTACAATAATTTATTGCAATGAGAAATAACAGTTCAATCAGAGCTACTCAAACTAGCAAAACCACCATCTATCTTTACATGCGAATGAAATGACAGAACCAGATCTTCAACTTTTACATGACTGAAATTTTCATTTTCTCTTACTCTTAAATGATAAAAATTATTCAATAAATTAATTATCTTACCTGCAAAGGAACATTTTATGAAGCTCACCTGTTTCTTTAGATTGAAGCTGGATACTTGGTGTATCAAACAATTCAGTGATGAGTCAGAGATGAAGTTCTGCTGTCACTCCTATGCTCTACATCTCAGAAGCTTCATATTGTGGACAAGTTGTTTGGCCTTCAGCATAATTGACTTTAAAATGGCATTTTGCCCTCTGAAAGCAAAATAAAAAAAAAAAAATTTTGCATTTCATAATGTAGTTAATTATTTTCCAAAACTGTTTAATTTATCTAATGAAGCAGGGGGCATTAAACCTATTACTAAGATACATTATAGGATGAAAGCTTGATTGAATTTTTTTGAGACTATATAAATAAACTTTTGAAGGCGTAGGTAAAAGGAAAAAGAGTATGCTTGATACAGATGGCAAAAAAATTCTGCCATGATTGTCTTTTCCTCTAATTAACCATCATCTTTTCTCATTAACGACAGGGATGTGAAATACAGAACACACCCCCAAAAGCAATGGCCCAACTTCACAGAGTTTTGAAGGTTCTTATATAAAAACTTTGTTAGCCCAGGCCTGAAGGTTTATGAGGCAATAATCACAAGGCTCTGCTAAGAGCTGTAGTGCACGGGTGTGTTCTAGGGCTCTGAAAATGCTGAGCAGAGCCCCCGTGAGTGATGGCAGCCACCCCCACGCCAGTGCTCACAGCATCCATTTCCTCACAGCAGCAGGACAATCTCCTGGGGAAAAGTGGCAGCTGCACGGGGGACCCGTGAGAGGCAGTGTGAATTTATATTTTAAGGTGTTCTAGGACCTTGTAAAACCACAGAATATATTATTTCCATATTTCAGCTCTGACCTTACTGTAAAACTTTTGCTCTATGAATAATCCCATTTCATTATTGCAAGGTTGCATTTCTGAAGGTTGGTTGTAAATTATATCTATAAATAATTTTGCGAGTTACTGTTTGCTAGTTACTTGTTAGTTTTATCTTTAGGGAGGCCTGTCCTTAGACCACCTCAATTCTGGTACCACACATTTGCTAATAAGCCCAAAATCAAAAGTATATAGTGATGGCTACTTGAATTTGTATCCATGTTGGGAATTACCATTTAAATTCCTTACCTAATGACAACAGGACTTGCCCAGACAAACTGAACCATTGAGCTACTGCTCTGGACATCATTTTTTACTCCAATCTTTTTTTTCTCACAGTGTGCTCTCTGACCACCCAAGTCTCAAAGGAAAAGGAAAGTTGGGGGTAGGTCAGATTACTGAATTTTAGTTTTTTGTCACCCCATAAAAAGATCTAATCAACACCTATATGACTTGTCCAAATTCCATGGAAATCAATGTAAAGGCTCACATTGACTTGACAGAGTATGTTTGCCAGGCCTTTAATGTTTCTAAAGCAAAATTTAATAGGATGCCTAATTAAAGACTTAATTAATGCCTGGATGATGTTTTCTGAAAAAAAAATTAAATTAATGCTCATGGTATTCACAATTCTCCACACCAGTCTACTGATTCTATGGTGATTAAAATCTCCTGAACATACTATATATTTAGAATTACAGAAATCAATATATTTTTAAAAAACAGAGCTTATTCATTTAAGAGGAAAAAGAAGAGGATTCACCTCCTTTCTCTACTGTGTAGGTGCTAAGAGCTTACTATAGCCACTAAAGCCCAGAGAAATTTATGCTTTTATTTACAAAAGGCTGCATGCTAGCAAGGCTGTAGAGTTCTCTCTTTTTTTTTTTTTGTTCTTTTTGACCCTGGTAATAAAGCTGATGTTTTTTTCTTGCTGTAGCCTGAAACAAAATAGCTGATTCTCAGGTGGAAAAATAATTAGTAACATGGGAAGTTGAATGAATTTTGAGATATTGAGGAAAATATAGTTTGAACTGTCAGGTTTACTCACTTACCCACAGGAACTACAAAGCAGCAAAGAAATAAAACCTTCTTAGAACTTAAAGCTTTCATCAACCTATTCCTCCTGGCTGATTTTTTCCCCAAATCTCTCTTTTCCCAGTGGTTCCTATTAGAAACACAAATAGTTTGCCTCTCTGCATAGTGACAAATGTCACACTTACTTCTTTTAAAAATACTATTAAATTATTATTATCTTTTTAATATGAAAATAGAAAGACTACACAACTTAGACAGTCAAATACACTTCACAGGAGCACTTGCACTGCCTGGATTTTCAAAGGAAATGGGAGGTATCAGTAGTTGAAGTATCACTGATTATTAGGGCAAGGGGAGTTGCCCTTTGTTTGGCACCACTGCCAATAACAGCAGGAATAGATCTTTGTATGGATTGGCACAGAGGATCCTTGTGGGCTCTCCCATACTCCACTGTGAAAAAGTTTGGGAAAAAAATATGGATAGAAATTGATTCTTAGCATTACAATTACAAAAGAATAAGGAAAATCAGCACCCAGTGTCTCAGCAGGTCACTGAGACTTTGGTTGTGATGTTTGGTACATTTTGTTCATGGTTTTTTGTACTCTCTTCCAAGTCAGGACCTCCAGGTGTGTCAGCGACAGCCCCACTGTTGTGTCCTTAGAGCTCAATGCCCCAAGCAAGAACAGGTTGTGCTGCTGGGGTGATCTCATTTGCTAAAATCACACCTCCTTCAGCCAAAGGCATTAAAAGCACATGAATTCGTGCTAGCCATAGTCTTCCACTGAAAGGTCTGCTCTGAAGTTTGCACAGAACATGGGAAAAACAGGAAAATGGCTACATGGATGTGGAAAGTCTTCATCTTCACTGCCCAGCTTCTGAAAAGTAAAGAAATCTAATCCAACAAGCTCCAAAAACTTGAAGTCTGCAGGGAGGATGAAGAGGACACTTGTCATGGAGAGACTGCAGATAATATTCCTACCAGAAAAAGGTTGGGAAAGTAATTACAGAGAGATCCAGGTCTTGGCAGATCGCAGAACAGTTAAAGGAAAGTCATGAGGGAAATTCCTGGCACCATGATAAGCATCATTGCTTTTCATGGCACCATGAAAAGCGGAAAGTGTAAATGACATTCCCAAATTCCCTCACTTCTATACTGACAGACATTGTTAGAGGGAGAAGAGGGCATGGGAAGCATCAAGGCAAGCCAGCAGTGATCCAGAGTGCAAACTCCATCTTGTGCATGGAGGAGAAAGGGGGAAACACATTTAAGAACAAACTTATTCCGAAGCTGTTAAAACAGCCGATCACTGCTAAATTGTGTAGAGGAGCAAATATGCCCTGGAGGCAGTGCAAACCAGGAGATTGACTTCTTCAAATTCCCAGCTGTGGTGGAGCAATCAAATAGTCCAATGCCAGCCTTCCCCTCAGAGATGAGACAACCTGGGGCCGTACGACCTCAACCTTTGATACGCACAAGGAAAATGTAATGAGAGATTTTCTATAGGAGCTGGTGCCTAGAAGTGATAAATTGCAAGCTTTGCTGACCCCTCGTGAAGGGGAAGTTTCAAACTTTCATCAGCGAAATTGAGCATGGAAAGTGAGACAGGCAAGGAAAGGAAAACTAACTCTAACCAGAAACACAGTCATTAATAAAAGCAGCTGAATTCCACATTCTTGCCAGCTAAAAGTGAGATGGCAGTGGAGGAATACTAAATGTACCGTAAGAGCATCAACACACGACTGAGATGACATCCTTGGCTGGGAAAATCGATTTGCTTCCCCCCCAGATCAACGCTGCTTGGGAAGAGGTGCTCTGTTGATTTAGTCATAGCTAAATTCAGGTAGAACCGGGAGGGACCCAAATGTTCACAATCACAAGAAAATAAATTAGATTAAACTCTCCCAAGCTGTCACTGCTTCCCAAAAAGGCTTACTTTGGATTTTGGCTCCAGCATAAAGCACAGGCACAGCACAAAACAGAAAGCTTATCTTTAAGAGCTTGTATCTTTGTAATTGCCAGAATGTTAACTGGAGGAGATTGCAGCACTGAAAACAAGTCAGTTAATATTTCCAAGTGCCAAAGATTTTACCCAGATTTCTGATGCCATATCTCACACAGTTAATAAGTTTCATGCTGATTATTAAACTGAACAATACAGAATATCATGCTGTTGGCAAAAAAACCCATTATCATTAATAAGATTAGAAATTTGCCTCTAAAAAGGAAGAAACAGCTCTAAGCAATTGATCTGTGCCTCCAGAAGACTAATAATGTGAAAAATCAAGTGATTTGTCCCATCAGCCTCTGTCCTAGCTCCTCTTCTAGCAGCAAAAGAACATTTCTGACAATTAAAAATCTCTACAGAGGCAGCAAATGTTAACTTATCCAAGTTTTTTGCTAGATCAGAGCACGATATCTGAAACATTGTCCCTTACAGCTGTCATCACTGACAGCTTCGGAGCAGAAAGTAGCAGAGAGCCAAACCCAATGATTTTGGGGGGTTCTGCTGGAGGCAGAGCTTTTCTAAACAAGCTGAATATGTGCGTGCCAAGAACTGAGCCTCTCTGGAATGTCAAGTTCAGTACCTGAAGGCAGAGACACCCAAAGTCACTAGTAAAGCTTAAAAAGCGTAGGCATAATACCCAACACCCACACAATCTCTCTCTCTCTCTCAAAAAAGCCCACACTGGCAAATTGAGAATAAATCACTCCTCACAGAAAGTCTTAAATGACAGGATTTGGCTGCAGTGCCTACAATTCTTCACTGAAATGTTACATCATGTCACTTTTTATTGTCCTGTGTGCATGCAAATCTGTACAAGATTAGTGCTGCTGCTGCAGATGAGGAGATGAACAACTGCTCCCCCTAAGCTTGAATCCTTAAAAAAAAATCATTGATATAATGAAATCTAATTAAGAACAAGCTTAGTGTATTTTTTTTTAAAATTTATTTTAGGAAGAGGAGGAGAAGGAGAACTCAGAAAAATCGTGTACCAAAAGAGAAAACACTTAGAAAAATAATCCTTTTTCAGTGTCATCATAGCAACAAAGTTTACGAAAGGAAAACATATCAGTAGCAGAATGTTTTAAAAGATCTCACAGTAAAATCCAGAAACAAAACCTAGGGGAAAAGCAGATTTAAGGGTTCTGAGTGCACTCTCAAACTGAGACCAACAGGGTTAACAATCAATACTCTTTAGGCATGTTAAAGCTTCACCTTCTAGCTATGAAAAATCCAATGGTGGCTCCTATATTTGTATGTGGAATTTTGACAGCAGAGCAGATATATCTTCATCAGCACTTTGTGTCTGCCTGCCCCCTCACTTCAGTTCTTATTGTCATTTTGCAATATATTAATGATCCAAATCATCGAGTGATTCCAGTTAGGCTGCGAGAGGTTCTCTGAAGTAGGCAGCACTCCTTATAATGATAGATTGCAGGAATAATGGCCTCTTTACTGAAAGCAAAACATCAGAAAACTGGCTTAAAAATGGCAGAAGAGGAGGGACTGAAGACAGCAAGTGCTTCATTAGCAAAAATGGAATCAGCTATTTGAGAGGGCAGCATCATTTCATACTCATTTTTGCAAGGCTACTTGGGTATTAAAGGCATTGGACACCTAGGAATGTAAAGTGTTAAGGAAAGATTATTAAGAAAGAGATGGACTTAAATTATCTTAAAACTCAACTCTTACAGTTGTTCTGTATACCAGAAAAATATACAGTATTTTTCTTTCATTGTATCTCCTAAACACAAACACATAATTTTAACAACTCCAGGGACTGTAGAGGCCAGAGAAAATTGTACAGGTACTGAAGTGATTTCTTGAGCATGAAATCTCAAGAACCACATGAGCAACCACCTGTCTCTCTGAGGCTGCTGGTGGAAAAAGTCCTACCCACTGGAGGGGTAAATCCTGCCCTGCTCAGCACACCTGGCAGTGAGGAGCTCTGTCAGTGACACCCTCACACAGCCCAAAGTGCTCCAGTGGCACTGTCACACACCAGCTTTTCCCAGAAAATACCACTGCTGCTGGTTTTCAATTCTAACCGTGCCAACGCTGCATGGTTGGGCTGTGGTGCCTTGGAGCCAAAGGTGTCCGGAGCTGGAATATGTAAACTCATAATGCACCCAAATCCCAGGGCTGCACACACATCACTGACAGAACACAAGAAATTGTGAAAAACACTGAGATTGTGATGGTGTTTAGCTCTGCCCTGATCCAAGTGCAGGAGTTGGCTAACAGAGAGGTGAATCCAACTCTTTGGTGAGATCCCTCAAATTCGAATGGGTTAGAAGCAACCTGGGTCTGCCATATCTTAAACAGTCTGAAACTTGGAGTGTTAAATAAAACCAGCATCATTCACAGGCTGATTCAAACAAACTGTACTTTTCTCCATTCCTCTCCCGTTCTCCCTCCATTTTATTTCATTGGACTTGCTTCAGAACTGACCAAATCTCATCCCTTTTAACTGCCCTGAAAAGCTCTTTAATTGCTTTCTGCTGCTGCAATTAGTAAATGCAACACGGTGGCCATTATTATATTTCCAGGTGCTCTACAGATTTTCCGACAATAACCTAGACTGATGAAAACCATCAATGCACAAACAATCTGTAAAGTTTAATGCTTCCATTCATTAGGCTATCCGAGTAAGAAAAATAGCATTAATATGGATAAATCCTTCAACTTCCCCCATTAATAGCTGCTCTTAATTCACAGGTACCTTTTTAATCTCTCCTGAATTCCTCTAGAACCTAATGAATACATGTAATAATAACAGCAATTCAGAATTTAATCCTGATTCTAGTCTGTCTTAAATTAGACCTTAGTCATTAAGAGATTACAGGATAGTGAATGATAGTTAATCAATGTGTTTAATTTGGCCCCATTATTTATTTGATACAGTTTCTCACATAGTGGTTATAAATCTTTTTCCCCCCCAAGGCTTGGCCACCAGAAGCAATCCTGAAATATTGAGCGAAAAAATATTAGATTTGATGATCCTCTTAAGTGCAGGTTAAACCATAGTTAATCTCCCTGCGTGTGCTCCAACCTTTCAGACCAATGCATATATGCACATGTGTAATTCATACATAGCCAAACACTTCAGGTAAGATATATTGTGCTTTATTTTTTTGTCTCTGTTAACTCTTAGAGCTATCAGTCAAGATTTCCCAGCACTTACCACAGCACTCGCCCTAAGCATCGGGAAATCACATTTCTTGGTGCCAAGGGTTTAAAGAGATTCTAATTCAGCTATTAAACTGGAGGCAGCGTGTGCCAGCCCCACAGCACATTCACCCATTAATTCTGTCCCCTGGAAAAAACGAGGACCTCTTGCACCAGGCTGATAAAATGAGGAAACACGCTGATTATGTCTGTGGCAGCTATTCTTGACCCAACCAACGGTGACAGTCATCAAACCACGGCACCTCGAGCGCTGCGAGCTGTGTGAGCTAACCCAGGACATCATTAATTCTAAACACCACAGCTCTCGTCCAGGCACTGGAGTTCAGGGAAGCTTAAAAACAAATCCCTTTGGTGGGTGGAAATTCTGTGTGCTGCTCATAATCACTTCACTGACAGCATTTGGAAGTTATTTCTCTGGCTGGACAGGTCAAATACGAGAAGCAAAGTGCCAGTGTCTTTCACTGGATTGCTCAAAATTGGACCTCAGATTCAATTAATAATGTTAGATGGACAGAGATCAAACGGATTGAGAGGCTGGCTGGTTTTTAAGGGGTTTTTTATCACTTTTAGCACAACAGGATGGAGGAAACAAAGTAGCTATGAATGCTGTAGACTGGGAGATTTGTCCAGCCAGATCTGAAAGTACTCACATGTTCAGTGCAGGCAAAATATAGGGCAAAACCCCCACAGTATTCAAAGAACCCTTGCAACTTAATCCCATAAAGTCTTTGGGGGGACACTAACTGCTCAGAGGGGTCTTGGGGCCTGAATTTCTGGGAAGTTACTGCATGAGATAGAATCAAAGAGGTGTCCCATGGGATTACTGTAAATTAAGCTCCCATTGTAGCTTAATGAAGGGTTTGTTCTCTCAAAGAGTTGCTGTACCCCATGCAGGTGTGTGCACCACCTGAGTCAATCTTAGCTGAAAAAATACAGCTTCCAACACTGCAGAAGACACTCTAAGTCTGGGAATTCTAACATCAGGGGCAGGAAAAGACAGGAGGAGAACCAGCCCAAAGGCAGTAGGGTTCTTCTCCTTCGTGTCAGAGAGACAAGGATTTGGCTGTATCTTATGACACAGTTGGTACCAAAGTCTTCCCCTGAGAAAAAAAATGGGTTTAGCACATTTTTATGATCTCTTCTCACGTAGATTCATTATGATTATCTCCACTGTCAGGTCGAATCATATATCCAAAGCATTCAGAAGATGGGAGATCTCTGTGTAGTCCTCCTAGAAGACAAGAGTATTTTGGAAACAAAACAAGTTTTTTATGTGCTAACCTAAAAATTCTCATTTGTGTCTCTCTGCTCATCCACAGAACAACCCCCCAGGTAGTCACACATGTATTTTTTCATAGAGATGGGTATCCAAATGGTGTCTCAGAAAGTATTTATGTTATGGACAAAATACCATGGAAGTGCACTACACACTCTTCTCCCTGTTTGTGTTTCTAAAGACAAATGTGCTAAAAGCCTGTGGCTGAGTCCTGCATAAAGGAAGACCACAAAATCTTCGTGAGTAATTTTACATCTTCATCTTCCCTCTCAGGCATAAAGAAAGTAACCAGATCTTCAGTAGAGCTCAGGATATTTAGTTTGACAGACTGTCCTGAAATGTTGGTAATAAATATGAGCTAAACAGCATCAAGCTCCCACAGTAACATTTCAGTCCATTCAGGGCCTACCAGGTACCCCACAAGTTTCATCTTTGACTTTTTATTTCAATGAATACGTTTTGAACTCTTTCAAAAATCTGGCTGATTGAGATGGAAACAGAATCAACAATTCAGTACAGAAATGTCTTAGATGAATGCTTTGCAATTGCGACCAATAATAATTTTTGTTCTCATTTAACCAAAATTTTGGGATGCTGCTTTCCAGTAGCAAGTATTTTAGTTTTGGATAGTCTTGAAATGCTATTCAGATTTTTGTTGATTTTTCAAAATGGAAGAACTTCTGTTGCCTTAGCAATATAATTTCATGCTGCATTATTGTCACAATTTCTGCACTCTAATTTATTTGTCCACAGCAGCAGAGCTGAAAAATTTTTGCTTGCTCACTCTCCTTTTAAGAAATTTTACTAGTTAATAAATAAGGCTTAGCCTTGTTGCAGGGGTCTGTCCCTCAATAGTTACTATTCTCTTTCTGACTCAAAGACCAGCTGCAATGAAAACAATGCCCTCTCGTTCCTCCCAGCACTTAAAAAGGTTTATAGATCTCCAGCCTCCTACAACTCAGCAGAAAACTGCTCGCACTTGACAGTCTTCAGAAATCAGCATTGTTTCCACCCTCACTAAAGCTGTCAGGCACACAAGGTCAGGAAATGAGCAGAGCTGATGTCACCTGAATCATTACTACCTCTGCTCAGACCTCTCGCCACACTCCTCTCTTCCAGAGAAAGACGCTATACCCAAGAGGGAAGACTTTGAAGTCTTTTAAAAGTGTCATAAAATAGTTTCTGGAAACTGTTTGGAGAACTACAAAGAACTCCAACCCTTCAAATTCGTAAACTCATGAATACTTTCTCGCCAGAGTTGTCAAACTGCAGCCGTGTTTTGCGGGGGGCTCATGAATATGAGCACCTCTGCAGTGGCCTCTAATAGGTGTTTTTTCTTTTTCTGGATATGATTCTACAAGGACAGCAATAATGAATTTTTCAAAACTATCTAGACTCTACCTACTAGTCATGCTAATTAAAAATCGCTGTGTAAGTCTGGAAGACAGCTCAGAGGAAACAGTTTTCTCTCCGAATAACATGGTATGCGCTCCTAAAAACAATGTCTGTAGGAAAAAAGGAAGATTAATTCCATCATATGCCTTTGAGACAGAAACATTGTTTGTGTTCTGTTTTAAAAATCGTAGGAGCTGTGCATGACAGAGTACAAGCAAAAGACTTTTTAGTGAACTGAGGTACTTCCTCTAATGCCTGTTGGTGCTTGGGATGACCACATGGACAGTAATCGTAATTCCAAGACAATGAGGCAGTTCTAATTAAACAGGACTTTGCCAAATCAAATCCATATTGAATAAAATTCTCCCTTGGTTGTACAGGAGTATTTTGAGCTGATTTCAGCTGTGATAAGTTTAGAAACCCTATGTACTTTCTTTGGTCAGCGACAGTCCTCCCCTCCCCACTCTGAGCAGACCACTTTATAATGCAGCATTCACCCTTTTGTTAATGATAACGTTAAAAAAAAAAATCAATGGCTCAATTAACAATCAGGAATGGAGCTTCCAGGCAACAAGCCCCATGATCAATAACTTATGTTCAGTGAAATTAAAGGTACTTGTTAAGTCAAGTGTTAAAAGCTGCACAGACTTAATATGGGAATATCAGTCATGAAGAGTTTGGCAGTTTAACTTGAGAAAATCAGTAAGTACAAAGTTCCCATACCATGTTCCACACCAATGGGTAACTAATGAAGCATAAATATTCACACAAATTCATTTATGTAATAAATTCTCTAATCCCCCAATACACAGCAGTAGTGCTGAGTCAACATAAGCTTTCACTTTTGTTATGAGCTACACTTCTGAAATATGAATCCAAAATGAAGTTGGCAAAACCAGATTCACAGCTTGCACAAAGGTAGTTCTCAGTGGTTTGAAGTAACGTCAGTGCACAATGGCCTGGCTGCTGCGAATGACAAAGTTTTCCATCTGCATCAAGGGACGTGCAAAGATTTCACCCAATACATTTCTCTGAGGCCACGAAAACATCCTCAAATGAAATAAAATGAATTGATCTTATGGGACAGGTGAAAGCAAGATTTGCACCACACAGGATAAGTGACATGAAAACATTTGAGCCCTTTGGAAGAGTTCTGAACACGCACTGAGGTACCCAAATAAAGAAACCTGTACAGTTATCATCTGACTTATCCTGTTACAAAATTCCAGCCACATTTTGTAAGGTGGTAGTTTAGGGGGAGATTTTTCAAAGGCATGAAGGACAGTGAAATGCTCAGCTCTCAGTGGAAGCCTGGGTAAATCAGATGTCTCATTCTCATTTATGCAATCTAAAATCTCCCGCTTAACTTTTATACATCTGCTCTCAATAGAGCTTTTCTTTGAGGAGAGAACATTTAGAGCAATGTCAAAACTGACTCCTACATCAAGCTTGTGACAAAATTCATCTCATGGTCAATAGCCTTGTTTTTAGAGCTCCACTGATAACAGAGATGATTTAGCAGCATACTCCTACTCTGGGAATAGCCAAATTGAAGGCTGCTCTTCCGATTATACTGAACTGCTTCTAATCAAAGCAGGGAATATTCAGAGGATAATTTATCCTTGTTCGAAACTTTTAAAAATAAATAAAATAAATGAAGAGGAATCTTCGCATGGCTCATTTTGCATATCAAGGACTCTCTCTTGCTGCAGTGTAGTATATACTGTACCCTTTTCCAAAGAGCACAGAAGCCTTGTGGGGCCTGAATTCCTGAGCAGTAATAGAGAACTTGGGGGTGGGGGTGTGATGGGATGGCAGGGTGATTCTCTTCTTTTAATGAGTTGCCCCTTTCTTCAGTGTGTTATGATCATATCCTGGGCACTGCTGACTGCACTCTGATGGGTACCTAATCAAGGAAAATCAATCACCTGAAATTGCACAGACAGCATTTCATCTCCATCAAAAATCGTGTCCTACGGAGCTCCATTAATCTCTTCATCATTGTTTAACTCAGAAAGAAACTTCTGTTGTAACAGATACCAGCCTTTGGTTTTAAATTATAATTAAAGCTGTGCAGTGCTCGCTTTGCAGGAAGCAGCCAACGCTACAGTAAGTATTTGGTTTTCCAGGGCAATTTTCCCATGCAGAATTAACCAATGCACCTTGACTACATGCAGAGGGATGAGCAGCTGATAAAT
Source organism: Acanthornis magna (assembly GCA_036785705.1). Taxonomy (NCBI): domain Eukaryota; kingdom Metazoa; phylum Chordata; class Aves; order Passeriformes; family Acanthizidae; genus Acanthornis; species Acanthornis magna. The sequence continues at coordinate 2,436,377 of JAWUZG010000098.1, forward strand.
CTGAGTGTGAATAACCCTATTTGCTAATAGAAGAACACCTTTCCCTTTGATCTCACACAAGGAGCACATTTTCAACCCTCCTACCTTGAGGGAATGGGAAGCCCAACCCTAAGTGTTCCCAGGCCAGGCTGGGAGGCATTCCCATGGCGGATGGGTGGGAAGGTTCTTTTCTACAAGCTACAGACAAATGTTAGGGTAGGAAGCAAAGCCTCCCTTTTCTGAAAGTACAGGTTTTTCATACCTGCCTCCCAGCAGGTCCTTATAGCCCAACCTCAGTGCCCCACAAACTTCTGGCTCCACTTCTTGTAGGAACACTTTGAGCCCCTATTGCACCCTGTTTTTCTGCCCTGGTTATTTTGCTCCAAACCCTTACCTTCTACTCTACTCCTCCCCCTCAGCTTCCTCCGCAGAGCCAGGCACAGTGTGAAGGGCATTTCCCAGTGCGGGTGAAGTGTGTTAAACAATAAACAGGGTGAAAGAGGCGCAGTGGGCACCAGGAAATGCATCTCTGCTCCCTGGTGGGTTGGTGGTGCCTGCGCTGGAGTGAAGGGTGACGCTGGTCTCCTGAAGACATCCTGGCATGCTTAAACAGAGAAAAGCAGGTAGCAAAAGACCCAGAAAACAGAATATCTAGGTCAGTAGAAAAGACTGAGAGAGCAGCAGGAAAGCTGCTGGCAGCAGGGAATAAAACCTCAGCTCATGGTGGCCACAATCCAGCAGGAACCCCAGCTCTGCCCAGGGCCGGGGCAGGCTGCATCCTTGCCCTCCCTTTTCATCCTGCACAGCTTGTCCTGCATGGCACAGAGAATCGCCCAGACAAAAGGGCATCCTCCAAAAATCAGGATTCCACAACTACTGTAGCAGAGAGAGGTACTTGCTGCTCCTCCACTCCACATTAACACACCCCAGAAGCGTTGCCTGCAGTGAAGATTTACTGTGGCATGGGCTATCACCCACAGGGCCACTTATGACTGCAGCAGCTCTGGGAAGGCAATATTTCACAGAGAAGGGGAAAACAGCCTTGTGGTACAAAGCCAGCAGTGGGTTCAGCTGCTGTTTGCACTGGCAGCAGCACTGACGCCTCCTCTCATGCCTCTTTGCTAACAAAGGAATGGGGCTGCAGCAGGAGTGACAGACTGCTCTCCCTATTTTCAGAAGCACAGGACAATCTGGGAGCCGCATGACTCTCCACACTAAATATTTAAAACAGAACATTGAACAAACAAACAGGAACAGTACAAAAGAAGGGAAACCTAATTCACAGTAACTGGATCTAACAGTTTCCTCTGTCCTTAACTCCTTCACAGTGTCTCCTTTTGAACATGGAACCAATACAGGGATGTTGGACATTAATAAATCTCATGGTGACCTGCAGAGACAAAAAAAAAAAAAAAAAAGAAAAAAAAAAAAGAAATGCAAGGACCATTGCTGTTTTTGGAAACAAAGAACTGTCTTGAGTGAATCCTGGCTTAATCTTGTTGATATCATCCAACCACAACTACTTGACTGGAAACAGAGCTTATTTCAACCAGGTTCTATATCCAGGACTACACAGGTCAGGATCTCTACAACAGACTTTTCTCAGCTTAAGACATCTAATCAACCCAGGGCAGAGTTTATAAACACTTGGGAATGAACAACAACCTGCCTTTGTCAATCCTCCGCCACCACAATCAACAGAGTTAAGTTAGACACAGATTTTGTGTATCGAGATAACCACAGAGCTGTGTTTCAGAGCTGGAACACACACAGTACCTTTGACTGGCTTTGACAGCATGTTTCAGTACTCAGCGTCTGCTCATGTCCATTGTAACACCTGCACCAAAATCGTTCATGTCTGATAAACTTCCTGGGAACAATTCTCTCAAATGTGCCCTTCCATGGAGTCCAGGGAGAGGTCATTTCATGCTCAGGTCATTTCAAGCTCCTCCTAATTGTACTTTTGAAAGATTGTTCACAATTGTTACTGCTTAACTTACAAGTCCTCGGGAAACCTTCTCTCCCTATCTGTGTGGCCCTAGCAAGAAATATTACTCAGGTGTTTAATTCATTCATTTTGTTTCTCCCAGGAAATCTGAGGCAAAGCTAGCAGGTGAAAATTGGGAAGTGCCAAACCTTTGTATGGCCTGTTGTACTGCCTGCCTTTCAGACAGCAAACAGCAGAAGCAATTTCAGTTTTCAAAATCACAGCTGCTCTTTGGGCTTGTCAACACAAGATGGCATATACTTTACACACATCTGACAAGCATGATGGATACTGGGAAGCAAGAAGATTTTTTGTGTATTAGTTTCACGCTGCCCCCTTACAGAACAGTCTTACTGGTATTGTATAATTTGTGCTCTGCTAGAAACTGGAAAACCAAAATATCAAAATATGTTTAAAACATAGGGTAGTCCCAGACTCAAACAGGTCATTTTCCTTTCCTTTTCCCACCCTTTGCAGGACAGTCCCAGGCTGTTGGCATAACAACCTCCTTCAGGTACCTTGAGAGTGAGCAAACACCGTTGCTGGCAAACCCCTAATGTCACAGAAACAAATCAGGATGTCAGGGCAGAAAATTGGGACCCAAGTGCAGGCGCCATAAATCTGTCCCATCCTGATGGAATGAGTTGTGCCCTGAAGGATTGCAGAGTGCTGAATGGCTTTTCCCTGTCAGCTCTCCGATGCAGGCTGAGGGGGAGCAGAGTTATGGGGACAGGGGAGAGCTGAGCCCTCTGAAGGGCCCAGTGGAGGGAGGAGATGAAAACTCTTGAGTCTGGACCAGACTCGCAGAGGGGAGAAATCAAACAATTGGGCTGACTGGTATATTACTCAATATGATGGACGCCGAGCTGGATTTTAAAAAATCACTTAAGGATGTAAATGCATTATGGAAAGGTCTAAAGAAGGAAAAGAGAATAATTTACTTTCCAGCAGAGTTAAGCAGAAGTGGCTAAAAAGTGAAGTCTCCAGAAAGACAATGTGGCAATGCAGCTGTGAGTTAAAACAACAGCTCCATTTTTTACTAAAGAAGAGGTATTGTTTATTTTAAGCTACTGTTTGGTAACTGATGGCTCACAGAATGACAAAACTGCTTAATAACAAAGAGCTTCTAGGATATCTCCTGAAATATTTAGTGAGGAATGCATGTAGAGTGCAGCTATCTGTTCCGGCGTGGGTAGTCAGAGCTGATCATTTATTTATTTAGAGAGAAGAGTGGGAAAAGCAATTTGGATCTGTAAGAGAGAATGAGACTTAGGCTTGAAAATTCTTGAATCACTTTGGAAAAAAAGGCTTAAGAGTCTATGTCACACAAGGCAAAGCCAGACACCCTTGTGCAGCCCTGGAATTTCTGCAGCTGATGGCAATTGCCTGCCTGAACACTCCCTGTGTCTTCCAGGGCAAAGTCAGGCATTTTATTTTAAACTTTTTTCTTAACTGGCTCAACCTAATCCAGTCTGACAATCTGTTATGGTGGCATAGCTAATAGGGATTGTAACAAACAGCAGGGGGTTGTAACATCTTAAACAAATGCATCTGTTCCCAAACTGTATTTGCATGTGATATTATTATGTTGAAAAATTGATCTTGCATTCTTACTTCGTGCAGGTTATGACTTTCAGGGTTGATATCTTGTGTTTCATGCAGCCTGAGTGATGCTGGGCTCTTTGGATTCTTCTTTTCCCACAAAAATATGGAAGGAGGATCCAGGAGAGACTATTTTTACAAGTTTGAGAAAGTTTGCGCTCCTGCAATTTGAAGCATTAAGTGGAACGTGGCAAGTTAGTGTTGTTTAAAATATTCCTAAAGCAAAATACCTCTGGAAGCATCCAAAAGTCAGGCTGGTTTTCATTACAGGCAACAGAAGTTTTGTCATTGACTTAACTGGGAAAAGGAAGTAGATTTTAGTAAAGCAAAAGGAATATAATTTTGCCAGGTATTCCAACTGCTTTGTAATAACTTACATATGTCTAATGGAGAGCAGGACTGGCTGGGGAAATCCCTCTGAAAGATTAGAGATATTATATCAGATTTATTGACTCTCCAAAAGAGAAACAATTCTTGGGAGGCGCTGAATTTCCACCAATCCCACTGAAGCTCACAGAAGTTTTTCCTACCAGCTCACTCACTGCATGGCTCCTCCCCCAGACACATCTCCTGTGGAGAATAAATCCAAGCTGGACACCCTTTGGGCTCCCAGCAATTGAATTTCTTCATTTCTAGAGATCCAGGTGCTCTTGAAATCAGCCATAGGAATCTCCAGTAGAACTGCTAGGGATAAAGTTGGTGCCACAGTCCATGAGTTGTAGCCAAGCAACGTAAAGGACATCTCAGAGCCTTCAAACCCTAACAGAGCAATGTCCTGGAGATCTGAAGCTGGTGCTCCTCAGGATTTCTGCTCTACCAGACTGTTTACCAGACAAAGATGTCTCTTGGGCTTTGGTAATGCTGTAGAAGTCACAGGAATGTGGGATCTAAGGAATTCTGAGACTGAGCAAAAAGTTATTTGAGTGACACATTAATGCCAAGGTCAGGATGCCTCTGTTTGGGGATGAATTAAATAAACAACACAATTTAACAGCTGTAGAACACTCTGTAAACATCCTCAAACTGCAATATCCTGGTTGAGCTCTGCTTATCAGCACCAACCCTTTCCTGTGGGCTGAGCACAAAGCTGCTGAGCCCCAGCTGCAGCCACCACCAGGGATGTGCTGCTGGAGCAGCTGCACGAGCAGGATGGATGAGAATGGTTTGTCACCAGCATCTTGTGAAAACCCTTTGGGCTGCACAAACTCTTCTCCTGGCTCAAAAACAATTAATTGCCTTGAATCGTTCTGCATTAACAGGGTTGATTTACTCAGCACAAGGCAATTACTGGGCATAATAACCAGTTCTGCAGTCAGCCCAGTGCCTCCTTTTCTGCTCTTGCCTCAGTGGCTCTCATCTCCTCCACATATGTGATTACTGGAATGAAGTGAAAATTTGAAAGCAAAAGCCTGGGTTTCAAAAGGACAACATGCAGAAGAGTCTTTGTGCAGTTTGTGCCTTGCTCATGGAAGCCAAAGCCTTGCAGGACGCCTGCCAAAGCTTGAGCACTCTGGAGTTGGGGCTGGGAAAAGTTCAGCAGAGCTGAGCACTAAAGCATTTGACATGAAAAGATGATCTTCCCTACTCTGGCAGCTTTTCTGTTTTTACCTTCTTCTCTACTTTCCTTCAAGCAAAGATGTAGAAAGTTATCTCAGATACGCCTTTCTAGTTATTTTATTATAAAAAAGACACTGAATGCTGTGGATTCTTGTTTACTCTCATAATTTTTTACCTTGACATATATGCAATTTTCTTGTTTTGAGCAGTGGAACAGAAGAAAAGATCTGAAATGATGAGCGTGCAGGCAAGGGAACAAGAATGCACAGACAGGAAGATCCCTCAAGGCCAAAGGACTCTTCCACAGAGCAAAGAGATATTATCTTTGAAAAACAGGTCTTACACCAAGATATTTTTATGTCACTTTGGCAGCATAAAGGGTTCTCAACACAAAGAATTGGACTCCTGAGAACAAATCCTACAAGAAGAGTGTCAGTAATTGATGAAACGATGTCTGAAGTCTCCCCCAGCTTTGCAGCCAGTACAGGACTTGGATTAAAATGAGATCTGAATGTACTGAGCTAATGGCTTTTCTTCTTTCCTGGTAGCGAAATTCCAGTGAAGGGGCAAAAACAGATGACAGGCACTGAGATATCATAGAAGAGAAAGAAAGTCTTTGTGTTTTTCCATGTCCAAGTTGAAATCCCAGCACAGCATTTGGGTTTGTATCTGTTCTTTGGCCACAGCCCTGCAGCATTGCTCAGGAGCCTGGTGTAGAGAAAGGCCAATCCCATTCCAGCCCCATGCCAGAAAAAGAAGAACTTGCAATGCCAGCAAAGTGATTAATATTTAGGAGAACATTTCTAGAATTATTTTCTTTAAAAACATCCAGGAAAAACAACAGATGCACATAACAACCTTTAGAGAACTGCATTTTCTCAGTTTTAGTCTTGCTTATTCCTTTTAGAGAACAACACACATGTTCTACAAGATCTTTTTTTCCTCTTCTCTAATTCACTAGCAACTCAGGATAAACCTCTTCCCTGCAATTAGGTTCAATTGATTAAAAAAAAAAAGGCAGAAAAAAAATACATATAAAAAGAAAAGCTGGATTAAAGGATTCTGCCATGACTTTTGGAAGCCTCGTTCACAGCCAAGTACCCAGCACATCCAAAGTGCTTTTCTGCCTCAACTAACCTCAATTAGTTACTGCTCAATTCTGATATAAATATATGATGAAGAGAGGAACTTGAAGGTTAAAGTACATTCACCCCAACCTGGATAGAGCCACGAATCTGAATGAAATAAAAGCTCCCTTAAGTATGGAAGTTACAACTTAAACCAACAAAACTGTGAATGTTTCTTTGATCTTTTTCTGTCATGATCTAATTATTAAAACACAGGCTCTGATTCCTGTCTTAGTTACATTGATTCACACCAGCAGTAGCACCTCTTCTATTAAATCAAGACCTGAAGTACATTCTATAGTTCTTTTCAGAATCCTTCAATCATCAGGCATTTTTTTGGGTTTTAGGATGTGCTGGATATTTTCCTATGACCTGTAATTGGAGCAAAGTGTCAATTTTTATTATACTGCAGCTTTAAAAGAGATTCTAAGACCCTCAAATATTTTATCTGTCATTGCATGGAGAACTGAGCCTGAGCTAAGCAGTCCTGCATGGAGCAGGACAAACCACAGTGTTGGTGGCCATGAAAACACAGCTCTCACTCAGAATTTGGCAATTTTTTTTCCCCTCCCTGTCACAGAGTCCCTACAAAATGAAAGGTTTTTGGCTTCAATTTTCTTGGTGGTCACCAAGGATATATTCCTTTTTTGGCAAAACTGAAATCACTGGGGGCTGTGCTCTGAATATCAGCACGAGGAAACATATTCCCTAAAAAATCAGCCCCAAAGATGGGAACACGGAGTTGGTTGTTACTCAGTTTTTGTCTAATTTCAAAGTACCTTTGCTGCCTGTGCATCTGCCACCTACTCCTAGTCAGTCTCTCTCAAACATGAGACTAAAACTCAGGCTCATCATTTGCCTCACCTTCCCTCCCAGCCCCATCCCAGCTGCTGTCTCAGCAAGCACCAGGGACATTTAGGGCAGGTGATGAACATTTTCAGGGCTGTGGATGTGGTGACCATCTCAGCTCCATTTGCAGTGATTCAATCCCAACCATTACTCTCAGAAAATTAATTTTCCTGTGCCTTGTTTCCCTTGTTGCTGCACAGATCTTCTCTTTCTCCTGGAAAAGTGGAGTTGTGTGTTCGTGGGCACAGAGAGGCAGTGCCTGACTCCCAAGGTTTATTTAAAAAAAAAAAAATATTCTAAAGCAGAGCTTTTGGATTTTAAAATAACCCTTTTTGGTAACTTCTGTAAGATGTGAAGGGAACATTTCAACCTCTTCAACAACCTTCCTCTTCCTAAAATGTCTGTATTATTTCTTCTACATGAGAGTCACATCAAAACTTTCCCTGAGCCTCTCCAGAGCACTTTACCCAGCAAAGCAACTATCAGATCAAAAAGTACTTCTGTTTATTAGTTCAATCTCCTTCATTAGATTGTGTTTTCCCACACAAACAGTGATAAAAAAATCTGCTAAAATCCACTGACAGCTGTGGCTGTGATAGACTTTCCCCTAATCCGATTAGCTGCCGCCTCCCTGTTCGCACCAGTTTCTGTGAGCAGTTACCATATTACACTACAATCTGCTGATTTCATCTGCACTGGCATCAGGCAGCGTTCAAAGAAAGTCTAGCCTCATAATAACAGGCTTTGAGAGCCAGGAATCTCCTCTCCACGCATACGCACAAGCTGCTGTCTCTCAAATCGTAAAAACCTGCCTGATCCAGGAATTCTGCTCTGAATGAACGGGGCATTCCCACAAACAGCCACCTGAAACTGCTGCTACCCAAACGATTCTCTGCTCAAGCTTGGGCTTTTTTTTTTCCTCAGCTCTTACATTGTGATGCTTAAATTTGCTGAGATGCCGAAAGAAAACTCATCCTCGCTCAGCCTTCTGGCTCGTGGGAAAAAAGGGAAATGTCTCTTTGGGTTGGAGGGGGGGGAAAGCAGCTTATGTTTGAACACAGAAATCTTGCTCTTGTCTGCTCAGCTCCTCACCTGTGACTGCTTGCACTCACATTTCCTGCCCCCAGCAGTGCAAAGGGATGCACTGAGTGCTCCTTCCAGCAAGGAAAGGCAGGTTCTCAAACTCCTTCCTCCCCCACAGCTAGATTTGGGGGAAAAGGTCATAAAACAGCACAGAACACATCTTGAAGAGACCTTGACTCTAAGCAGACTAGGTGACATCTGAAGAGATCTAAGTTTAAATAGAAATTATAGATTTAAGGTGGCTCTTAGAAGAAAGCTCTGGTCTTCTGATCATGATTTTGTCCTTCTGGCCTTCAGCTAAAAGTCACAGAGGTAGCCCGCCCCGCCAAAAGAAATGCTACTTAATTTCCTTTCTCCACCTACCAATTTTCCAAGCTTTTTTTTTTTTTTTTTAACTTTTAGAACTTAAAAAAGGAAAAGAAAATGGCAGAGCACCAAGCCACAGAAGAATTTTTGGAAGAGATATGGAAATTAGAGCTCATAATACAGTATATAAATGCTGCAAGATGCCAGTTTAATGGTGAGGAAATAGGCAGCAGACTCATTCCAGGGAAAATACAATGTAGTCATTGTTCCTGAATGGTTTAACAAAGATTTTTCATCCTGCACTTGCCCTTGGTCTCCGAGAGAGTGATTTTCCTCTGAATCCAGGGATCACGGCACTAGCAATGGGCATACGGAAAGATGCAAAAGAAATTTTGCCAATGATTTGGACATTACAGCATTTGCCTTTAGTCTGTCTGGATTTTTTAACCCAAACCAGCAAAACACCAAAAAGAACAATCAAAAAGACCCAAACCTGTTTAATCTTCAGACTTATAGGCTCATAAGAACCTTTGGCTTTGATAGTTTGATCTTTTGAAATTTTTCCAAAACTATCAAAGGCAAAGCTGCACTGAGGATGTTCCACACTGGCCAATTACAAGGAAGGGAACAGTGTGATGGTTTTGTTGGCTCTGGGCAATGCCTTACCCTCAGCAGCTGCACCCCAACCTGCCCAGGAGCTGAACCTGCGTGATGAAACCATTGGAAATTTCACTTGCAGAAGAAGAATGAGCATTAGAGCAAGAAGGTACAGCAGCACTCAGAGGATCACTTAACATTAACAGTTTCTTCTTCGCCATTTTCCACTTCCTCAAAAGCAGTCCCCAGCTCTAAAGAGATTACAACCTCAAAATTCAGGTCTAAGTATTACATGCTATCAAGCAGGACGGTTTAACACTGTCAGCATTTCCCTTGTCCTAGTTTTTTGCAGATGCAGAATTTCAGCACATTTGATAACTTAACTACCATTTTAGCTCTGGTAGAAAGGCAAACTCCAGCAAAAATTGTCCCTACCAAAGTTTCTTTCCAGCTTGGTCCTGGCTGGCTGTTTAAGAGCCTTAAAATAAATATATAATGAAGCTGAAATCTCTTGCCTTATTTACAGCAGTAGGAAAATGTGTACAATGTACCACTACCACTCACTAAAAATGTTTTGACTAAGAATCAGATTTAGACTTGACACTGAGAATTAAGAATAGAAAAAGAAATTGAAAATTTCAGTTACATGATCTGTTGTTCTTGGAAAAAGACAAGAATCTCCCTCATGAGCTTGTTTTTTGCTCAGGATCTGAACAGAGTCATTGAAACAACACCAAATCTGTACTTGAGTTACTGAGAGGCTAAAAAGTAGAAAGCTGGGTACTTATTCCCCATGGGAACATGGGAAACAAATGAGAAACTCAGAAATAAAAGGATATGATTACAAAAAATAAGCACTAAAATGAAATGCTCTGACAATGGAAGGTTTCAAAATCATTTGTTACTTTTTTTTTAATTCCATAAAACAAATTTGTATTTGAGAAATGAGATTCTCTGAATAATCCAAACAACTCTTTCACTGTAGCAATGATTATTATCCTATTTAAATAAAAGACCTATGTTTCTGTAGTAATTATCATACCATATCCCTAATTAATTATTACTCAAAATATCTGTTAGAATTCTTGCCAACCATTTAGAAACAGGCACAAATTATTCCCTTTGATCAGACTTGCATTGCTAAAGGCACATTAAAAATACAGAGAGAGTCTGGAAAAGCCTTACAAAATTGTCCATAAAGCCAGAATTATGTTAACTACTGCAGCAGCCTTCACTCTGCATATTCACCGTTTGATTGCATATGAAGACAATTACTGCTTTTGGACAAGAGGTCAACCCACACCCTCAACATCAACTTGTATACAGTTCAAAAGAAAATAATTGCCCTCTAATCTGAATACAGGATGAAAGAAATTAAGGGCAAAAAAACCCCACAAGATTTGTGGGCTTCAAATCATGCTACAGTTAAATGGATGATAACAACTGCACAGATTCTGCAAGGCTGGATTCGACCTCTGGATGTTTAGCACACTGCCAAGTAGTTAATGAAGAGAAAATCCTGGCCAGAGAATGTGATGCTATGCTCCTGGTCCTTTGAAAAACTCTATGGAGCTTTAATTCCCATGAACAGAATCTCATTTTTTAAATGATTCCTGTGAAAGATCCATGACAGCCAAGATAGATGCTTTTCACAATTCAAATTTGTGATGCTCCTGGACTCGGTCCTCGAGTCTCTGATGTTTCTTTCCCTAAACCTCCTCTGGAGTTGCAATTTCTATATCAGGAGCCTCATTTCTAAAAAGAAATACAGGAATGCTCTCTGTACATGTTTTCACTAAAGCTTTGAAACCAGTTTTGTAAGGCACTAAAACCAAAAATGAAAGCGGTACTGTATAAGAACCCAGTGGTATCAGCCTGTCATCAACTGACACCCTTTTCGCAAAATTATTTTGCCAATTTGCATCCAGATTGTCCCAGATTATTAAGCAATTTCTGGTACTCTCTTAAATGAGCATGAGCAGACTAAATTGAAACATGAAGCATGCTAGGGATGTGCTGATATCAGAGAGCAGTTGCATGTACCCAGGTCAAACTCATTTCAGCTCAGAACTTACAGAAAAAGTGGAGGCACTGAGATGTTTTCCTGCTTCTGAATAATGCAGCTCATGAAAACCCAGGAAAATATACTTTAAATCTTATGCCATCCTATTTACAAGAAAAAAAAATTTCTTTTCTTCAGATACCACAGTTCTTCATAAATACCCTCAGTCTCTAACAGGTTAGAGAACATTTAAAACCCCTGAAAAATACAAAGAGTACAGAGCCACAATGATACCCCCCCTTCACTTGTTATATATTCAGATCAAAAAATCCCCCACTAATGAAAATGTGACCTATGGAAAATTCCAGTGAGATTCAATCCAAGCAACAAAGTACTTCCCTGTAGTTTATTAGGCCAACTTTTGAACTCAGCAGAAAGAGCTCTGCCTTGTATCTAGTTCAACAAAACAAAGCCAGGACACCTCCAAGGCTCTCTGGAGGTCCTGCTTAATTATGCAGATATTTCAGGCTCTGCACTTGAGCTGCGCAGAACAGCTGCAATGGACAGATCCCTATTTTAAACCCTGAAAGAAGATGTTACCACAAAAGAATATTTTAATCAGCTGCTAAAAAAGTGCTTGAGAGCCTGAACTGTAAAAATAACCAAGCACAAATTTTAGAAGGAATATTTTCCTCCAACAACAGCTATGGTGCAATAAAGAAGTCATGAGATTTGTTTCAATACAGTTATCAACATGAATCAGTCTAGAAACAGGTAGGATTGCTCTAAAAACACCCAAACAAAAACCATCACCAAAAAACCCCACCCCAAATCCAACACAAATTAAGGGGCTTCTCCCTCCACCCCATAATATGTAACATGTGATGCTAATGGGAGTTTTGTGCACTTCAAGAAAAGCATAAAAAGTAATTCCCATATGCTGCAGTTGCCAAAGGGAATTTGTTACGTTCACTGATGTTAAATTAGGCCATTGTGTATACACTTCAGAAACAGAGGCAGGCCATAAAAACTCCTACATGTTATTACTTGAGCATTCATTCCTCAGATTGTCTCTTTGCTGATATTAAAGTCTGAATGTTGTTCATCAGAGAGTGACTGATAATAAAGAAGTGATTGACAAACTTATTACTTGGCTTTAAAAATAAGTTCTCCCAATTCAAAAGATTCTTTCTCCAGTCCGGGGAGACGTGGCTTGTTCTCTGTAGCAGAAGGCTGTAATTGGAAAAAAAACAGACACAGAGGGGAAAAACAGACTTGGGTTTGTATTTAAATCGTGTAAATGGGGACACTTCCCAGGCTGTGTGTGCAGCCTCGAGGCCTCACCTGGTCACAATTTTCCATCTTTGGTTGAGGACAGGACCCTGCCAGCAGAAAACTATTCCCTAGCTCTGCCACACCGATTCTGCTACCTTTTTAGCTCTCTGAGCATTTATTGCAAGGTCAGAGAGGAGCCAGCGCTGCCACAGGGAAGCAGCAGGAGCAGAGATGTCACTGCAGGACAGCCGTGCCTTGCTTGGGGCAGCCCCAGAGCTCCCACTGCAGAGGTGCAAATAATCCCTCGGCGCCAAGAGCCTGACTGAACACTGCTTTTTGATTCACTGGGCTCCAAATTAAGGTCAGACCTGCTCGTTTTTTACTTTTAATGAACTTTTAGCCCCGGGTACCACACAGCAAACGCACCAGATGCGAAGCACACAGTCCGAATCTCAGCAGCTCCTCGTCTCGAGTGCCAGGCAATGCCGCAGTGAGGTCACTGAGATTCAGGCAGAGCATGGAGGGTCCTGATGGGCACAATCTGCAGCCAGAAAGTGCAGCATGGGCATAGGTGTCTGCAAAAGGACAGGCAGTCTTCACGTCTCCTGACCTTGGGATATTTTCCTGGGATTTGCCTCTTTAAAATTGCAGGCACTCAAAAGCAGAGCCAGATGAAAACACAACCATATTGTTAGAAGTTGTGTGATGGGATAATGCCAGCTCATTTCACGAGCTAAGTTCTATGTTTTCATTCAAAATAACTGAGCAAATAATCTTTCTCAAGTCTCTCCCCCACCTCCTCTTTTCTTTTAATTCTGGGCCAAGCCCAAATGCCGTCAGCCGTGTGCGGCTAACCTTCAATTTCTGTCAGCATGGTTCACCGTCAGCCTGAAATCCTCAATCATGAACCTACTCACCGTTACCTGCAGCAGCTGCTTTTTTCCTAGCTAACCTTTTAAACTATCAGAGCTCATTTTTTAGTCAGGGTCATCTTTCCTCTGCTTCCCCTTCCCTTATCCCTTTTTCTCCCTCACCCAATTACTCACACGTGAGCTTAAAAGCACATTAAATGGATTTATTTGTCTTACCCTTTTGGACTCACTGGCTTTTAAATAAGCAATAAGTGTTTTGTTATGTAAGATAAACCATTGCCTTTCTGTATCTGTTTGTCTGCTTATCCAGCTGCATTTTACTTTCAGTTTGGATTATAATTTACAACTTGGTACTTGGTTGCACAGCAAGAAGTGCACCCATTTTCCTGGGGATTCTGAAGGAGTGCTGTCAATGGCTTTTCAATAGTGTCCTGCCACATGCATACACAAAATTATAAAGCGCCTGTATCACCTCAGAGTGCAGCAATAGAAGAGCTGTTTCTAGGAAAGTCAGAGTCTACAACAATATAGTGCTGTCTAGGACTCCAAAATCACAGCTCCATCTCAGCAGCACACTTCAGATTTTGTTCATTTGAAGAAGAGCCAGGCCAGTGCAATGGCACAATACAGCTTTTTGTCACCACAAGTTGTGGTGTGAACAGGGTTTCCGACAAACAGTCAATTTGCCCCAGAAAAGAGATTAGTTTTGGCTTGAAAATCAGTACAGATGAGTACTTTCCTTTAATATAGGTTAAATAAAAGTTTACATATTTCAAAAGAAGTAGAGCCCTTGCCCTGTCTTATTCAGAAAGGAAAAACTGTAGGCAGTATTTCACTTGAACTCCTGCCCAGCCTCTGACTTGTCTTTAGGTGACTTTTATTACTCACAGTAATAAAAACACCATTACCTTGAAATTCAGGTACACAATTGAGATATTTCCAGATAGTTCAATGACATTCAAAATAAGTGGAAAAATATGCATATTGATTTTCCATTTTGACAGCATTAAGATTTATTTACTCTTGATGTTGCAGTGACCTCTAGTTTGTCTTGGTCAATACATACCTCAAGGGTTGATAAACCTTAATATTCACCTCCATGAGAGTCAATATCCACTTTATAATATAAAAGCTATCCCATGGGACAAACATTAATATTGTTGAATAGATTCAGTCCCTCACCTCTTTCTTCTCTTAATGTGAAAAATGACCAAGCTGGAATAGTTGGCAAAATTGAGGGGAAGGAAAAAAAAGGCGATGAATTCTGACAAACTAAAGAATGTGCAAAATGTACCATTGACCTTTGTCTAAAAGGACTCTGGATGAAATAATCATCTAGATTTGGGTATTAGAGAAGAGTCAGGCTGCTTTTTACAGGATAACTTCAGAATTGTTTCTGTAAAAATTTACCTACAACTAAAAACTTGAGGTACAACTTGCACTTGCCTATACAACAGTCTGTGTTCTGGTGATGCTGTCCCCAAAAGGCACCAGCAGATGGAATGGGATGTTGATTTCCGTCCCAGAAGACAACAGCAGCTGCATGATTTGTTGTTTTCCGGGTTCCAGTGTTAACTTCTGGTTGATGGCGCATCTCTCAAAAATCCTTTCTGGCTATCATGAATTATAATTACCAGCACGTGTTTAGGAGCTTCCTACAGAGACAACCGCAGTCCAGAATCAAACCTAGGAATTTTGTAATTGCATCTCTCTTTTTACCACTCAGGTTGGCTGCTTTACCACTGAGGATATCTGAGGCCCTCCAGGCTGTGCTCATTCCTGTAAAGGAGCTTAACCAAGGGACAAAATAAGTTTCCATGTAATACAGAAGAGTGTGAAGCCAGGTTTGACTGAGTGCTATTGCCATTAAAATATCAGGGTTGGGTTTTTTTCAGAGTTTACTACAGTAAACATTTGGGAATTCCTCTACTCAGGTAGCAGATACAGTGGGATGGGGTTTTTTTAGCTTTTTTGCAGTAACTGCTGCCTGCCTCGGTGAGTGATGAACTGGCACGAGGCCAGGCTGACACATGTCTGTGTGTGCATCTTTTAAGATGAAGTGAGTTATCAATGCAACTCAACTTTCTGGTAATCAATTCCTATATTTGAATTTTCCGGTGGGGAAAAAAATCCCCTGCAGCAGCTCAGAAAGGATCCACTGCAGGAATGTGGACAAGGGGGAAATGTGCTCTGGTGTCCAACAGCCTTGCAATTGCCAGAAAAGCCCTGAAGATTTTAAGAGATGATTTATATTAGGATGGTTGTAACTTATATTGGGAACTGGACCAGTGCCCAGGGCTGGGCTAAGTGTCATGAAAAGCTTTGTATGTCCTCCCACACATTTCACTGTATAAACTGTGACATTCATGTTGAAAAATGGAAGATTTTTAATAAAACACATGGTATAGAACCATTTCCAGTTCTGCTCCACCACTAAAAATCTTTGGTAGTACATTTTTTATCAGACATTCTTGCAAATTATTTGGGGTGTTTCCAGGTCTATTTTTACTGTACATGTTAAATCAGATAATTTATTTCCCAGACAAATTAAAGAGCTAATGAAGTTTCCAGAAGGGTCCATTTTAGTTGCAGTCTTACTCTTAACTTCCATTAATAATATAGTGTATGGAAGTCTTCAGTTCATCTTTATGCTGATTATGGCATTTTGTATTCAATGGATACCTCTTGGTCAGCAATAATGAAGTCATAACAATAGAAGTTAAATAAAATTCAGCAAGTATTTTCAGGTATACATTCTTCACTTGTAATTAAAGCTCCACTAATCTCTTTTAGAAGGGGTATTACCTGCAATATTGCTAGCACCTCACCTAAGCAGAATAGCTGTAAATCAGATAGTGAAGCAAATCTCATTTTAAAACTACTTGATTCTATGTAAAGCTATTCACTAAACTTTAATACTTACATTGATTCTTCAGAGCAAGAAGGAACATAATCAAATCTGAACTGCAGTTTAACAATAAGTCCCACTGGACACAGCTGAAGCAAAGTGCTGCTTGTGAAAACTGCCAAGCCAATGCACAATATTTTTTATTGCCAAAAGCTGGGGTTCTGCTCCACTACCACTGTCCCGGACTGAAAGCTCATCCAAAACCAGCCTTGTGATTAGGAAACCTCTATTAATCTCCAGTCTAAAATCACTGATAGCCAGTTCAGAGACATTGATTGTTGTTATCACCATTACTTGGTGAAAATCCTTCTTTTCTGCAATAGACCCTGAACTGTGTTCTGCAGGTTTATTTCCCTCATTGCCTTAATTTCATTACTCTGCACCACATGAGATTTTCTAGTCAGGAAGAGAAGCCATTCATCCCTTCTTTCTTGCAACAGCACCTTGTGCACCTACTCCAGGTTCCCTCACTTGAGGACACAGCAGACAAGTCACAGGAAGAATTTCGGATGGACTCTCCTCCCTGACATCAGTTGTTGTCACCAGGCTCCCAAAGGGTTAATTTCTGTCCCTGTGCCACGGATCAGACACAAGAGCATCTCAGCTCCTGACACTAAGTTTCCATCTGTCCCACTCCCTTCCTCTCAAAGCACATTGGAATTGTCTGCATGTGTTCACTATCCAGCCTTGCTAAAGGTGCTGCTACTTCTCAGTTGAAAACCAGGAGTGTTTTTGGCTGTTTCAATGGTTTCTCATTGGGATGGGCTTCTGACATGAACAAATTTACAGAAATGAATGAATCTTCTCATAGAGTTAAAAATAACTGTCTGCTTTTCCATGGACAAACCAGCACATCTCCTTCTGAATACAGATTTTGCTTTTGTAGTACTTTAAAAATCACCAGGTTATACCATAACACAATTAAGAATTTTCTGTGAGGTCAGGCTTGCCTCTTAAATATCCAGTACCTCAGGAAAAGGTGATATCTGGTGATTTGGGTCCTTTTTGAGACACAGGAAACTGAAGTTCAAGAGTTTATACTAAAACAGAGTGGGAACATTTGTAAAGTATGACATTTTTCACGGGATAAGATGCCATTTCCTGCCCAGATCCAGATCCACTGACACATTCTCTTTTTGGCACACGAATACAGGAGTCTGAAGAAACACTTGTAGTTATTTTTTGTGATGTGTATTTCTGAGCACAAGCTGTGACATTAATCTAATGTATGTCTCTCTGCATTAACCAATCAACAAATTCTTGAAATATTGCATTCCCAAAACTGAGTGCTGGAGGTTGGAACGTACCTAAAACGTCTGCTGATAATTTGTTTCTGCCCTCTCACTTGGGTGGGTAAAGTTTAAATATTTACACTATTTGGTACATAAATGGTATTGTACTTGGAATCATTCTGAAGCTCTGCAGCCTAGATTTGTTCCAGAAAGTTGTGTTATTCAAAAAAGTTTACAGTCAAACACTAAAACAATAAAACAAACGAACAAACAACAACAGTATAGATTTTTGTTGTTGAATGCTGGTACTAGTGGCCAAAAGGTAAGAAAAAGCATAATTGGAGGTTTGTTTTTTTTTTTTTTTTTTCCCCAAAGCACTTCAACAGAGAGTCTGAAGGACCTTAGAAAGCCAGCAGTCCAGAAATGTGCTGCCTGGGTAACTGGTTCCCCTACAGATCTGCTGCAGTCTGCTTTTTCTCTTCTCTCAGAGCAATCTTTAAGGATCCAATAAATCCAAACACCCCTGCAAACAGCCTCTAACCTCATATCGAAATCAGAACTGTTCCAAGGAGAGGCAGCTAAACAGGGGAAGACAAAGGCTGCATAAAACCTTTGCACCCCCATGCAGCGTCACAGTCAGAATGCAGAAAGCAGGAAATGGGACCAAAATCCCCCCCAAAAATAAAGCAGACACTTTCACTCCCAGTTATCATTTACTCCAGATCATTAACAAGATAATTATTAACCAAGAGCTTTTTGAGAATTCACACATGGCTTTCCATGGTGTTTCCTTAGAAAGAAAAGCTTTCAAGACTTCCCACCACATTTCCTTGGTGCTTTAGATCACGGACAGAGCTCCTCTGCTCTCCCAACACTCTGGATGGAGCCTGGCTCTCCCAGGAGCTGAATGCCATCGAGACATGAAAATGGCAATAATTAACCTCTCATCCAGACTTCCAGACTTCATGCAGTCCCTTCATGTCTAAAGACTCCAGGCAGGTGCTGGAGGCAGCAGCCTTCCCTGCTGGAAGGGCACGGCAGAGTGGGGATTGGGGGAGTCCTTTTTACACCAAATTCCCACACCCCCCCAATTCAGGGGAAGAAATGCAGGGATCTGGGAGGCACAGGACTGTGGGAAGCTCTGTCTGCAGCAGAACCCACACGTAGGACAAGAACTGGAATTTTTTTTAAGAAATCAGCCTGAAGTCTGTTTCTATCATGGATCCAAATCTTTGATACCAAAAGGTACAAAGGTGGCTTCAAGACACTAAATAATTTTTGATTTGTCTCCTGAAAAGTGATACAGACCAGATTTAAATGCCTACATTTTCTTTAGAGGATTTTCTATTGTTAAGACAACAAATAATAAAGCAAAGTAGCTGACATTAAAAAAAAAAAAAAAACCAAGCAAACAGAAAAGCTCCCAAACATCCTTGGGAGCAAACCTGAAAGAAAAATATTAATGTTTTATTTAGCATCATCCTCAGTACAGCAGGCTCAGTTCATGCTGGCACCATCCCTGCTGCTGAATTATAAACCTCTCAGAAACCAAGGCTATAATTACAGCCGGGTGACACTTGAACTTTCCATGGCCAAACATTTCACAGGACATAATTTCTGCATGAGATTTCACAGCACATTGTAAAGCCTTGAACTTCTTCCATCATATTGGAATTTTGCGATCCCCTTTTGCCAAGACGTAAATGAATAATTATTGGTAAGTAATGATAAAAATTAATTACTTTCCTTCTTAGCAGTAGAATCAGTAAGAAATCTCATTTTATATTATTGGTACTGAGGCAAAGGCTAGAGGAGAGTGGCCAGAAGTGTTATCTGCAATGTTTTGTTACAGAGAGTGATAGCTCCTGGTTTAGAGGAGAGGGCATTTCATATCTTCTCTTGCTTTCAATCACATCTTTTCATTAGTGATGACTGAACCTCAAAACTAGCTGGAGATGGTGCAGATGAGCACTTATAAGCCTGGATGGTTATCTGGAGCTTATCTGAACAACTTTTATCAGCAAAATTGCAATGGGAATTTCACAAGAACAGTTTTTCTGGTTCTTCCTTTTCCTGATTAGGTGCTGCAAGAGCTTGCACCAGGCTCCTGCCTTGCTGCAGCCAGAATGGGAACCAAAGCAGCTCATTTCATCTGCTTTCCCAAGTGTTTTAAGGGATGCAAAAATTAGCACTGTGGCAACATCACAGCAAATAAAGCTGTTCTTCATTTCCAGGCAAAAATCAGAAAGACAGAAAGCTCACAAACCATAATGAGGTTTTTCTATCTCTCCTTTCCCCCCTGCCCCTCCTTCCCTGATTATATCATAAAACCCGGAAAAAGCAAATTCAGATCAGGTGTGAGAAACAGCTTCTAAGGCTGAGCAGAACAGGACTGAAAAAAAGAGGAAAATGAAAGCCTGGTTATTTGGGTCAGTTAAAACTGGACAAAGCAAATTAGTGGAAAACAGAACATAGAGAGAACAGTTTTGAACTAGCTGGAGGGTAAATACAATGACCTGATGCAAGCATCCATTTCCAGCATGTTGAATTCCCCCGCACAGCAAACAGCTTTGACCAGCCTGAATGTGGACAACGGGAAAATCAGATGCCTCAGCTAACGCTGGCTTCCCTTCCTGCAGCTCTGACCACCAAAAGCATCTCCATCCATTCCCAGGGGCTGCCAGCTGGCCCGGGTTTCTCAGGGAGAGGGAAGGGGTGAAGCTCTGCAGGTCCCTCCCAGGGACAGGGTTCCTGCCACTGCCAGCCCCAGCTCAGGCTGAGCAGAGCCCAAGGCACTGCCAGGACCCATTTCGTGACACTCCTAAAGCCAGCACAGAGCGGATTGTGCCTCTGACAAACAATGGCAATAAAATTGTTTTCTTAAATACTTCCAAACAGGTTTAAGTCACCTAGTACATCTAGAAATTAAACACCTTGCAGTACTTCCCTTCCTTTATTATTGTTTTTTTTTTTTTTTGTTTTCCTTTGTTTTGTTGTGGGTTGTTTTTTTTTGAGGAAACACATCAATTAACAGATATTGCCAAAGGCAGACTTTTTGCTCAACAGCTGTTCTTTCACTCTAAAAAAGCAGCAGAATACATTGCAGACAGAAAAAGTCTCCCTCACTATAAGCTGGAGTTAGATAACAGAGACCAAAAAGAAGTTCCAAGAGTGATCAGCCTGATGCTCATTTTGTAAAAGTTCTTTTCCCTTTACATTGATTTTTCTCCTCTGAAATGTGAAATGTAGTTCAAAATATCCCATGTGGCATGTCAACTTCATTTACCCACTGCATTTCTAATATGTTTTCTTCATACTCTTCTATCCCATCACAGCAATTGCTGTATGCCACAGCATGCTATCATGTTTTATGCAGAATTTCACAGCGAATTCAATGGTGACTAATGCTTAAAAAGAGCTGCCACAACATGGCCCTACCTTTTATTATAAAAGCACCTACCCAGGGTTTGAGATCTGGCCCTTAAATAGGAACAGCTCCCCAATTTCTACCACTCATTTCCAAGTGTGGGACAGGTCCCACAACAAAAACTCAGCTCCAAATACCCACCAGAAATTCACATCCAGATCTGAATTTAGATCTAGGATTCATAACAGCTTCTTCCTTTTCAGCTGTTCAGAACCAAAAAGCTGCATCCAGCCCTGTATCCACACGTACAGAGCTGTAGTTTCCCTGGCAGGCAAAATTCAGTGAAGTTGCCTCCATGAAACAATGCCAGTCTCTCTAACATCTCAGATGACAAATCCCACTTCAGTGGGAGAAGTTGTGTGACTCCCCTGTGTAAAGCTGAAGCTGACAATCTGTTGCTCATCAGTTTGCTGCTGGTTCTGTCTGCGTTCCACTCAAAACTGAGCAATCCCAATTAAACTTCATTGACACGACCCAGCCAATATAAAACGCTGCAAACGATATAATCCCAGTTTATAAAAATATTAAAGCTATTAAGAGAACAAACATTTTCACATTTGTTAATCACATCCAGCAAGACTTGCAGCAGGGTTTTGCAATGCAATAAATATTCAGGAGCTGGGAATTGGCCGTGTTACCAGCTTTGCAAACACTGCTCTTTAGAAAAGTCCTTTCGAACGGGATGTAGGTGGCAGTGTCTTTTCTTCGTTGACTGTGAGGGAGTACAAACAATTAGCTCAGTTGGGGATGAATCATCCTTAATGCTTCCAAACAGGAATTTGCCAAATTATATACAGCATTGATTATGTTTCCTAGTGCAAGAAGATACAGTTTTAATTATACGACAGTTCTTCATTCTTATTGCACAAAATTGTTGCTCCAGACAAAGAATGTCAACTGCTATTGTGACATTCCCTAATTCTTGCCTCTTATCTCATATTAGCAAAGACCCCTGAACAAAAAGGAGAGTGACTATTTTGACTTTTATTTTACATGCAGCAGTATTTAAATAACAGGTAAAGTTTAATGCTAGATGAAGAATTTAAACAGTCTCAGCAGGCTCATAGCAGCCAGTCTCTCCTCTGAGTTGTGGGAACACTGAAAATATATATATATATAGATATATATACACCTTTCTACACCAAATTTTAATCTAAGGATCAGGTGTAGTTCCTGCCTTGTCATCTTTCCCTCTCTCCCTCCACTTTGACAAAACAGAAACAAAGTTAATGCTGCATTATTTAATCTACATCTGTTCTGGATGTGTGTGGTGAGGGAGGAGAAAAACTTACGGGCCACTTATACATTTTTATGTCTTTAAGAGTTTGGAATCAGCTGCTCTGCATGGTAAATAACAGCTCTCAAAATAGTTCACTTTGTTGGCAGGTAAATTGTATTATAAGAGTCTATAAGGTAAGGAAAGGCTGATCTTCTGGACATCAGAGAGGGAAAGTGGTGACCATTATGAGTAACTGTTTGCAGTAAAAAAAGAAAGGAAGCACTGTCTGCATGCCAAAAAGTGGAAGTAGATTACAGAGGAGAGAGCTTCCACTGAAGACACAGCAAAAGCAAGGCACAAAGAAATGGAAATTCAGAAAGAATGATTATTCTAGGAAGGAGAAATAGTCTGGTCAAAGAGATGGAGGATTGAGAATCCCAGAACTGAACAAGAATGTAGGCAACATGAAGATGGGATCCACTTCTAATTTGGGCTGTACTCTGCCTTCTGCTTGTACTCACACAAGAAGGGAATTTACTGAAATTTTCACTATATCAGACATATTCACCCATTCTTACACTGCTTTTTAGATGGGCTCTCGATGACCTTCTAGAGGCAAAAGCCACAAGGTACATATTACTGCATTCCCACACAGAGATGAAAACACCGTAGGTGACATTCATCATGCCTTGTTAACTGCATTTGTAGGCTCCCCATGCGATATCAATGTCTGAACTCCCACAGAGTTTGATGGGAGCAAGATCAGGTCTGCTATCTGTCACATCACTAATTGCTGCATGCATTAAAAATTAACAATCTAATTTGAAGGAGTGGCTTGTGAACTGAAGCTTTATTGGGTTAAAAGTAACACTTCCAGCAAGAAACATGGTTTATCTACTGCTAAATTCACTGCTTCCCATTGCTGTAAAAATGAGAGCTCTCTCTCCCATCTGCAATATATATAATGTACAAAGTCCCTGATCCAATGATATACTCTTAGAATTGAAAGTTTAGACTGATGTTTTGCTTGAGATATTACGAAAGCTTTCTATTCCTATCAGCGGAAATCCGTGCCCTGTCAACACAAAATTGACTGCTAATGTACTGAAATAATTTAGTTGGGAGAAAAGACAACTAATGCAATTATCCCTGAATGCTTTAGATATTAATGTCTCTAGAGCATACTAAGTGTCCCAAAAGCCAATTGTAGCTTCTTAGAAATGAACCTTTAATCCTCTGCACCCCTCTATAAGAAAGAAAATCCACCTGGGAGCTTAAAAAGAGAGAAGAAGCCAGATTTCTATCCAAATTAGCAGAGAAGATCTCAGTTTACACAGGCTATTATTTGCTCCTTGTTTCTGAAACTCAGCAACACATTCAGAGGTAACAAAATGCACTGACCTTTTCTAAGACATTTTACAGTCCCATGATCATGCCGTTCATGCACCTAGATTACTAGTCTCTAATTAATATTCCCAAACCAAAATCAACATAATCATGACCTAAAAGTTTTTATCCCCTATCTCTGGAGCATTTTTTTGTTTTTGTATTAAAAATAGAATCTTGGGACCAGAGCAGAAGCTGGAGTGAAAAAGGAGACAAATTAAGGTCTTTATTTATTATGCTTCTGCTATGTTTAATCACACATTTTACATATATGTGTGCACACCCATGTGCTTTTAACTGCACTAGTCGCTGTGCACAGCTATTTGAAACACAAGCTTCCAGAGAAACCACTACACCTCTTAATTTGCAGTAGGCACAGTCAGGTGGAAGCAGGCTCTGCGCAGGTGGTTTGATTGAATCAGCTGCTAAAACTCACAGCCAGTTCCCAAACTGTCTACTTAACACTGCCTCCAACAAGCCCTGCTGTCCCACAGTGCTGTGCCATCTGTGCCTGCTTAGTGTGCAGCTTTTCCTCCTCCTCCCTCACATGTTTAGATTGTACCCCAAAGCCTCTATTTCCTGGCCCTCCTCCCAAGGTAGCTTCTCATTACTGCGGCAGCACACAGCAACGGGAGAAAGGTATGTCAGCCTTGTGCCCAAAATATGATTTCTGTAATGAATATGTTTCTTCAGGCAATTTCCCCACTCTTAGCTGCTCTGCTAGATTTTAGGATTACTGGTTTAAGTTGCAGTATATTAAACTGTCACTTAAAAAAAAATCCTAATGAAAAATGAAGCAACTGAAATTGATGAGCAGTAATAAGAGCTGATCACTGTGGAGATTAAGAAAGTCAGTGGTGACACTGGGCTGTATGAAGAACACTCCAGCAATTTCGTGTGCTTGATTCCCAGTGCTGTAGGTGAGGGGAGAGGAATCCCAGGATGTGATCGGCTCTTGAATTGAAGCAGCAAAAGAGGTGAGGATTTCTTTATCTGCTGTACTCAATCTCTACCAGAAGTGGTGACTACAAAGTTTTTATTACCCAGAAACACAGGCTCATCTTCTCACTCCCTGACACATCATGCAGGGTGGGATCGCTCTGTTTCCCAAAGCCACAGGTGTTCATGCTGTCCTTACGCTTCTAACGTGGAGAATTTTGGAGACATTGGCCCATTCCAAACAAATTTGAGAGAGCTCTAAATGTTTCATGGATACAGAACTCTGAGCAGAGAATGGAGGCCTAGCAGGAGAACATCTGCAGAGTCTGTCCACGCTTCCAGAAAAACCTCAGGCAGAGCTTACCCCAAAACACAATTCAGCCCCAAAGCAGAATTCCACAGGAAACAGATTGCTGTCGCTGTATGGCTTGAGGCTGTGGACCACTGGAAAACAAGTGGCTCCACAGATCAAATCTGGCCTCTGAAATTCCCAGAGTACTTCATTTAGGAAAAGTTTTGGATCCATGGGATCCAAAAGAACGAAGGTTCAAATTCAACTGTATTTTTCCAGTGTAATTTTCTTTGTATGCAATGTTCCTTTGGCTTCTTGAAAAAGGGTTTTAGTTGACCACAGATAGTAAGAAAAGAATATCTCTGAATTAATCTTGGGTTCTTCCCTCCCTTTTATTTTCTCACTTTTCCAATACCAACAATATTCCCCTGATTACTAAATACCCTACAACAACTCATTACTCAATAGCAGCAGGAACGTTATCCTTTTATAAAATGTATGCTGAGGAAGTGCAGACTTCTCAATAAGGCTAAACAAAATAACAAAGCAGATGAAGGCTATTCTGTGCATGCAGAAAGCCACTGCAATAACTATGTAATGATTCACATTCCTGTGTAATTTCAAATATTAAATTCAGGCAAGCAGAATTCTGAAATGGTCAAGTGAATGCCTGTGGAGAGGTTTCATTAAAGAAAAATGAAGGATTAGGAGAAAGCTCCATGCCTGGCAGACATTTGATTATTCTATAAAATTTATGAGTAAATTTGTCCATGAATTAAACTTTACTGTACTTTAGGAGTGGTAACTTGAAACAGATCCCTTATTGACCAAACTGTGTTTCCTTAAAATCAACAGTGAACACTCGTTACAGTCAATGAAAACAGACTGGTATTAACCCTGAATATTCCTGGGTTTCTTTGTATGTGGTTTATTATTCAGCTGTATAAAAATAAAAATATACCAGGGCATTATTTGTTCTAAAAATATACTGAGAATTTTGGTGGCAGTATAAACAAAACAATACAGGTTTGTTGCCAAGACAGTTGACATAATCTTGAAAAATAGGTGTTTAGGCCTTCAGTTCACGTGAGGGGCAGAGCAAGCAATCTCTTACATCCCTACCTGCAAAACCAGGGATAATAATGTTAGTATCCTCCTGTTTTCTGTCTCTCTTGTCTGTTTAGACTATAAAGTTCCAAGATAAGTCTTGTTCCTTTTTTCCATTCCTGTAGAACAAAACAGATAAAGATTACACTGTTAGAATAAATGTCCTTTAAATGCTTTAAGTTGAAGATGCATTTAGAAAGTTCAGCTGTACTAAATCAAACTTCTTAGGTTTCTAAAATTGTGCTGGACACCTCGTGAGAGCAGCTTTACCTTGGAGTTAAGTAATTTCTACTTTTGGTCTTGGTGTGCCAAGTTTATAATCCCTACTCACAGGATCCCTAGCATCCCATGTGTTATTTATAGCCTCTGCAGAAGATCAAGTAGCATTAAAAAGGTAGAACAATTTTCAAAAACTCAATTTCCACACTGTCAAATCTCATAACCTACCCAACCCCCCATCAAATACTTCCTCTCTAAATTTTTCTTGTTCAAGTAGCTAAAATTTGTTGACAGCTCAATGACTTTGACTTGGACAAACTAAAATAAAGGTGGTAGGATGCTAAAAGAAAGGGTTGTGTCCTGACCCCCTAAAAGAGACACAAACTGTGGTTTTAATCACAGTCTTAAAGAGTAAAACAAATGCTCCAGCTGAGCTAGAGCCAGCCACTGATGCTAAAAGGACAAAGTGAAGAGTTAAGATTGTGTGACATTCAGCAGAAGAAGCCACAGATCTGAAATTTACCTTTAGTATAAATGTAAAGCAAAACAGAGAAAAACAAACCATGCCGAGCCAAAAACTCACTGTACTTCACAGCAAGATATCCTGACTTGGCAGCATGTCAAAAATACAAGCAATATTCAGTCTGTGCGCTGCCTTAACATAATCCATGTTATGGTTAACTTTATCTTGCTAAGGTTGCTACTAAGAGAATGCATTAAAAACTGATGGCATTTCCATGTAACTTCATGCACGCTTGGCTTGAACAACATGGTAGTGAAGTTATTCTTCTTTAATGCTATTTTTGGTATTTTGGGGCAAAAGAAAATTCTTCTGAGCTCCTCAGCTAAAGCCAAAGAGACGGGGGTTCTGTCTGAGACTTTTGCTCCATTAAGGACAGCAGGTATCCCTGCTGGAGGAGGTCAGTGTCTGATTCATTCCCCAGTTCCATTACAAATCAGTTCTATGAAGAATGAGGTATTGAAAGCAGATTTTAAATCTAATTGAGCATAAAAGGTTTGCCAATTTCCAAGACTGAGCTGAATCACATGAAATTCAACACCCACTAAATATTATTTCTCTCAACAAGCTGCAGGAAAGAGTTTTAATGATTTTACTTCTTAGACTGAGCCAGCAGATACCCAGAAAAGATCAGTGTAATTGCTATTCTTAATTTAACATACTTTAAATTATTTCAAGTATTAAAATGTCTTTCACGTGACAACCAGAGGATACAAGGCAGAGGGAAGTTAAAAAACAAGGACTTTGTGAACATGAGTCCTGATTCTTTGCTACTTTGCTTCTGGTTCAGGGATACTAAAGGGGGAGAAGCTCTTGCCAGCATCCCCAAGTCCAGTTACTAAATATTGGTCACCTAAAGGCACGAATCCGGGGATTTTCAGGTTCATCAATGCTGTGGAATGGTTGGCAGAAGGGAAGAGGGTAAGAATTGTGCAAGTTTCTGTCCAGGGCTATGAAGGCTTTAGAAATTCCCAGTCAGACAGAGCCAGCTCTGTGGTTTGCTGAGGGCTGCCCTGGGCAGCACAGGATGCATGAAGTGCTTGCCCATAATCTTTTCTGGGAGCCTAGAGCCACACAGGATGAATTCCCTTGGAATACGACTTAAGTCCACCAGGAAATTGTGCTAGCCATCCTGTTTGTATGAGGGCAGGTTTTAATTAACTGGAAAGTCTAAGATTCAGGATGTTCTGATTTTTGAGTCCCTTCTTCTCGTAACTTCATGCATCAGCTTGATAACATTAATACTTAATAAGCAATATGCTTATCATCCTGGGCAGAGTGAAAACGGGCAGTATTCTGAATTTCTGATGCCTATTGTACATGGGAAATATATGAGAACTCATCTTTTTGCTTATGGCTCTGGAATTGTATACTCTGCTCGGCACTCGGTATTTCACTTAGCAAAGGACAGCACTTTATAACTATTAAATGCACTGCCTTAGGGATGTGGTAACCCATTGACTTGACAAGTCTTTTAAAAAATGCTATAGTCAAACAGCAAGGCAGGATACATAGGATTTATCTGATAAGCTGGAAAGTCCCTAATGACCCCAAACACTTCAGGCAACACTAAGTATAAAAGTCATTTTGATGAACCTGCAAATCACATATAAATCAGGAGAGAATTTTTGTGTCCAAATATTTTTAAAGGCATATATTTCCACTGTGTCTTCTTTTTCGCCCTCTACAATTCCCTTGACATGAAAATATAAGAAATCATTGTGTTAACCGATCTGAATTAAACATTTTTTTCACTTTGGCTCCCTACCTCCTTTTTTTTATGGCTTCAATGGGAAAATGGCAGCCTTCACTCATTTTCCTTTTCAATGCCTTTCAACAGGACATGTTTTTCTGGGATAATTTAAATTTACAAAGGGGTAGACAAAAATGACTCTTTCCCACATGACCATGTGGATGCTATGCTAGTACTGAGGATAATTTTAGCTATATGGTACATGCAGAAGTGACAGGAGTAAGCGACACGCTCTGTTCAGGGTGCCAGTGCCTGCCAGTCTGCTATTCCAACAATATTCTGTAATTAATGTTGAGTGAGCAATAAAGAAAGACCCAAGAGAAAGGCAAATCTGCTTGTTTTCTTTTCATTATGGATGACTATGCAAGAGGAAACCAGGAATATTCTGACAGTGCAGCTAAGATCTGGAAACTGTACATCTGTTTTGATCATTTGGATCCCAGCATTCATAAAGATGAGCAGTTTATTATGCTCGGTGCCATTTGTCAATACATCTTTCCCTATTTGTCCCTGCTGAGATTATGGCTGCTGCAAACCTAACAGCTGGCACCAGCTCTGACAGCCCAGGGCCAATTTATGGAGCTCAGCTGGTGAAACACTGACCACTTCTGACACAAAAGAATGACACTGTCCCAGCCACCCAGCTCGCTGCCCTTCTGCTGCCTCCTCTGCTCCTTCTGGCCAGGGAATGCTCCTGCCAGTGCTCCCAGCTCCAGCACACCAGCAGCACTCCCACCCTCCCACCAGTCTGGAGGCTCTTTGCCACTCACCCTCCCAGTTTTCCTTCTGGCTGCTGCAGCTCAGCTGAGTTTTGTGCCCTGCCCACGCCATCCTGACACCGAAACTGCCCGCGCGAAATGCAGCTGGGGGCACACATCCTCCTCATCCTCCTCCTCCCTGCCTTGAGAATTGCATTTAAAGTTCCAGGCTTTTCCCACTAAAGGAACCCTGCTTATAATTGAGAAAGGAACATCATGCTTAAGAATGCCCTTTTTCTCAGCTGAGCAAGCCTAAAACTACTGACAGCCTCTCTCCTTTTTCCCCCCACTGTCCCCTGAGTGGAATTTCACTGAGTACAACTGAGACTTTGTATTGAGGGTGAAAAGACCCTCCATGTTACAACTGGCACCAATGTGAGGGCCAGGCAGCTCTACAAATTGCTACCCTGTCCTTCACAGTGTGTGCTGGGGGGATTTTATGGTGGCATATCACACATAGACCCTGTGGTGGTTTTGCTTGGCCCAGTTTTTGCCAGTGAGTAGGATGGGGTACAAAAATGGCTCCTGCGTGTCCTGTGTGAAGATTCTGGAAGTTTTTCACCATGTCCAGCAGAGCCAGCCTCTGATGGCTCTGAAGATGATGGACATGCTGCTGGCCAAACCTGGGCCAATTAGAGATGTTAGTTACGCCTTTGTGAAAACATATTTAAGAAGAAATCAAAACAATGTGAGCACGCACTTCTTTTTAGCCAGGGAAGGAGGAGGAGGAGGTAAAAATATGTGAGGGAGAACAACATGGAGGCACCAAGGTCAGTGGAGAAGGTGGGGGAGGAGGTGCTCCAGGCGCCGGAGCTAAAAACCCTCTGCCGGCCATGGTGAAGACCATGGGGGAGCAGGTGGTCCCCCTGCAGTCCATGGAGTCCAGGGGGTGCAGAGAGCACCTGTTTGCCCTGCAGGGCATCCTCCTCTGGTTCTTTATCTCAACTCATGAGCTCTTTGTGTGTGTGTGGTTTTTTCCCCTCTCTCTGCCCAGCTGTGGCAGGGGGAGCAGAAGGAGCAGATGTTGTAGGTCCCTGGCATTTGGCCAGGGTCAGACCACAACAGTTGTGCTGCCCTGGCCCTGCCACCCTTCCTGTGCAGAAATTGTGACAGGCAGTCACCTGCTACGCTCCACCTTCTGTGTTCTTGTTTTAAGAGCATCTTGTGCTCTTAGATCCCCAACACATGCTTTGCTGGCACAGGACAGACCACATGCCCCTGGCTGGCACAGCTTCTGTTTTCTGTCCCCCGCATTCCAACGGGAGCTGTGTGCATGAACTAACCAAATCCCAGCATTAGTCAAAGCCCACAGGTTGGATTTTTAAGATTTAAAGTCTACAGCTTTCTTATTAGGTGAAATCTTGCTCCAAGTGAAGCAACCAGAACAGTTCCAATTAGAAGTTAGAAAACACTTGTGGGCCCCATGCCGTAGCATGGTGCTATTTCATCTCTCTTTGGGATGGAGTGTTACTTGTTCTTGCCACTGCCAAAACAAAAAAAAAATGACCAAGTATACAAGAATTCACAAGTCAAGCTCTCAGGCCATTTCCTCCAGTGCCTTCTCCTTGGTGCATCTTGGAGTAAACAGGGCACAAAGAGACACAACTCTCATCACAAAAGTGTTTTATAGTTGCACTTCAGCTCAGTAGATAAAACTTCCTGTAAGGTAATGGAAAATGTTTTGTGTAGCATTTTGCTGTTGCTTGTCTTACTCCTGGGGAAGGAAATTGTCCTTACAAGGCTGGTGGGACTTGAATGCCCTGCTTGCTCCTGGAGGTTCCCACTTCTGTGAAGAATTTCCAATGGAATCATGCTTGTGACAGCTTTGCATTGCAGCTTTTGGGAAGATTTCACAAGCTAAACTGTTCAATAAATAATCCTTTGGAGCCACAACAGCTTTCAGAAAAGCTTTACAAGTTGGCAACTTGTATGCAGTGTAGCCACTCTGAATAGATTTTAGAAGCTGAAGGTCTTGCTTGGGCAGATAAAGTGTCATTTTACTGGAACATGGTGGAACTTATAGAGGGAAGATACAAATTTCCCTGAAATGATACTTTTTAATGTGGTTAAATCTATCAAATGCTTCAAAATGGGAATGCACAAGTAAGGCCTTCTGTGCAAGAGAACACAGCTTGTATCCACAAAGGATATTTTGCAGAGCTGCGTTGCAGGCAGCCTGGGGACACTGTTCATATGGATTGTTTCAGCTCTGTAGTTACCTGAACCCCATGTCACCAAGAAGGATTTACTTTGCCCCAATGAGGTGCATTACAAACAAGATCTCACTACCCTCACAGAAGAAAATTAAGAAGAGAAGTTAGATTAATTTGTCCCGCTAGTAGTTTGAATTTTCCTCTTAAGTCTCTACAGAAAAAAAAGAAAAAATAAAACATAACAGTACCAGATTAATTGGTAACCCAGACTCGAAGTTTCAAACCATGTCCAACAATCATCTCTAACTCACAGTTTAAGTCTCCTACTAAATGCACCTAAAGCTTATTTTACACAGATGCTGTTGCTGCAGCTTGGAATCTACAAAACTTGTGCGAAGTTAAGCCTGGTGGAATCCTAAAATAGACTTCCAAAACTGAGCAATCTAATCACAGGGCAAATGTGTATGCAAATCCCAGGCAAAATACGACAGCTTTGCTTTCTAGGCTTCACAGAAAGATCAGTCCATCGGTGATAATTAGCTGAGGTTAATTCCACCAGCACTTGGATTGTAAGAGAAAGCACATCACTAATTGAAAGTTGAAACTGGATATGGGCATCAGCAGGGCAGCCTTTCTGAATGCCTGCTGAAGAAGAGAATAAAGTAATGTGTTAATCTATATGAAAACAAAAGACACCCTCATTAGTGCTCGTTTCAGCAGTCACGGCGTGACACTGCTGTTGCATATGAATGACTGAATAAAGCTGCAAATACAGCAGGACCAGATTCTGGCCCTGTAAACTAATTCTAATCTCAAGCTCAACAGCCTAGAAGTTGGTGATTTTACACCTTTCACTATATATTACCGTGCAAGTGATAAAAAGTAAACTTCTGACATCTTTTGTTCCGATATTTTAAAAACCGCTAAAAAAAAATTCAGAGTTCTCCTCACCCTTGCTGCTCATCTGCTGCCTTCATTTGGCTTACGAACTGCCAGCAGAAGGTTTGGCAATGCAAATTTTTAGTGGCATGCAGCTGCACCACAGGTAGCTACAGAAACAAACAGGTAGAGTGCTTTTCACAGCAGCATTTCTGAAATTATTGAGATAAAAATATAACAACACAAGGATTCAGGCCCAGAGCCCGAACAGCCCGTTCCCTCATTATGGCTGTAATTCACATGAGCAGTGCTGCAGACAGCCAGAAAAGTTCCCCAGTATCCCCAGGTGCCCTTGGATCTCAGTGCCCTACCTGGAATTAGTGGGGCTGGAGCAAAGGGCCACCAAACAGAGCCCTCACCATTCTCCAGCACAAGGGCTAAACAATCCACCGCACTCCTGCCTGCCCTGGCAAAGCCTTGGCAGAGCTGTGCATGTGAAGCATGACACTGTACATGGAATTTTGCTGCTGGGAAGGGAGAACAAACCGTTTGTGACAGATGGGAGTCGTGCTGCTTAATGCAATACTGGGAGACACTGAGTTACACACACTCAGGGTACGGTGACGGAAACAGCAGATGGACCTAAATAGAATGGAAGAGGCATTGAGCTTAAAACT
The DNA here is from genome assembly GCA_036785705.1 of Acanthornis magna. NCBI lineage: Eukaryota > Metazoa > Chordata > Aves > Passeriformes > Acanthizidae > Acanthornis > Acanthornis magna. Next base: position 2,469,082 of record JAWUZG010000098.1, read on the forward strand.
TGAAGCATTTCCTCTGAAATGATCTTGTTCTACCAGAGACATTAACTAAAGGCACACTGTCCACACTGGGCCCTAGAAAAGGATTTGGTAATTTAGGGGGGGGGGAAAGAAAAAAAAGGGAATACTGACACAGTTCCAAGGCAAAAGTGTACAGGCAGCCTTTGGATTTCTCATGCTGCTCTACACTCCTGATACATCTCCTGAGCTATTTTTTAAATGTATGTACATCTTAAGGTCTAAGATCTAACATGAATAATAACTGAAATGATACATAATTAAACATTTTGCACATCAATGTGTGATATTGATGGTTTAAATATTTCATGACTAATATGTTCAGTTAGGTTTAAGCCAAGCTACCGAGTTACTTCTCCCTCACCTCCACTGCCCTACATCAGAGAGTGTTGATATAGCTTTCACCACAAGTTGAAAAGATTTCAAATCTACTTCCTGGAAGGGTAGTTAAATAATTACTGTCATGCTAAAAAAAGGAACACTTCGACCATAAAGGATAAGGGAAAGGCATCTTTTTCTACCAGCATGTAATCCACAGCGTCCTCCTTGGGCTCGGTTTTCAGCAATGCGAATGCTGCTGATAGAGCTCTTCATTTTCAGGACTAGTAGCCCAAGGTACCAGCCCTCAGAGCCCCTGGACCCATATCCTATATGTCATAAAACATGGTGCCTTCTGTAATGCCAGCATTTATTTGAACCCATTTACTGCGCTCAGGTTAGTCATGTCAAGATCAAGGCCTCCAGCTTGAATAAATCACTGCTTCGGCGTGTTCCCTCTGTATTGCTCTGCTGGCTGGTGCTCAGTTACTAGAGAGAGAATTGCTCCTTAGGCTCAGTGAGCGAGATCTTTATTTTTAGTGTTGAGGACGAGAGGATCTGTCCTTGCTGGTGACTCATGTCTGAAGGTTGTTACATTTGCAGCCTGTCAGAGGCTGCGCTGCACATGAAGAGTAGGGGAAAAAAGTCCAGTGACAGCAAAACTGCTCTTCAGGTTGCCTGATTTTTTAAGTTCTGTTCAATGGAACTTTTGCTAGCATTTCCTTCTAGCTTTTTTTCCCTCTCATGCTGCATTTTCCACTATCTTTAAACTTGCAGTGCACTTTGAGGCATCACTCTGAAATGCCTTTTGATCTATCATGTTTATTATACTTCAGTGTATCCAAAGCACTTCTCTTTAGTTCACAGGTGGAAGCATTTCCTGTTTTCCTTTTCCCAGTTTTCTCCTGTGAAAGTGCCAGCCCCAAAAACATACACAAGAGCTTCTCTTACTATCCTATAAATACAGTAAGATATACAATATAGAAATGTGTCACCCCTGTTGCAGCACAGGAGATGCTGAAGGCCAAACCTCAGCATCACTTGCACCTCTACAACTCTGTTCAGAACCTCAGGCAGAATGTTGGGAAGATAAAAGTTATCCCTGAGAGAGCTGAGAAAGCAACAAAAGCCATGAGGAACACTAAACACCACAGTTCTGCAAAAGTTTATATTCAAGACTGGTATTCATAGTGAAGCTACCAATCCCAGGGGTTTTCAAGGCATTTGAATTCCTTTGGACAATAGGATTGAGGAATTTATTCCCCATGTCAATCCTTTCATGTCACCTGAAACACCCACAGGTACAGTCCAAAAAACAAGGCCAACCACATCAGAGAGCCATTCTTAGCAGCAGTTAGGGAGATATGGATATTCCACAGGGATTAACTGGTCCGTGATCTGCTGCCAGAGCTGGTATCATACACACTGCATAGTGTGCTGAGTGTGCTGTCCATGGGTGACCATAAATATCTGTTGTAATAAGGGAGATACAGTCAGTTACACAGCTGGGATGGCAACAGAAGGGCACATTCACCGAAAAAAAAATCAATTTTAATTAAGAAGACAATTATATTTTCTCCCAAAGGTTGCCAGGGTCTCAAGATTTATCTTTAAGGTGATGGAGAAGTAATCTTTTGCCATTCTACATCTACTGGGTAGCACTGAACAGTGGAACTATTTCAGGTCCAAGGAAAGACCACGAGGTCCCTCAAGGTCTTATAAGGGAAGGCAATAAAAATCACTGGCACATCATTAGCCTGTCCCCTGCAACAGCAGCTTATGATTACATCCTTTGATTTCTCCCAGCAGAGGTTTGTTCAGTTAATTCCCAAACTCTGTAGCAGTGCCTGGGCCAACATTGCTGCCTCCATTCCTATGAGAACTAAACTTTGTGTGGGTGGGTGGCTCCAGGTTAGCGACCATCTTCCCTAAAACCGGGACAAACCATACAACCTCTCAAATGGAGACAGCTGCCTGGCCACTGAGAGTTACTCTGGGACTCTCATTAAGGAAATCTTTTTCTAGTAGCTGAGGAAAAAAGCTATCCAGATATTTCTGAAGCAGCAGCCAATTGTTGACAAGCCTTTCCAGTGTAACGAGGAAAAGACAACAGTTGAAATGGACAGGAGGTACTTGATAAATGTTTCTAGATGTCCATGCTTGCCTTTTCTCTACTGCCCCTGTCTTGCTTTCTCTAAGTTTCCTCTCTGCTCCTCTGCGATCCCTCCCTTTGTTTCCTGCACAGAATGCCAACAGCACTAGAGCCTTGTGCCTCCCCACATCATTCCCTCAGCTCTCTCCTCTGCCTGGGGAGCCCTCGAGCTGCTCTGTCACATTAACAAGGTGGCCTGCAAACAGCAGCCACTCTCCATTTCCCTTCTCCTTGACTGCTTGCAAGTGAAATACCCCGAGCATAACTACCAAAGCTGTACCCACGGGCTCAGGATCACCTGCAGTGATCCTGCAGTGATTGCTGGGCTCAGGATCACCTGCAGTACTCATCCTTGACCCTCTGCCAGCTGAGGTTTTGCTCTGTGGTATTGCCAGGCCAGACCTGTCTCTTTCGCGTGTGTGTGTGCACAGAACTTGGTGCAAAGGACTTTGGCATCATTATTCTCCCTCTGTCTAATAAGGGAACGAACACAAATTCCAGGCAAACTACTGAAAAATCAGAGTTGGCTACAGACACTACAATCTACTTTGATGAACACCACCATTTGTAATAAAAGAGATGAGCACTGGATCCTCCCAAGCACTACTGGAAAAAGATCTGTCAAACTATTGCCAACGTTCACATCTTCCTCCTCTCTCTTTTATTTCTATTACAGACTTCAAATATGCTCTGCTCTGAAAACACCCCATTGATGTCAAGATGTTTTCAGCATATAAAACAAGTGCAGGGTACATAAGAGAGAGGCACAGCATGGCTCTGGAGTTTTGCATATTCTTGCAGTAGTGTTCTACTTTTTGAGATGTTGGAATTGCCAATCAGTGGCCCAAAGCTGCAGGACCTTCCAGGGTGATCAATCTGTAATTTCCACATGTCTTATTTTCTCTCTGAAATATATCCCATTACATATTGCCATGGTGATACTGCTGTGGTTTTGTTTCAAATTGTGGTCAAATCAAAGAGGAATACTTCACAAACAATAAAATATTCCTGTGGTTTTTTAACACCACAGCAATTTTAAGCTGTGCAATGCATGCTATTCTATACACTCATCTCCCAACACAGTGAAAACCTTCTTGTCCAGCTGTCACGAATTTGAACCTGAAACATGCAAGTTGTTAGCATTTTAGGAGGGCTGAGAACTCCTTGCTTCCACTGACACAGCACTAGTGGCTCAGCACCCTGGAATCTGGGATTTGTATTTATCAGAGCCAGAGGTCCAGTCCTGAGCAGCGCCACTGTGATCAGAACCTTGGAGCAGTTTCAAACCTAACACTCTTCAATAAGTGCAGTGCAGTGATTGGAATAAATGCAGAACATTCTTATATTGGTAAAATATATACAAGGAATTAACATCCGTCTGAATTTTAATAAGTAACAAAATAAAGCTCAGGAATGAGTCTAAAAATGCAGGAATTTTGTTTTTCTCCATCTTTGCGATCTTGGAGTGTCCAAAGAGAAAGCCATGGATGTAAATCCGTGGAGGGAACTCAGGCTTCAGAGGGACATTTAGAGACTAATTTCAGTTGTAAATAAGAAACTTGCTTATTCTTTTCTGTAGAACACTAGAACAAGCCTTTCTAAAGTAGTGTTTTATCACTATAAATTCTGGAAAGCTTTCTGATTAAATGCAATGCATTCAGGGATGTTTTTATTATGCGATTTCAACAAACAAACTTGAGAGTAAAACTCAATTTAATTTCAGGAAGCAATGAGACAGGGTAAATTTAATAGGAACATATTGTTCCAGGCATGCTCTATGCCAGCCTGCAGACCTTGAGCAAAGCCAGCCATCTGAGAGCAGCAGGGGAGAGAATGAGAGAGACAGAGGGAGGTAAAGAATGAGAAGGAGGGGGAGGACAGCACAGGGGAAGAGACAGATAAGAGAGGAAAGTTCCTGTCAGACTTTTCTGTGATGAGAGAGAGAGGAGTTGAACACCGTGGGAGAAAGAGATATGAGGGAGACTCTGAGCTGACTGTGTATAAAATAAAAACAGTACATACAGCACAAGCCCAGCACAAGCTATCCAACTTTCACAAAGTCAAGGGAAAGACTCCTCTAATTTATCTGGTGGCATTGCTCAAGCTGCCAGTAAACAAAAGCCAGTCCTGTCCCTCTCTTCTCCCTGTCTTGACAGAAGGAAGGGGCTGTGGAGCACAGAATGACACTGCCTGAGCCTCCCTAACCAAAGGCATCAGGGAGGGGGATCCCTGGAATTAAACAGGGATTGTTTTTCACCAGGTGTGCTCCCCACGCCCTGCTGGCACAGTCCAGGGAAACAGTGGGGCAGGACTGAGCACACCCAACCCACAATGTTTTCTAGAGCAGGCTGTAAGATTTCAAGGCCTTCGAAAGGCACATTCTCCATCAAGAGCTTTTCAGCAAGTTGAAGTGAAAAGCAGAAAATCAAAATACCCCTATGCCCTTTAGGTGAGACACCAGCTTGTGAAAAGAGCTCCCGCGCACAGCTGACAAACTTGTTGCTGTTCTTTTGTCCTTCCTCCCTTCAGCTCCTGTCTCCTGGTTGTTTTGTTTCTTGAACCAGATTGTAAGAACTCTGGAACAGAACCTGTGACACTGTATTTAAAAAGACGCCATATGTGTATTTGGTTTGAACAATGCTGCTCATGAGATTGTTGAGCACAAAGACTTCACCTGATGATTCTCAAAACTTGGCTGAAGTCTCTGGGACGCAGGATGTTCAGTCCGATGTACAGCCAGAGGATGAGAGTGAATTTCACCAGGTCTAACCAGCTGAGCCCTGTAAATATCAGCTGCTACAGCAATATATACATTGAATTCCTCAGCATTAGAAAGGGCTCTGTGCTTTGTGGAGCCAGTTTGTGTCTGGAGCACCAGTGTTGGCCTGGCTCGTGGGACAACGTGGAGTCAGGATCTCTTCACATAAACTCTTAGCTCTCACAACATCTGCATGTCTGAACTTAGATAATCTAAGGTATGCTGTTTATACTATTTTTTATTATTCCAGTTGTCCAAAACAAATACTTGTCAAGGTTATAGAGCCCTCTCTTGCTCAGAAATTGTTTTGATAAAAGGCTTTTATTAAAATCTATTTTCTTCTCAGCATGGTGAAGATCAACCAACTTTCATAACTAAAGTAGCACATTTATAAATAATATAACCCCTTGAATTTATGTTTATTTAACTGGAAGGGCATTTAAAGCACTTTTAGATTCTTTTGGAAAACCCTCCTTCAAGTCAGGAAACTTTCCATGCAGAGCTGGCTCTCTATTAACACGTTCTCAGTTGCTACGTGGTTATCCTACGATGTACAATGATTTATGAACACAGATAGGATTAACTCTGACCTTGTGGAAACTAGCAACTTCCCTGTTCCTTTTCTCCTCACCTGAATAACTTACTGGGCCCCTTAAACAAATTAAAGAAATAAGTAAGAGTGACTGGAAACACTGCTGGACTATTTAAGTAAGCCTCAGAGAACTCCACTGGATAATTTATTCTTGTGAGAAACATAATGATCACCCAACAAGTTTGGTTAGGAAGGTGGTTTATCAGGCCACCTTGATATACTAGGGCAAAAAAATACACAGAACACCTCCTGATGATGGATTGCAAGATATATTAATACAGAAAAGGATTGAGATTTACTTTCAATAGTAGATTAAGGTGCTCCAATGCAGCCCAGACCACTTCTTTTAAAACAACAGGGACTGAATTTCTTCTAGATAAGGACTTAATTTTTATTGAAAACCTACCACCTTCAAACTGCTCGAAAGTTGAAGCACTATAAAACTGTCAAATAACACCATTATTAAAAGCTTTATTTGACAAATCTTCCACTGCTGGGATAACTTGTGTGTTTGCCTTCTCTCTCACATGAAATAAAATCATTCACTTATGCAAACTGCTGACAGGAACGGAAACGAATGGGGTTCTCAGCACAGGGTGAAACACACTATCCCCTTTCTGCAGCTTAATGGAAGCCAGAGTTATTCATAAATCATAAGGCTCTCAGGCCAGAGAGCTGCTCTGCTGCTGCTTGCACAGGACTTTGGGAGGTATTTGGGATGGGCTCAGGAAGCTCTGCACAGTGTTCTGGAGCAGCTGGTAATTTTTCAGGAGCAGCATCTGCATGGAACTATTCAAGAGGAACAGAGGAGACTGAACAATACCTGACAAGCAAATGTAGGATTTACTTTAACCTCATAACAGAAAGGTGGGAGTAGCTCTGCTCGATGGTGTGATAGTTAGCCTTTTATCTGTGCCCAGTGACCTTTTGCCAGCACTTGCTATCGATTAATAGATTTTTTTAAGGCCAATAAGGACCTTTATGCTTTTCCAGGCTGACCTCCAAATTAATATAAGCTTGTGTGAGCTCTCTCTCCCGAGCATCACCTTGGAGCAGCCTGGTATGAGCAGCCGATGGATAAATACCTCACAATGTACCTCCCACGCAGGAGGGATTCAGTTGCAAGTGGGTCACGAGCATTTTAGAAGATTTACCAGCTTCAAGCATCTTTGAAATACTCCCAAATATCAGGGATCTTTGCATCTGGAAATGCCCAGGGAAGTTTCTTGCCGCTTTCATTTTTTAATAAAAAACAACTTCAGATTCCTGGCCAAACCTCCAGAAAAACTGCAGGATGTGCCTGATTAGGCAAGCAGGCAAATTCCTTCCTTGGGAGATCCCTCCCCTCCTAAAGACCACATTTTCCAGTACACACTTTGCCACGGCCAAGAGAGTTGCCTCCTCCAGTGATTGATCTCATCACAATTCTGAATGTGGCACTGGGGCAGCCTTTATGGGAAGTGGAAAATCCTGGTGGTTCCTAAGCAGTCATGGCTAAATTCCGTGTGGTGCACAGATCTGGGGCAGTGAGAAACAAAGCACCCCTGGGCTCTGGGGAGTCTCCAGCCTCAACAGGCAGAGTGAGAGCAGGGAAAATAAACACTTCCTCAGATCAGGCTGTATTTTGAATGGGATTTAATAGAGAATTTAAACTAGCAAGGTTAGAGAAACTAAACAAAATTAGTTTTCTCTGTTGCCACGTAAAGCTCAGGAAAAAAATTATCAGTACAGGGTAGAGGGGGATCTGAGCTCAATCACACACAAAGTGAGGATGGAAGTCCAGCTGAGCCATTGCAAGAACACGAGAACTCTAACACACCTTCTGTAATGAATTCTGTCAATCAGAGCAGAAAGTCCCACTTGAAGTTAATGTTCCCTGAATATTTTCCCCATCTATTTTAAACCATGAAGCCTGGACCACTCCTTGGAGATCTGGAAAACATTCTGCCTATCAAAAACATTATTGGGCACAAGTAATAAAACACAGGCAATAATAAAATTACATTTTCAGGGCCCTGAAATAAACTAAGGGCATCTCACAAGCCTTTGCCATGTTCTACTGCTGCATCACACACACAGTCATTCCTATTGTTTAATACCTTGAGTTTTTAAAATTTATAATTGTTTACTTTCTTACCAAATAATATTTCCTTTTTTCCTCTTCCTTTTATCCTTGTGACAGGTCATTCTGGTTCTGCCTGTACAGAATTAGCTGCAATTTCCATCAGCAGTTGGTAATCTATGTTTTACTTCTGCTCTGGTCTGCATCTCTAAACAAAAACTGAGTTGTTTTCCATTTGCTCTAGATTTAGTAGGTCCTGTGGTTTTAATGATATAAATTACAACTCAGCCCAGAGATGTTTTTGGGTTTGATTAGCAGAGAAGTACATACCTGCTTGTGAGCACTGTCTATCCATGAAAGCAAGAGAGCTTGTGGGCTATAAAAGCATGATCACAGAGGTTAATGCATGGTTCTGGGCAGCTTAAAACATTGTTCCCTGCATTGTTTCATGAAACAACTCTGCTTTTCTCCTTTGTTTGGTTCCCCTATGCTTCAATTCTCCTCCTCACAATTTACTGATACCACTTCTGCTCCAGGGGCAGAGTCAATGTCATACAAGTGATAACTTTTAATATCGTTTATTAAGGATGTAGAGGGACAGTTTAGGGGATGGACTGCCTGATTTGTAAGATTGACCAAGAAATGGGAACATCACTAAAGTAAAAACTTAGGACACCCATTACTCATCCTAATGAAAACATATACAAATGTGATTTTTAAAATTCGAATAACATTTGGAAGCACCAGAGGAAATCAAGCCCTGTATGGCATGTACTCTAGTGTCTCTCAAATGGTGCACAAGTTACAGGAGACATTACAGAGGCTAAACTGAGTGTGGGGAGGGAGGGAGGAAAGAAAACTGAGAAGGGTTGAAACAACTCATCAAAGACAAGGACAGGAAACCAAAGAGATCACAGATGTCCTGAGCTCCACCACTATGAGTATTCTGTTTCACAAACCATTGAAGAAGTTGATGAAATTAATAGACTTTTAAACAGACAATGAATTTATTGGCATAATATTCTCCAAATTCTGCTTAAGAGACGGTGTTTTGCCTCAAATTACTAATAATTTTATATCTCTTCTGGCATGATTACAGCGAGTTTATTTTTCCTTTGAAGCAGAGCTACCTCTTGTCTCCCTTGCCACAGTTTCACTTCAAGGAGCCCCTCAAATATTATTTGTTTCTTGCCACTTGACTGCAGTTTCCTTGCAAGCCTGAAAGGACTTAGTTTTCCTGTAAGTCATCCCTACTTTCTCTGAGACACAACCAAGAGTGGTGTCACCCACCCCGTGAGTAATTTGAATTCTGGCATCCTCAGCATCCCCCCTCTGGTGGGTGATCTTGTTCTGTGCTCTCGGTGATGCTTTTGAAATACAAGTGTGTGTGAGAGAGAGAGGGAGGGAAAGGCAAAGAAAGAAGAAAAAACCCTGTGGTACTCCAGTGCTTATTTACTGGTACTGTCAGGCTTGCAGAGAATATAGATTTTCTCAGCCTGATAACAGAGATGGAACGGTAATAGGTAATAGGAGATGAGAAAGTGTTAGAGAAGTAGCACTTTCAAGAAGTGCAAACTTAGCTCGATTTACTACGGTGTTTCATGATTGACTGAAAATTCTTACTCAGATATAATGTCATGTAAAAAGAAAAACTTGTAGCAGCTACGACATTTCTGGAATCCCTTTGCCAGATTTTGTCAGGTGTTGAATACCTTCAACTGGAAAAACAGGAAAGAAGATTTGCAGGTAATCAGTATTGCCAAAAAACACAGCCTACAACAGCTGAAATATTGTGGCAGAGATTCCAGACAAATCCTTGTTTCACAAATAACAATACAACTGGTGTCTCTCAAGAAACAGGCTGAATATTGTTCAATATATGGAGAGCTGTGTGTGTGAAACAATAAAAATTTGTTGCAAAAAGCAAAAGGAACGGGTGTTTTTCTGCTGGACCTGCATTCAGCACAGCCTCTGAATATCTTTGAAGATACACTTGACTTTCACTGCAACCCTGCACCCTGTGTGGTCTGTGGGCTATAAAAAATCTGGCACAAGATATGTCTGCATAATCAGAAATTAATATACAATGAGTATTTTAGCGCTAATAGTATAAAAGACAGCTTGAGCAACAATTCTGAAGCGACATCTTCTCACCTGGGTCTGTATGGAAAAATGCTGTCCCTGCTATGTCAAAACCATCTTCACTTTTGCTCCATAGCTGGAGGGGCTCTGTGTCCAGCTGAAAGGGGACAGCTCCCAGCCAGCAAAGGTCGATACCTGCACACCAAAGTGAGGCACCTGCACCTTGTGCGAGAGGATTATTCTCAGCATCCTCTGCAAGGATGGCAAGGGAGGCCTGATGTTACAGAAAATACCCTTTAGCACACTCCCTCTCTTTTGGGCCAGACCACAGCACAGCTAATACTGAATTGTGCTCTCTGATCCAGGCTTTGCTCTAGCAGAAAACACATAATCCCAATATAAAGAAATAGCAAGCACAGCCAAGGGAAAGAAAAAAAAAAAAACTCTGAAATTCTTATTTTCTGGGGTAGAGAAGGTAGAACTCGTCAGTCATATTCCACTATCTATTTCAGATTTAAAAAGAGACAATGTCTATCGATGCAAACGTCTTATAAATATTTCTTTCTGTCAGCAGATAGACAATATTGGTATTTCCTTTTTCTTCTTATCTGCTAAATGCATGAATGCTATTTGTCAGTAATTTGCCTTCAGCAGAAAATGAAAGCAGCACCTACATACCAAGGAGCTGATAACACAAACCTGCACTCCTGTGTAAATGTATTTACACAGACTTGTGTTTGTACACACTGAGCATGGTAGACATCTCAGGGAATTCCAACAGATTCTGTGTTTTATACATTATTTCTCTTCACTAAGAAAGCACCAAAACAGAGTATCTTTCCCCTGAATCTCACCCTGTTTCTCCAGTCAGGATTCCATCCTGACTTTTGAGGGCATGGCCAGAATTTTACCAGCTGGGTAAAGCTTTACTGAAGGTTTTTAGCCCTTGTGTCCCCCCATGTTGAATTTGAGAGAGGATATCAACTGCTCAGTGCTGCACGTGTGGATTTGAACCCAAGAACACTCCTGCCTTTGTGCTCGGGCTGCTAAACTGCTACTAAAGAACAAAGAAAATGAATATGATGGAGATACTCAGCAGGTCAGCAATATCTTGGAAGAGAGGGATTTAACTCAGACATTAATCAGTATATAATTGCTTACGTAGCATGCCTTTCTTCAGTATTAATGATTTAACATGATGATTTACCAAGGCACTGAGAGAATGCCTGGATGGAAGGAGAAAAAGCACAGAAATATAGCCTGTGGTATTCCCTGCCAGAGAATGAATCTACCCATGCAGGAGTGTCAAATTGATAATGAAAGATAAAATGGATGGTGAGCCCAAGAGGGTACTTTACATATTGCAGTGAATAATGCTGCTGCTCTCTCTGCCCACTGCACTGGATCAGCTCCTTGCAGACACAGACAAAAAAAATATGGTGACCCCACTTCATTCACAGAAATTGTTTTTCACTCAGGATACCATTTTCAAGGAGCAATTCGTTATCTAAGATTGTGCTGGTGAAAAAACAAAACAAAACAAATCAAATACTGTTGTAAATAAGACTTGAGTGCACCAATATTTCCTCCTTTAATATTAGCATCAGACCCCTAATTATTGCCCTTCCTAGCAATTGCTCTGTTGCTACTTTGGCCGAACCATCTGATGAAAGAAATTTCCCATGTAAACAAGAAATTTTTACCTGTTGAGGCTATTTCAACCTATAACAGTGGTTTCCAGGTGGTTGATTCTTTGGCATCTGAGGATTATTTGTAAGGCATCCATAAAATCAAACCAAGAAACTCAAGCCTACTACCAATAGGTTGAAGTTTCCTTACAGGAGTTTGGATCACTAGACTAAAAAGTTCTTAAAAACCATACATCAAAAATGCTTGAAAACAACTTTGATCTAGGCAAATATTATGTACAAAATACGCTGTTAAATGTGCTAATAACTTAACAGTACAATAGTTTGCTGTCTTGGATTAAGGCATGTGAACTTTCAATTAGCATCCCAAAATGCTGGGGAAAGACTTAAAACTATACCATTTAATGAAAGCTGTGAAAACAGAAATATTTTTAAGATTTCTCATTTGGTTGAACACAAAATTCTAAGTATCTGAAAATTTGCCCTCATTTGACATTAGAATCATATTGAAAACAACAACGCTCAACAACATCTTAAATTTTTTTTTAACAAGCACCAAAGATATCCATTCTCCACCTTTCTAGAAAGGGGAACAGGAGCAACAACAAAAACATTGAATAACATTGACTGAGCAAAACAGAATTCACTCTATACTATATTTGTGTAGAATCGAATGTAATTATATTGGTCACAAACTCTGTCCTCCCACTTCAAAATTAATTTGGGGATTGAGCACACACTTTTTGTGATTCATAACCTAAAAAAATCCCTAAAACCATACAAAACAAAAAAGCCTTAAACTACCATCTACCATCCAAAACATTCTTCAACTTTAGCCCCAAGTATAACCATATAGACATCTAGGTGAAAATATGGTTCTATTGTTTATAAAATTTTACTCTCTACCATCATACCAAAACTGTGGCTTGCAGAAAAAAAGTCCCTATTTCCAAGCTCCTTTGTTTGCAAATTTGCATTCTATTTGCATTTATGGATTAAGAACCACAAAATTCTAAAGTAAATGGGGCAGAATTGTTTATAATGAACTAAGCTGTTGTAACATCCTCCTGTAGGATGTTACTGTAGGAATTAATGGATCCAAAAATTGTGAGCATGAGGCAGTAGGTGTTTCACACCATCTCAATTATCCATGGTCCAGTTTCTGATCAGTGGAGTGGTACAAACTATGTGGGCTATTTTCTTCAAAGCCAATTAGCTTTTTGCTCCTAACAGTGGAATTATTCTAAGTGCCCGCTACTGTGTTTATGGAACACAGTTTGAAATCCCCGATCTGAGTATTCCGGGGGGACTGGTGGACTGGCCTTGGGTCAGGGAAGATTCACGGGTACCAGAAGTGTGGCAGCTCGAGCTGGGACAGTTACGTGGATGAAGCTGAGCTGAAACGATCCCTAATGAACCTATGCGGTCTTGGAGAAGTCCCTTCCCCTGAAACCTGTCACCTCAGCAACCCAGTCTGGGGTAAACCAGGGAGATTTTCCTGTGGACTAAGCTTTTTCCTAGACAAGTTGATGCGAAATAAACGGAACCTCCTCTTCCACAAATGTGCGCAACAGAACACACCAGAGGCAAGCAGCTCATGTTGACCTGCACAGGTGCCTGAGCCCTGGTGCTAAATCCCTGTCCGTAGCCAGCCCAAGCTGCACGAGAGCAGCTCTCCAAACTCCCTGCAAACACGGACACAAAGCCACGGCTCACGTTTGGGCGCTGTAACTCTCCCCCAAGAGACTGAGAGAAGGCAGCTGCTAAAGGGAACAGACCCCAGGCTGTCCTGAGGGTCTGGATGACACCGGGCTCAGCACTCGCTGTTCCCTTACACAGGGACTGGCACTACATAACAGAAAGTCGAATTCTTGCCTGTGCAAATGTTGGTGCTGATCCTCACTATGCTTCCACTGATAAATGTGCAACCCGGTTCAGCCAAAGTCAGCCAAATGAGGCTAATAAATAAGAAGCCCATGTGACCTGGGAGAGGTTCTGGGCTTTTCTGGAGAGATGGAGTTGATGAGTTTAGCTTTTGGTAAGAAATTCCAGTGCTGGAAGTGGCCCCCCACCACCTGAGAATGCTTGAACTACAAGTGCATTTGACAGTAAACTCTGGAAAAGACATGACACAGTGAATAAAAGCATCTGGCCAAGACATGGCCCCTGGTGGCCTCTTCCTCTGTAAGGCTTTCGTCTCAGAGATATGGAGGAAATGGAGAGGGAGAGAAAAATGGATATAAAACTGCTGACACTTCACAGATGATATTTCTAACTTATGAAATACTAAAGCTCCTTTCTGCTAATACACTCTGCAGTGGTTAGCATTAGATCCACCTGGGACAATGGACAAAAAAGAATTAACATAGCTGCTTCTTATTCCATCCACACAATCTGTTTCCATTTTAAAAGCAATTTTGTAAATTTCTCACACTCCTTTTATTTAATCAATTGTGATGTAGAGTATTAATTTCTAAATTGCATGAATCTTAAGTATTTGAATACCCCTGTGGTCCTAAGCCCTCTACATCAGTCCTGTGCATTTATCTTTGTTAGTAAATGACACAGTGCATAAAGAGTACAGTTAAAGAGTAGAAAGATCACAGCTGCTGTCGTATTAATATTTAGAGAGCAGATTTAATAAATACCATATCTCACTCTATGTTATTATCTGCATTAGTGCTATCAGGTTTTAAGGGAATTCAGGAGATGGTTTCTTATCCATCAGGTTGTCAGAAGCAGACAAGAGGAAAATCAAATGTTCATTTACTCACATCTGGTGTTCCACAGGGATCCGTGTTTAGACCCCTACTGTGTTTATCTGTATAAATGGTTTCTATCTATCATCTAAATCAGAAGAGTTTATGTGTAGAGCAAACAACATCAGATAAATATCCTTATCCACTAACTCGGTATAAAAGTACAAACCAAATGTACACTGCACATTGTAATTTCTGCTATTTACTGAGGTTATAAAACCCTCTTCCCTCTTCCACTTTTATTTTTGCTTGAGGTTCATAACTTGATTTGCAACCAATTATTACTTTCCCCTTTTCCTCATGCCTTTTATCATTACACTGATACATAGCTCCTCTTTCCCTTGTACCATATCGAGAAGGGAAAATCGGTTTTAAAAAGTGTTATAAATAGGTAACGCTGAATATAACATGAAAGAAAAGCAGATGTACCCCTGGAAATGAAATATTCAAACCAAGAGATATATTGCATCTTGCTCCAGGGAAGCTGCCAGGGAGGACAGAGGGGCCGTGGCAGAGGCAGGGGATTGTGCAGTGCTCTTTGCTAATGCTGCCATTATTATTCTCCTCTCTCCACCTGATCTTTTTACGACGGCTTCTTCCTTCCCCAAGGAGGAGCTGGGAGATTTTTTTAATGGGAAGAAAGGAGCAGAGCGAGACCATAAGCGAATGGATCTTTGATATCAACAGCCATTTTGGCTTATAGGTTTTTTTTTTTTTAAACGTGAGTTACCTAAATTGTTTTACTTTTTATGCAAATCTGGATAATTAATGCATCAACATTGAGACCATGAACACCTGTGATTGCATTTCCCATCTTAAACAGCTCCATGGAACTGCTGCTGCTCTCTTCCCTTCAGGCAGCTGTATGAAGTGCATATGAGAGCCATATCCTTCTGCAAAGATAACTGTGTGAAGGACATTTAGGCGTTGTCCTGTTTTAAAATACCTCCCCATGGCACAACGAGTCTCGCCTGGCATTAATGCAAGACCCAGCTCTGTTCGGAAAGTGAGCTCTTGGTATCCTCTGTCCCCAACTCTTTAATCAAGACAAATAATAGTCAAAAATACCCTGTTTCTTAGAAAAAAACCCTAAACCCCTCACCTCCAAACCCACCTCCCATTGCTCTCCTCTCTGCCCTCTGATTTCTCTACATTAGATTGTTCCATGAGCTGCATTAACACGAGACCCTGGATTTGGCTTTAACCAGCACAGCAGACACTAACCAGCTCTCTAAATAAGAGCTCCCTGCTGATTGTATCATATCAGTTAAAATAATAAATGCATGATTCATTGTTTTCTGTAATCCTGGCAACACAGTTGTACATTTGTTTTAACATTCAATTATTAACAGGAGTGCTATTTTGAATGTCTCATTTGCCTTATTTAAACAGAAAATAATTATTAATCTCCCTCAATAAAATACATATACACTAGTAAGCAGTCTGTGGCTTTCTTACACCTTGTTGTAAGAAGGATGTAGTTTGAAATAATTAAAAAGCAATAAATTTTAAGACTGCTCTAGATAAGAGCTCCACATCTGCACATAGTTTGCCTGGAATAATTCTGTGCAAATCTGAGTAACTCCTCAACACTGGAGTTATTCTTGCTCTTTCCAAAAAGATACATAAAATCATTTGACCATCTATGGGCAAGGCTTTTCAATTCACAGGCTGTCAGTAACATTTTGTTACACATACTTTTGATTATTATCCCGTTGGAAAGCATCACAAAATGAGCAAAGAAAATATAGAACATATTCATTAACATGCAGAGGATGCATAAAGAGAAACTACTGTTAATATGACTTTCTCTCTGCAGAGAGAATGAAGTAGAAAAAGTGTTTATCTCAGCAGGAGGATGGGTAGATGAATTTAACAAATGACATATGGGTGAGGCTACCACCTGTAGGAAATTGAAAGGTGAAGACTCTGTGAAGGATGATGCAGGGGAAACAGAGTCCAGATCACAAATCTGTGCTAAGGAAACAGAATTTTATCTGCTTGTACTCCAAGATGGCCTTAAGAACTGAAAATGTATTTTAAAAGCGTGCTTTACAAATGCATGTTGGTAAAATAAATTTACAAAATGTGTTTTACCAGCATGCCAAACCACAAAGTGATGTGCGTTGCCATGGGCTTGCATTCCCATGATTTTACAGGGACAACTAAGTTAAATTATTAATGCAATTATCTCAGGGGAAAGATATAAATTGTCCAATAGTTAAGATAACCCTGCTTTTATTCTATCATTGCACCAGTTACAGGGTTTAAGACAGAATTTTAAAGATCAAATTTTGAGCTTCATTTAACTTCAAAACCCACACCTGTGAAGCCAAGCAATGCTACCAGCTCTTTTAATGTGAGCAACAGAATAAACCTTCACTCCTTATATATTCCAGATCAGAACAAGAAACATATAACAAGTATTTTCTGTGCACAATAATTTTTTACTACACATTAAAATAATCTGATGTCACCACCCTATTTACTTTTGACAGTGGGCACCTGTGCTGGACTGATGTCCTTTCTCCAGGCATTTCTCCCTGCTATTTAGCTGTGCACACACTTCTGCTCTGTAACACTCCTACAAGAGTACAATGAAAACGGATCTAGACTTTCTCATTTACATCATGCCTTCCTCAAAACTTCTCATGAAAATTTCTGTTTTCCTTTCCAATCAGTGGCATCAACAATTTCAAGAATACTGCAACAATGGTTAAAAGAAATATGCATAAAGTATTAACTGGTGAAAAGGATCTGAGATGTAAAAATAATTAAGCTTAAATTACAGTTAACATAAAATTAAATACAAAATGTAGTGATGGTGCTTTAAGAAACTGAGAATGAATTTATCACAGTAAAACACACAAATCTAAAGTGTTATTTAAAAGCAGAGTGTAGTAATGGCTGCAGTCACAAATAGTTAGGTTTTATGCTATATATTTGATTGAACCTATGTTTAGTGAGGTATGGATCATTGCTTTTATATAAGTGGCAAATTTTATTTCTATTTGGAGTTGCATCCCATTTTTAGGATTTCAGATGTATTTTACTACTGTTTTTCATGTTATGAACAACTGTGCTAAACTTTACACAGAAGGTGTGGGATCAGCCCTGTGTTCAGGGGTATGCCATACAATGTCACTTCACACAAAAGTTTTCGAGCAAACACTTCAATAATGAAATTGAAATCTGCAGGTCAATTCACTTTATGCACTTCAACAAGCTCACTAAGGTCTATAAGTTGGGAACGTGCAAAGCAGATATTTTGAATTCCAAGGCAGCTTGCAGCAATGTCATCAAGTATTTCTAGATTTTTACTCTTCATGTATCTGTAAGTTGCTGTAGTTCTGTGCTTCTTACAAAGTGCTAAAATCCTCTGTTCTCAGCACCTTTGGCCAAACAAGGCTCTCTGAACACAGATTCAAGGACATATTCGATGCCTTAGGGCCTGAAAATATGTAAACAGCTGTGAGATGGGGGAGCAGGCCTGGGGTGGTGAACATCATCACCTAAGGGTGCAATTGGAGAATTAAAGGCCAATATGCTAATGGAACAGAACTTATAAAAGGTGAAGGGCTCGTGACCCAGCGTTCATTTTGGGTGTAGTCCCCGACGGGGCTTTGCTTGCCCGAATGTACCTTCAAGGCCTTTGCAGGCCTTGAATAAATTGTTCGCTTTTTATACTCCTCATTTGTCTTGGCCTCTGTTTTGGCTTTTAGGCAGCAGCCGAAATCCCAGACTGCCAGAGCCACCTCGTTCTTTCCAAGCCAGGTGCTCAGGCCAGAATTTAAGCAATAACCAGACAGGAGCAAAGTGGGTACAACTTTGCTGAGAGTGCAAACCAATCCTCCTCATCCTTTCCTTGCCCGACTAGACAGATGCACATTTAGATATCTGCCACTTCATCACGAGAAGGTGCAGGATTTTTCCGTGGTGCTCGCCGGGTTACACCAATTTTGAGCGCTGCGCTGCTGGAGCTTCCCCAGTGCCCCGAGCCCCCGAGAGCCCGGCGGTGATAGCTCATCTGCAATCCTCAGCAGCAGCGAGAGCAAAGCACTTTCATTTCCTCCCCCTGATTCACGTGGGATCTGTCACCGAAAGCAATTCTGACAAGGGCTGGGGAGGAGCTGCGCAAGCTGAGAGCAGCGACTCTCGCACGGCTTCATCACAGCCCTGCTCCAATTCCCACCAGGGAAACCAATATGAGATGTTGTTCCTGAGGGGAAAAGTGCATTCAGGGGATCTTTTTCCAGGGACATTTAATCCACCCCTCCTTGAGAGCTTGAAAATAAAGTTTTCTTCAGAGGCACATCAAATCATACATCAAGGAGGCAAACTGGCTTTGCAGCCTTGCAGTAATCAAAAGAAAGGCTCGATGGCGAGCACCATCTCCCAGGCACTGATAAATTGGTTTCTCCTGTTTTCATTATGCACTGCTGGAGTTATGTTCATTGAAGTTAATGGGAGTATTTCCATGGACTTTGGTGTGTAGTAGGTCATATAATAAGTTCCTCCATACGTTGTAGTCTGAGGGCCACAGCAGCACTTACTCATTTTAAGCACTATTTTAAGATTTGATGGATGACTTTGCTCTGTTTTCCCAGTTTTCCAAGGACGCAAGGCAAAACCAAAGCTAAATACAAAATACTTCATGGCATCCTCCTTTATTTTCTTGGTTGGTTGTGCTGTTGTTGGGGGAAAAATGAGTATTTTGTACAGCCGATAAATCATTTTGTCACCTTAATCTTTTATTGATCTCAATAAAAATTGTATTTTGTTTCTTAACAAAAATTCACCAAGAAGGACATCACATCCAGAGATGTGTATAATGTAGGAAGTGCTCATCATTTAACATTCTTATTTATAGGACAAGATATGGATTTTTGTGGAAAAATCTTCAACTGTTTTTCTAAGGTGATGCATCATATTTTTAAAGATGTGCTTGACTAAAAGGCAGGTTGTTTACCAACTGCACTAAGAAGTCATATCTTATTGTGAGGTTTTATATAGAGAGATTATAAAAACACTTTTTCTGAAGCAGTAAATGGGAGGGCTTAGAGGGCTTTTCCCCACTAAGTCTGTCCTGTCACTTCAGGTTGGTACATCACACTCACTTCATTTTGTTTCAAATGATCACACTGGGAAATCTTAGGGGAAAAAAAGGAAAAGAAAGGAAAAGTGATTGCTAAGGAAGCCCTATACTTCCCCAGGAGGCTCAGTGGGAAACCAGACTCCCATGGAACACATGAGAAACGTAACACCTTAATTATCTCGTGCTGGCATTTGCTTTCTGACCATCTCTGAGAGTACAAAACCTGTGCTGGAGCAGCGACCTGAGCCACCATCAGAAGCACACTGGTAAAGCAGGATTTGCTGTCCCTAGCCTGGCACAGGATGCACTCTGGGAGCCATGGAAAAGGACACCATAACCTCTGCACAATCACACACCAAGTCACTGACTACAGACATGAGCCACACCAGTCTGACACTTTCCTATGTCTCACCACAGATGAATTACGATTGACTCCAATTATTCTTAACTGCAATTATTTGAAGAATCTTCAGGCCCTTTTACTTTCTACAGAGTCTGGCAGCATCTTTACTTTAGGCTTTAATGCACCATAAGTCTGTTTGTAGCCAGAATTAATATGTGCTTGTAATAATTGCTTAATAAAGGTTTCACTATAGAGTAACATTAAATGAGGGCCAGAATCCTTCCCATATAATTTCCATAACCTACAGGACAACACCCAAAACTGGCTCCAAGAACTGACTTGCATGGTCTGCGATATATCCAGGCTGCCTTCCTGTCAAGAAAGGCAAAGCACAGGGAAAAGGGACCTGCAATCCCTCTTTGCAATGGAATTAAAAAATGCAGCCTGAGAAGTGGCCAGGACTCTTGGGCCCAAGCTTTCCATCCATCAAATCAAGTCAGAGTCGGCACCAAGAGTCCCCTTAGTCTCTTACAGAAGGAAATTGCGTGGTCAGATAAGCATGTCCTTAACATCAAAGATTCATTGCTCATAAAATTATCATCAGAACCATCTCTCACGTGAGACAATCCATTCTGCACAGCAATAGCTACACCTTTGATTTCCTCCAATTACAGCTACGGGCTGGTTTGGGAGGGCTTCAAATCCAATATCTCAAACACACCACAGCACTAGGCTTTCTCAGCATATACCCGCAGAAAGGATAATTTTTTTTTCATTTTAATGCTAGCCCCTAAACCATTTTTATAACATACTGTCATTGTCAAAAGATTAACCTTAAGCTGAAACAAGGACTATTTCTTTTTCATCAGACTCTTGAAATTCTCCAAATATTCATTTAGATTTAGAGATGAAGATAGAAAACCCTCATGTTTTTCATGTCCTACTATTCAGCCTTCTCTGTTACTTCATATTCTGGGCACATACACTGTTTTAGACTTTAGAGAAAAAGAAAGTTCCACCAGTTCCCACAATAAACCAGAAGGCACTTATTCCCTGCTCATTCCTATAAGAAGTGAAGCTGAAGAAACACTTTCTCTGTTCTTTATTTGTTTTTCAGGGTCAGAAATTCAAGGCACATTGCACAGGCTTCTTATACCATGGCTAGAGGTCAAATCTCGTAATACATGACTTGTCAGTATCTTTTAGCACAATTGATAGGAGTGTGCTGCTGACTCTTGCATTCCAGACTGAGAAGAAAATGTCCAGAGCAGCTGGGGTTATATGATAGATTTCGTAAAATATCACCAAGTCTCAGAAAGAAAGATGGTGTTGGAGGCTAAGAAAAAGGGCTGCACATCAACCTTACAAAATGCCAGAGTTTTGATTGATGTTCAAAACTGGTCATTAACAGCAGTGACTCCTGCCAGCCACAAAAGTCTCTACCTGGTTCAGGAGGAACTCATAAATGCAGCAGAAGTATTTGCAGACAGATGACCCATCCCAATTCAAATTTTTTAAAAAGAGAAGGAAAAAAAAAAGCATTGCTCCTTTATTATGTTTTGTAAACACGTATAAAATATAGAGGTGAAATTTTGGCCATCTTGGAGTAAATGGAGAAATTCTGTCTACTTCTGTAGACACATAACTCTACAAAATGCTATTTATGAGAGGGTAGGAAGAGAGTCCAGAATGAGTCTGATTTTTCATAAGTAAAAGGAGCTGATATGTTCTCTGTCATTATGGAAAACTGGCTTCCAGTAACTTGCAATCGATCTACTCTCTGTTAATATACACAGAAGTGTTTCCATCACATCTTGTGAAAGTAAATGCAATCAGCAGATGAGGCCACAGTCAGAAACAAGGGCTGGGGAGGGAATTTGAGATTTAGTGCTAGGAAAAATGATAGCCATTATTTCTTATTTTGAACTCAGCTTCAATTAGGTAATGATAATAAAATCTTTTTAGGATTCTGAAAGCTTACTAAGGACATGTGAATACCCAAAAGCAGGTGTTCTTCCATTAGCTGCTCCATCTATTTCCCTAGCAATCAGTGATGTAAATAAATCTCACATGCACGCACTTCAACACAATCCTCCCCTCCCTTGATTTTTTCCCAGTTCCGCTCAGGTCAGACCATTAGGGAGGACGGTAAATAATCATTAGGGAAAGGTGAAGTTACATGCACTCAAACCACCTGATTTTCTACAGGAAAAAAGAGGTTTTAGACAATTATGAGCAAAATACTAAGTAAACTATGCACAGTTATGGAGGATCAGAGCCTTTTTCCCTTCACCCCACTGGGATCATGGATTACCTGCACTTGCATCAGGACAGAGCAATATTGATTAACAGGACAGGAGAGAAGATCAGTCAGCCCACACTGAGCAGGCAGCAGGGAATGTTCTTCAATGCACCCTGCTTAGTTTCAAAACAAATAATCTTCTGGGTATAGAACAAAGTCTACTATGATATTTGATTACAGACTGGTATTAGCATTTCCTTTGTCTCCATCCCTGCAAATTTTGGGAGAGAAGGTTAATTTTCATTTCTGCAACTTTCCTTTTACTATAATTCCCATTTAACACAACTTTTCAAGAAATTATTTTTTCAGCCTGCCATTATTCTTCAAGGACTCTAAATTTTCTTGTAGATTATATTATCAAATATTGTCACAGTGGTATCACATCCCATCAGCATGAACAGATGAATGTAAGGAGATTTTACTCAACATATCAACATTTTTATATTTAATAAACTTTTAAAAAGAATCCCAGACCCAGAATGGAGACCACTTTTCCATTATATATGCACTAGATAAAGATTATAAATAAGATTATAAATAAAAATATATTTTAAAAGTTCCTCCATTTAGATTTGAAAAGGAAAGATACGCAGAACCCTTCCTAATTTCACAAAAAGTTACCTTACAACTTTTGTCCTGTGACTTGAATGCAGTTTTCAACAAGTTAAATGTGAAATGGGAGCAATGGAAAACAGGGTGAAATCCTAGAGCCAACCCAGATCCCTGTCAAGCAGTCAACAAACTCGCACTATGGCAGAAACTGTTACAACACCAAACTTATGAAAATATCAAGGTCCAAAAAGCATCTGTTGTGCCACCTGATTATGGTGTACATCTACTAGCACCACTTCTACCAAAATTATGGGTACAATCCTCGTGAAAGTCAATCCTTGGGTGGTTCTTTATGTTACAACAAAAATTTTATCTCAAATTATTTGCTTTATTATGGCCTTCCAACACAAGAAACGTACATATTTCAGAGCAAAGTTCTTGTGCTTAGGCAATTAAGAGGAAATGCTTATAATGCCTTTTTATAAGAACACAATTAAAGAGTAATCACACTTTTGTCG
Source organism: Acanthornis magna (assembly GCA_036785705.1). Classification (NCBI taxonomy): domain Eukaryota; kingdom Metazoa; phylum Chordata; class Aves; order Passeriformes; family Acanthizidae; genus Acanthornis; species Acanthornis magna. The sequence continues at coordinate 2,492,279 of JAWUZG010000098.1, forward strand.
TGGCTGACAATTAGCAGCCCTCCTCCCCCAGACACATAACAGAGCTATGTCATTATCATTACCAAAACCCTAAGCCCACTGAGGGAGTATTAGATCTATGCAGAAAAACAGGTTGGGAGAAATCCTGGCTCCACTGAAAACAATGGCAAAACTCCCATTTTCCCAGCTCTAATTAGCTATGGTTAAATTACAGTGAACATATAGTGAACTCGGCTAGAGCTGATGAAAGAAGAAAAGCAGATCTTAATAGTCAGTGATCCCTCCTGAGTAGTGACTCCAAAGAAAGAAGTTCAGAATACTTTTTTGAGGAAGCAATCCTCAATCTCCCATCGTCTCCTCCTGGAAGTCTGTAGGCTTCAATCCCCGGATAAAAAGAGCAGAATCAAGGTAATGAGAGGGAAACAGTTACACAATCAGGCAGCACACCCACATGTGCTCACATCATTTTTGTTGGGTGCATTTTTAACCCTCTAGTGTCATTTATCTTGTGTTACCCCCCTCCTTCACGAGCCAGGGACCCCAGAAGCAGAGCAGCCTTCTGCTCTATCCTCGACTGATACAGGAGGTGGCCTCAGGCTGAGGTGAAGGGGACAGCTCAGCTCACTACAGATTTCACCTTTCCTGTTTTTGGAGCTGGGACACTCCATGAAAAGCATTAATCCACCACTGGTCCACAGCACCAGGGTGGGACCACATATCAGCATCATAAATACCTTGATAATTCCGGTATTCAACACTTACAGTATGCAGGCTTTTAGTAGACAAGCCAGGAAGCAAAATCAGAATATCATAATATCCTTGTGCTGCCCATCTCCAGAGGAGGAAAGGCAAAGTTGTTGAGATATGCAGAGGAAACAAGCAATATTCACTTTGAATATGTACTGACGTGAAAACACCCATGCATGTGGAGGAAGCAGAACGAAAACCAGCACTGGTTCTTGTGGTAACAAAGAGCACCACAGCAAGAGTGGTGAGTTCTGACAACTTTCCTTTGTGACATATCTCTGCTCGTCAGTTTTAAAAAGGTTTTATTGAGTATACATTTTTATAGTTAATTTTCCACATCCTCGAAACACCAGACTCGAGAGGTTTCTCATCTGTAACTGAGATTTCTGCTCCTTGTAGCCTGCAAGAAAAAGATGCTATGCTCATCCATCATTTTTTTGATAGAGATACATGCTGAGAAGATTTGATTATTCATCTCTCTGTTTTTAAATACATCAGCTAGTTATCACGGCCCACTGTTCTATCCAGCTGCAAGTCTAATATGTTCTGGCACAGAAAGAGAAATAGATTGGGCCCAGCAGGACCTTCTAAAGAGTCTGCTGTCTGACTGTCCATCGGGGAGAGGAATGACCTGGTCACGGGGACCAGACTGCACATAGAGCACCACAGAAAACTGGAGGAATGCCACTTTGTGCGAGTGTGCTAAGCCCAGTCCTCAAATATTCTGTTCTGTGCTGTCCAAGCAGATTTGGATGGTTGCCAAAAGACGAGAGGCGCAAATTTTGGAGAGAAGCCAAAAGACAAGAGGCAATTGACCTAGCACTTTTCTGTTCTTTCCTGGGAATTGCAGAGCTACAACGTGCCACGATTGCTTACAAATGTTAGGATTGTTTTCTCTACCTGTGCATTGTGTAAAGAGACTAATGTGCTTTGACCTGCAATTTGCAAAGGGGTTACAACTACCATGGGAGAAGCAAAACACAGCGCATGGGTTCAGAAGTGTTCAGGTGGAAGAAATGGAAACAGCTGAATTATATTGTTCCCTGCAAGGGAAGAGATGCTCCTAAATCTTTACTTGTCCACAGACCCAAGAAAGGCTAGCAGTATCAGGGAAATCTTGGACTGATTAATGCACAACCTCACAGAAAAACCCTCAGAGCACCTGGGCTCTGCTTCTAAAGGGGCTGGGTTTGTGTGACTCCTGAAAACCTCTGAGTTTTCCCTGAGCAAGTTCTTTACTTGAGCCCTGACATAAAAGGCCTTGGAAAAGAGGGGTGTCCAAATTCCTGCTTTAACACCCAGGACTTTGGGTGGGTTACACCACCCGGCAGTGGACACACAGGCAGTGGACACACAGGCAGTGGACACACAGGCAGCTCAAGCTGCTGGCAAAGGTTTGGAGCAGGGCAGGGAACACTGAACCAGCACAAGCAGCCCTGGAGCTGCACAGACACAATGCTGCCCCCAGCTACTTGCCTTCAAGGATTTATATTAATTTCATTCTGCCCTCAGCTGTGCCAATATTTGGGTGGGGCTCCACTGCCACTTGTCCCATCCCCATGCTCTGGAATGGCTCGGTCGGGAAGCAGTGCTTGGGATGTCATCTTGGGCTGAGGGAGAGCTCACACACCCACAGAGCGCAGGGCAAGGATGTCTCACACAGAGTTAACAGCCAGCACGAGGCTTCCTCAAACCATTTGATTTTGTTGCCCTTTTATAAAATGCAAATTAAAAAAATTATGAAACAGTAGGCAATAAAACCTGAATTTTTAATACCGAGCAATCACTGAACCTTTGCACGTGAGCATGAAGGACTAAATAATCCCATTCTTTCTCACAGCACAGACCCAGGAGAATTTCTCTCTCTATATTGCTTTTATAACAGCTATCTATCTTAGTCTGGTCTTGTTGATACATTTTAAGGCTTTTAATTTGGAGGCTGTTATTTGCTCAGATGTTATCTTCAGCATATTAAGTACAGTAAGCTTTCACCAAGTCATACACTGGGCATTTGAGCCGGGGCAGAATTTCTGACTTAAATACCCATGTACAATGGCAGAATAAATAAATAAAGAACACCTTCAAGGCCTCCAAGCACCTAGTAACAAAATCACTCTAACCTTACAATAATGCTCTGCTTACAGTCCTCCCAAAATGCAAGTCATTTGCTGGATCCCAAATGATATTTGGTTGATGGATTGCTGGTGATTTCTACATCAGAGCACCTTGGAGCCCTAGTGCTAAACCCCTGACAGCGTTAGCATAAAAGATTTACATTTATGTTATGAGGGCCACACAAGAATAATAATTTTAAAATCCATTGCCTTGGCTGCTGGTGCACCATGGGAAATCTAGGAGCAGCAGGCAGCATTCCTGCGCTGTAATTACAAAATGGCAGCACGGGAGAGGCTTTGGAGACAAGGAACCAGAGACTGCAGCCATCTGCATGCCTTGGCGAATTGAAATTACAGTAATATATGAAGACATTACCTGAAAAGCCCAGCACCATTTAAATGATTTACTATTACGCCCCAGCAAGCTTTAATTTAAGGATAAAGTCATTCAGCAAGCTAATCTGATATAGGAAGCATTATTTCACACAGTTAAGTTAATTTACACTAGCTGATTGTTGTTGTTGCAGTTGGCATTATTATCTGCACAAACAGCCGATCGGCCCTGACAGAAGCAATATACTGTTTAATACAGCGTCTTAATTCAGCAGGCCAGCTATCTGTGATAAAGGTTTGTTTATAAGCAATAATGGGGAGGAAAGTCATTTTGAGGCTAAGCTGATAACACTGATGAGAACTATGTGGGGGTTTTTCTGGTGAGAAAACAAGCAGGAGCCAGCCCCTCGTTTGTCCACCTGTCTCATAGCAGGAACATCCCGGCAGATTTCTCTTACGTTGGTTTTGCTTTCCCACCCTAACTGCAGAGTGGATCTTTGGCAGTGCTTTCTGCATATATTTCCTTTGACAAACAGCCATCACCAGCACAGCCCTGTGAGAGCTCCTCTTCCCCCATGAAATACAGGCTTTGGGAAGACCTCCACAGCTAAACTCTCCGATGTGAGCTGGCTTTAAAAGCTCCTAATACATCACAGAAAAGGCAAAACACACATGACACATTGCATGGTTTTGGCTGGCTTTCCTCCAGCAGCTAATGGTGTGATACTCGTAGCTGAGTAAGATAATCCTCTGTTATTAAAAATCTGATGGAAAGGGATGCCAGGGGAGGCACAGACAGCCAGTGCCTGGGCCAGAGATGGCTTTGTGCCTCCTTTGGGGCAGGGCTCGGATCAGGTTGGCCTGATCTCTACAGGTATGCAGGTATTTGTAATCACCTTTATTCATTAAGAGTGGTAAAAGTCCTTACCAACAAATATCAGCATTATTTTTCGAATAGGAAAAAAGCAACAAGTAAGAAGCTGTAAGGGAATTACTTCCTGTAGCTTTCTCTTCCCCACCTGGTGAGGTCACCTACTGACTCACAGATGCCAAAAGATGCTTGAAGGAATTCCTTAAGTCTGCTCTCCTCCTCCTCTACATAATATTTAAAGCTCCAAGAAGATGCTTCTTGAAATTGCCCCTCTGCCCCAAAAACCTATTACTCAAAAGAAACATTTCTCTGTTCATGAAGTCAGATTGAACATAATGCCACTGTGACCACAAAAAAAACCAACCAGCCAACCTACCCTGAATCTGTAAGCAGACTTTCTTCATCTTTCCACAGAAATATGATATAATATTCTGTAATACTGGCTCAGGAGCAGTGACAACAAAGGGATGTTTGGAGACTTCAGTGTAAAATGTATCTTAAAACCAGATCATCAAAAGCAGTTAGAGGGCTCTGTGCCATTTACAAGTCAAACCCTATTGAGTCAGAATCCTAAATTCTTCTGAAGCCTCAAGTGTTCAGATGTTTCCGAAAAACCATCTTTTTCACCAAAAAGCTTAAGCATAAGTGTACACAAGCTGCTGTAATACCACTAAATCCCAAGCCTGTGGTCAGCTTTTCTGCTGGTCTCACAGCACACCGAATGTTTGAGTCCTATGGGGTCTCGACACAAGACCTGCTGCACACAACCAGACCTTGGAGAAGCTGTCCTGGCAGCTCAGAGAATGGGTACCAAAAAAACCCAAGTGTTGTAGAAATTCTTTTCTCCGTGTTTTGCAAGCTTTTATTACATAGGAATTACATTATTTAGCATCTTATGGCAGAAGCTCACAGAACCTGCATTCATTTCAGCCACCCCACAATTAGTTCTAGTCAGAAATTGGTGGAAATCAGCATGAGAGCACACAAAAGTAATACACAGCAAAGAAAAGTTTAAGGGATTTTTTTCCCCCGTATTTTATAGTAATAACAGGATTTTAATTACATGCTTTCTTCTATTAATTTGATTTCTTTCTTAATTTGTGTTTCTTCGCCCGTGTTTGTTTACGAAAGTATGTAAATGGTGCAAAATAATAATGAATACAAGATGTTTAAAAACATTCCGTTAGAGCCAAATTGTTACTATGCTACAGTCCTTTCTAATTATATTTTAAGGGGCCTAAGCTAGAGCCTTAGCTGGTGTAAAAAGAGAATCATACCTAAAGATTCTTCCCATTCCAACACAATAAAGGCAGCTGAGTGTGTGAGCACCTTAAGCAAGGAGATAGATTTGACTCCTTTGCAGGTTTATATTTGAGGATTGGGGTTCTGACGTAGAACAGTCTTTAAGGAAGGGATTATAATGGAAAAAAAAAGAGGGAGGATACCAAATGCCCAGTTTTTGTGGTTTTACTTTGAACAGCACAAACATATTCAGACACGCAGAAAATAAAGAGGAATAATGCAAATTAATTTGAAATTATTTGGATGAATTGGGCTTATGGTCTGATAACTGTATTACGCAGTTACATATGCATAACATATCCCAGTGTATGGGAATCTAAGGTAATGAGACTAAAAGCCGAAACATAATCAGATATTAAAGAATAAAAGGGAGGCAATGCACTTTCACAGATCATTTGGGGTAAATTCAGGATAAGATGATAAAACAGCTGAAATGTTGCAAATGGAAAACAGATATCAAGAACATAGGCTGAATAAATTATTCATAATTAACTTGCATACATATTTTCCTATTTACAATACTCCTCACAGGGAAAAAAACTTCTTCCTTCTGTAATGTTAATTTGAAACAGGGACTAATTTTATAAATCACCGAAATTCTATGACAAAAATATGGCTCCAGCTTTGTAGGGTTTGAAAGGGCTCATGTTCAAACTACTTTTAAGTACTTTATTCTGCAACTTGACTCTCACTCCTCAGCATTAAACATTTTCACTCTCCTGTGAGTGGACACGTTGCTCAATATCATTATTCCCACTTCTAAACTGAATGGCACAGTAGCCTGTCAAGGGTGAATTGCATCCATACAAAGGCTGAATCTGAGAACACACTTTGGGGTTCTTGCCTGTCTCATGCAATTTCTATTTAAATATTAAAATCCAAACAGAGAGAGCGTACATGGAGGCACTATACATATACACACAGAGACAACTGGGAGCATTTGTAATTTCATAACTTATTCTATGGGCAGGGAGGTATGTCATTAAACTATTTTATTCCACCTAATAAAGTTAGTAACACTTATTAACTGGGGGTAAAACACTAATTTTGTCTCCTGGACACATATACCTCCTAGCCATGTTTAACTGCCTGGGTGACTGTATAGAAATGTAGTGTACAGTTAGATAATTCATGGGATATGGAATGAATGGAAGAATTCCTTGTGCTTGATCCATATTGAGTAAGAACCATCAACCCAGCTCCTGCTCCCTTCCATTCCCAGCTGGAACCCAGCTGTGAGTGAACGGCAATAGTTACCATAAAGGCATCAGGGGACGCAGAAATGGCAAAGCTCCCTCTAAGTCAGTTCAGGGATGTGTTTCTACTGAAGGAGCAAGGAAAAAGAACAGGAAAAACAAGATTTGTTTACTACAGCCCCTCAATTTGTAACTTCATTGCTCTTGATGGAGAGAGGACCAAAAGGAAAAGGAGTTGGCATAGGCTGTATTTTATTATAACAGCTAATAACAGACTTACTTATTTAATCAAAGCAGGATGGCTTTTGGATTGGACTATGAGCTTAGGACACAAAGACAAAGGTCTCAAAAATCTGTTTTTTTCTTCTCACTTTTTGTCAGTCCTTTTATTGTTAATGTAATTGTTTTAAAAAATACTTGATATCATGTACTATCTCACCTTCTTCCATTTTATATTTACTGATTTGTTCTAAAACTACTTTTAAGGAGAAAAATCACTAAGAAGGAAATGAACTTATGTGCTATCTTTTTAGATTAAGACATTCTTAGTCATATATAAGATCTTACCAAATACTGCAAATAACACACATAGTTTTTCAATCATGCAGGACACGCAGCTATGTTACTTTTATGAGATAGAGCACAGGAAAAAACCTCAGAGAAACTGCCTGATAGTTTGAGCAGAATGAACAAAAGATAGAAAAGACCTATATTCATTACAAAAAGTAGACATATGTTAGACTAAAAGTAACTATGTAACATTTCTCCCACAGGTTTGAGGTTTTTTAAAAACAAAAACTTAGAGGGCATTCCTATTAAAAGTATACAAAGAAACACCTCCAAGGCAAGCCTCAGCAGGATAAAAATGTTCCTGCCTTGAAAGATAATCAGATGGTACTTAGATCAAGTGCCACAAACAATGCAGAAAAATCTGAAAGATCTTATTAGTAGACATTGATCTGTTAAATTATATTTGAATTTTTTTTAATTTTTGAGAATGTGCACAGTGCTGTAAAGGCTTGGACCAGAGTCATGGTTAAACCTGAAGCAGTCTCTATTAAATTAAACAAGAAAACAGAATACCTAAGGCTTTGCCATGGGATTGAAGTGGATTTCCACGGGCTGCAAACAGCCCCAGGTGATGGCACCTCATTGGTGCTGTCCTAAGGGTCCCAGGCCATCCTCCATCAGTGGATCACAGGAAAAAGTTTTATCAGCTCTCCAGAACCCAAGGTGAACCCCTTAATGCACTGTGTCCAGGTAAATCAAACACATTCAGCTCCGAGTCACCCATTCCCCCTATCAGGGTCATGGGTAAATCAGCACTAAGGAGTTATTTGGGATTTTAGAAGCAGAAAGACTATCAATTCTGCTTAAATTGATGCCACTTTGGAAGATTGTTTCTGCAAACACCACTGAAAGCTTCCAGCCTGGCACAGAGCACAAGGTAGGAAGGAAAGTGCCCAGACAGCTCAGAGTGGTGTGGCTGGACAAGATAAATCCTACCAATTAAAAAAGGAGTTCAGCACATCGCTCTGACCATCCCAGCCATCTCCTTGGGGGTGTAATGAAGAATAACTGGGAAGCAACAGCAGCACTCCCCAAGATTCCGTAAGGAATCATCAATGAGTAAGAATTTCTGCTGCTGCTGTTCCTGTCACCACTATGGAAAGATTTTTAATGCAAAATTCTGTGAAATAATGTACAACAATACGTTTTGGGTTAAATGCTGAAGAATTTCATTCATTTTTGTTAACCTTTTTTTTCATTTTGCTAGTAAATAACACACAGAGATGAAACCCCTTCACCTCTGGGCATGGGTGAGAATGAGGCAGGGTTTGTAGGTAATATTACTTATTAGATCCATGGAAATAGCAAGGAAAGGACAGAAAATGCTGTCAGGTGCACAGGCAAGTCACATCAGTCAGCCTAATAAAAGATACTGCCTCTCCCCACAAATTCCATTTCACATTCTTGAACCACTTTGTTTACAAAAATATGGTGCCCATAAAAGAGCACTGGTGCTTGGATCAATCAGATAAGAACCTTACCGGCGAAATAACTTCTTCATTAAAACATAACACATTTAAAATTGGATTCTGGTCTTATATGTTTCTTTAGGGCCTCTCTGTATCTCCAAGTAATGAATTCTAATTGGAAATATGCATTGACACCCCTAATTTGTGGCACATTAGAGGTGTGATTCTGTCTTCACAGAATTTTTGTACAACAGTGAATCATCTTCAAACTATACAGATATTTCTGGTTTGTAAAGATCAGAATTAAATAAATACATATGTGTTCAATAGCCAGTATACATTAGAAATATCCAATATGGGATATTCAAGGCCTTGCCCCTGCTCCTGCATTTTCCATACATTTCAACTCTTTAACACATTGCCTAGCACGCAGATATAAATATTTGGATTAAATCATGCACGCACTGTGCAGGTCCTCTTTATACTCAACTTTGTTGTCTTTCTGTATTCTAAATCACATGCATCAAATCTTCACTCCTTCTCTTACATTTAATATGCAGCTCTGGAACTGCAGTTATACATCATTTTCATTTGTTGAAGAGTGATATATAATCTGGACTGAAATTAAATAATGTCATCCTGTGTTTAGTATTTATTGATACAAATTTAACCTGCTCATATTTCAACCTCCAATCTTCCACCGAATAATCTGTATTTAATTATGCATTCCACCTCTCTATTGACCTTTGAAAATATCCCTCATGACTACCAATCAAAAGTGATATAAATTAGAAATTCTTTTGAATCATTTTGCACTATTTATCATTCCACTCCCCAAATTAGTCAGCACTTCAAGATGGTTCTCAAAATCTGCCTCTCTAATTCTGAAAACTCAAAGCCCCCAAGCCCTTCAAGTTCCCCAAAATTCCAGCTAATTATTAACAAATCACTATCCATTTGGCAAAGATTAGTGAATAGATAAAGCAGTCCAGAGCAATGGAATGGCTAAAAGCAAGGAACATTTTGGGCATATCATTCTAACTCTTGTCAAATAAGTTCGTTCTTAGACAGAAGAAACTACAGCTGCACTTTTTGATATTCAATTACAACTTACTAGAAACATTTATCATTTGATGAAAGAATCAACTAAAAAAGGCACAAGGAGGTAATAAAGTGGGCAGAATTCTAGCCCCTTCCATGATTTATTTACTCATTCTTATAAGTTGTGTAAATAACTAAGCTGCCATTTGAACTGCAAAGGAATGTCTCTTATAGATATGTGACTTTTAATTTACTACACAGCACATGAGAGCTCTAACTTAGAAACAACTCACAAACTAGCAACATAAAATGTTTTTAGCACATAGGAAAGAGCAACTATTTTGATAACTCATTTCTATGGTCTTACCATGAAATTCACTTTACCCTCCTGAAGCCTAAGTGTATTCTGACGGTTCTCAGAGAGAGAGGCAAGCATCTTGAGGGACAGAAATCCTTCTCATCTAAACCTTGGCCAGGATGTTCTATACCACATATCCTATGAGCTGATACATGCGTTCTGGCAGTGCTAATTCTCTGAGGTTATACCTTTCTGACATTGAGAGAGATACATCCAAGTTTCAGCAGTTTCAACAGCCGGTCCTCTGTGCACTCTGTGTACCTGCTGCAGCCCCAGGAACGGAAGGACAGACTCATATTTTACCTAAAAAGTTCCATGCATGTAAAGAAGACTAAGGACATACTCCATGATTTACACACAGTGGCAAAACGACACCAGCGGTCCCAGCAAAACCGACTGCAGTTACCAGTAATTGGATTAAATCTGTCATAGGGGCAGAAAACCGTAGGAATGCACCTCAGAAACTTCTCAGAATTGCTTAAAAGCTCAGTGTCTGACACACTAACAGCAGACAACTTCTTCTGCTCCAGGGACTACTCCCACTCCAGCTATAATAAGCCAAAGACAAAGGAAAATTTCAGTCTTTAAGAGGAACTGGCAATAACTGCCATTTCGATTAATAGCAGTATATGAACGCAGGGCAAATAATGCACTGGAAGCATCCATCCACTTTACATGGACTTTATTCAATACTGTCTAGAAAAAAATAGGTTTCTTTCTGCACTGCTTTGTGTTCTAACAGTTCTAGAGCTCCGCTTTTGTGATTGTTAGTAATCTTGGTCATTTTAAATATGATATTGTACTGGTATTTCTGGCTTGGCACTAACTTTTATGCTTGTCATGCTCATAAAGGAATAATCACACGCAGCTCTTGTTTGGCTAAGCGAAACAGAGTTCTTAAGTCTCATCACCAAAAACAACCTGAGCACCCTGAAGATGTCCCTGCCCACGGCAGTGGGGGTGGAACAGAGAAACTTCAAAGGTCCTGTCCCACAGAAACAACTTAATGATTCTGTACTATTAATCAGCTTCTCCATTCTTGTGGTCATCCTCCAGGCCTTAAAGGCATTCTTTCATTTTAACCTTCATCTTTTCTCAATATGGGGTACAAGTATCTGTGCAATATTTTGCATATCTTCATAACAACATCTTTGTAAGGATTTTAGCTATACTCCCTTCAGCTGACATACAAAATTCTAAAACTGCATTAACTTTAACCCATGCATTCATGTTCTTTAGCCCACAGAACTTCCTTCAGCTCAGTCCATGGCCCACTGATGGTGCTGGAAGCTTTCATTTTTGTATAAATGCACCTGTCTGTAAACCAGCCCCAATCCTGGACAAAGATTTCATGCTGTACATTCCCTTTGCTGGACTCCCACTTGGTTTGGATGAGGATGATTACTGTAATAAGTCATGTTATGAAACAGCATCTTTTTTCTGACAATATGAGCAAGGTTTCCACCTTTCCTCCAGGACTCTGAGGGTGATCTCTGTCACTGCAGTTCAGATCTTCCCATGACACCCTGAAGTCCTCAGAAACACAAGCTGTTGCTATCAGGAGAAAGTACCAAATGCATTTAATAGCAGTAAAGTAGTTAATTAATATTGCTAATATACTGAATATGCTATCCCCTTGGTGAAAAATGAATACTGGGGGGAAAAAACACCAACAAAGCATAGTAGGAGTTATATAGGTAAAAGTTGTGATTTGGTTTATCTTTTGAGACAGTTTGATTAGATAGATTAGGTTTCTGTGCATCTCTCTAAAGACCACAGTAATAACCAGTGTCATGACTTTCAAATCCTTTGAACTGCAGAAGGGAATCAAACATAGTTGTCTTTTTATCCCGGCTTTTACTCTTTAGAATTCTAAAAGCTTGCTTTGCTCATCTGTCAAAGGGATGGCATTAAGGGGATCACTGTTGACAAGTGATAGTACAAATTATGCAACACAAATGACATTTCACTACCTCTCCTCTGATCTGCAATTCCCACTCTCAATCATTCCCTATTCTATGAAAATATTAAACCACAGATCCAACTGCAGAAAAAGTGATAGTGTAGGCGTCTCTTGATATCTTGCTACTGAACAAAAATATGTTCTGAAGCCCACACCTATAATTATGTTTGTGAAAGTGGGTTCCATTTAAAGTCCCCTGGTTCCTGTGGGGATCTTGAAATATAAGTATGTAGATGTCATGACAGGATCAGGGCTACAGGGTCTTTTCTAAGTAAATGTTAACAGTTCTGAAAGGTCTTGCATTAAATTCAATGTAAACCAGCAGGCAAAATCATTAGGCTGTACTTCATCCAGGAGGTTTCTCCTTAGGCAAGGAGAAACTGAAAAATTTATGTGTCCTTCTAGTTTGGCCCTTGACAAAGCCTTGTCTCAGACCCATTCAACATCAGCTCCTGAGGAGCGTTCCTGTATTCTTCTGAGGTTTAGAAGGAGAGAACTTCAAGAGGATGCTGAGAAATCAGGTGGCAGCCTTCAAACCACTCAGGTCAGAGCAAGAGCGATCAACCAAACTGCCAGGGGTGTGCCAGCAGTGCTGGTGGTGAGCAGAGGAGAAATTCTGACAGTGAGGGCACAGCCACAACCAGCATGGCATCAGACAATCCACACACATCGGCTGCTTGCACTAAATAGAACCAAAAAATAGCTTTTGGAGTTTTAGTGCTGCACTCTTCACTGCGGTGAGACGATTTAGTCCTCAGGCATGACAAACCAGGCTAACAGAAGGCTGCCTCACAGGAGGAGGACTGGAGGTGGGTTTTTCCCTATTAGATGACATTATTCCCACCTCATCAACACCTGTCGATGCTCACGAGAACCGAAGTAATACAGATGGCAAAATCATTTTAAGAGTCACCTGAAGAGGCTGCATGGGCACCACGAATGGCACTGCTACCAAGGAACTCTCTGCACACAGACTTTGCAACCAGGGCTTTTGATTCCTCTCAGAGTCAACAGGACAGAGGAGGTTCATCTTCAATAACTTCTCTTTTGGAACAAAAATATTGACTGAAAACAACAAAAAAGTGTTTTCAGAAGTGGACAATTGACTAATTTTGGCACCTGACCTCAAGACACTGTCAAAGCACTGAAATATTGAAACGAGCATGAGGGTTGTATCACACGAAAGAGAAAGAGAAATGGGATTAGAGATAGAAGTTTTGCCACTAGGCTGTATTTAGACTGAAGAAGAAAAACAAAAGAACAAATAAAATTGTATTAATCTATGTTTGCCTGAAGCTGTGAAAAGCTCTTGTGTCAAAAACCATCCCTCTAAGTTACACTTGGTATTCCTGCTATACATTATATTAACTGTTTTTTATTAGCAGTCTTACTACTCTCGATATGCGCAAGAACAGAGTGGTTTGCAAATGAATGGAATTGGACTGCAGAGAGCACAAACCATGGGGAATGGTACAAGTTATTTACTGGCTTAGTATGAATCTGCATATAGATTGAGGAAGTCAGTCATAAAGCACCTCCAGGTGAGCCTCAGCAGCCAGGACTATGAGGGCACTTGGAGGCTTTGTGTGCTCACAACGAGCCACTGCAAATGGAAGGGAACAGTTCAGTCTGTCAGACATGCTCAGGCATCTCTCTTTATTTGGGAATTATGGCATGGTAGGTCTTGGAAGAAAAGGAAATACAGACCTTGGCTTACTGCTACAGAGTAAGCCACTGGAGCTCTTTGTAAAGCAGGATTATGCTGAGTTTAAGGATAAAAATCCCATAGTCTAATGCGATTTAGGACACGCAACTCCCCATGCAAGTTTTCCCAACCTTGATCACTTTTTTAAAGCTGATTTTAGTTCTGTTGAGTAAATTATCCAAGAATCAGTCAGATTAGGGGGATAAAATGGAACTAGAGGGAAAGATAGATGCATTAAGAGCATTAGAACATAAAATCTCCACTGTAGTTCCCAGTTTAGCTGAATCCTACCCTTTTTTAAAATTGATGATGTGGCCTCTATGGATGCCTTCTCACCTGCTGATGGAAACCACAGCCACTGCAAGGGAAATGAAGGGTACTTATATTTATGGTGTATAGCACAGTCAGTCCTTAAACATGCTTCATTTCATGTTTGTAAGAGTTTTCATTCAACAAAAGGAGAATAGTTGGAGGTGAGTTAAAATTTATTTGAAACCATAACTCTAACTCATGCTTTAATCCAGGTAAAGCCTGGGCACTAACATGACAAACCAGGACCATGATCTTTGAAAGTTAGATTGTTATATAGTAAGACTAACTCCTTGCAGTCAAGCAAAAATTACTTAATTGAGATAGGAATGTTTTATGGTTATATGAAAGAGGACAGTCAAACCCAATACAATTAATTTTTGAGATCTGTTGTATGATCTACACAAGACCACTTGACTTCTCTTAAATATTTGCATCTCTAATTGAGAAGACAGCATTTCTCAGGGAAATATATTAAAATAAGTCCAAAGCTTCATCTGATCACTGAATTATTATTATTCATGGGAGTTCTACTGTTAGTGTCACACATAATGTAATCTCAAGCTATATTAATTAATGTAATTTTAGAGTGGTCTCCCCATATTGCTCCTCTCCTCATCCTGTCCCTTGTGTCATTTTGTCACCATGTTCAGCATGGATAAAATTGTCCTGTGGAATATAGTGTTTGACAAAATCAACCTTTTATGTCTTGGACTGTCTCTTAGCTGGGGCAGCTTGCCCATAGGGGAATTATTCCCTACCATAGCTGTCATTAAGGATTCTGAACCCTCTACAAGTCCATAGGAGGTGAACTTAAAAAGTCAATAAGCCTCTGAAGGGACCTTAAGCTGTGATATGAGGATTTAATCCTCTGTTTCTTTCGGAACCTTTACACAAAGTGCTCAGCAGTTGAATTCTGATAGAATGAAAAGGTAAACTCTAATTAGAACAATGCAGTTCAGGCTTTTACATTAGGGTTGTCACAGCACTTTCAATATAAAAATCAATCTATGAGGGCTTACGGCTCAGATATGAAAAGGTTTCATGAACTTCACTGGGCTGGTCTCTAGCACATTGTAAAGCTCATTTTTAGCCAGGTTTCATACAGAAATAAGTCTTGTTAAAGACAAGGGTACAACTGACACTGCATTGGCATGAGAGCTCTCCTAAACTAGCAACTTTGGAACCTGTTGGTTATTTTCAACTGAGACAATGATGAGAGTTACTTTCCTTAGGTTGTTAGGGAGAGAAGGTGCACAGCAAAACAGAGCAAAGCTGCAGTGCAGAAGTCACTCACTCGTACAACAGCCAGAATCCAGTGCAGCTCACACCTGAAGGACATTACTGCCAGCCAAGGAATGCACAAATGCAGAAAAGCTTTACTCATAGAAGAGCTTGTTTCAGATAAACTTGTTTGTATAGAGAAATCCCCACAAAACTGGTGGACTATAACAGTGGGTTTGTTTGGTGATATTTACACAAGACTTGCATTACCAGGCAGACAACCTGCTTACAGTGAGTAGAGGACTGAACTCTCCATTCCAATCACTTAGACACTTATATTCTGCTCTTGTCTGATAATTAAGATCTTGATAATTAAACTCATTGCCCTAAAAAACAAAGATAATTTATCTTTTTTTTTTTTTTTTTTGGTCAGTTGTGGCTATGTAGCTATTGACATATGAAAGAAACCAAAATAAAAATGAAATTCATTCAGACTTGAACACTTTTCTTAGAGGCGAAGGTCACACTTTTGCTTAAGGGATCTGGGAGATCTGAAACAGGACATGTGTGTGAAAATGAGACTCCTTTGTGCTGAGTCCGTATAAAGCTAACATTCCAAAGTGTGAAGCTACTCTATAATATACAAAACACATCCACAACAAAGGTAAATCACTTCCTGGCAATGCTTTTCATCTCAAGCCTAATTAAAATGTCCCAAAAATCTTCTGCTGCAACTCACTAAAATTCATTCCTTCCTAAATCTATTTCCCTTTAGGACTAACTGCATATACAATTTTCTGGGACTTTCAAAGTACTACAAGCAAAGAACAGCTTTATCAGCAGGAAAAAAAATCAGCAAATCAAGATCTAGATACTTTCTGCTTTTCCATGTAACTCTAGAGCTCTGACAGTCCTGCTTTTTTAATGTATAACTTTATGTAATACTGTGCCATTATAGCTTTATAATTCAGTCTCCTGGGTAATTTGCTTTTCTTGTTTTGAACATGCAGTGAAAAATTAAAGAAATATTGATAATTACTGCTAAGACCTGAGATTTGAGTGATCTGAGGACAAGCATAAAATAAAACAGGCTTGGTGTAAAACTTTCAGTGAGAGAATTCTCAAGAGAAAAAAAAGATAATTGGAGAATAATAACATGGGTTTGGGCAAAAGAGGGAAGAAAGCAGATTAACTTTAGTACTGTTTTACATCACATGAAATAAAAGTGAAGCATCACCCTGGAAGAGTTAGCCTGGAAACATTAGGCCATTAAATTCTTTCTTGTTTCATCCTGACTCTCCTGTCGTCCTCTGGCTGTCCAAGTATGTTAAATAAAATACTTCAAAGGAAAGTCTCAAGTGTTCAACAGCTGATTTTGCTCCCAGAGGTGCTGAACTGGCAAAAGTGAAAACATGTGGAGCAAATATAATTAACCAGAAAGGAAGGATGGACTACCAGAGCATTTTAGAGCAAGAAAATAAAATAGTAATGAATAGGCCTGGAAGATGAAGGTGAGCATGAACTAGGCTTCATTAGAAAGGCAAAGAATGGCAGGGATAACAAATCCACAGCTTCCTGGCGCACACCTAATTTGTGCAGATAAAATTATATTCCCACGCATAAAAGGAAATAACACCTTCCTTCTGCCTCAGGTTGTGAATAAGGCATTCACTCATTCAGCACTGGGCTCATAAAGGCTGGGGAAGAAGTTCTGCACAGTCCTGCAGAGCCCAGGCACAGCTTGCTGTTATTAAGGGTCTGGGTACCTGAATATCTGGGATAAATCAGACCAGAGTCACCCACCGTGAACATGGTGTAATCCACCATTAGTATAATCCTCTTCCTTCATAAAGAGTCATCCCTGCTCCCCAATCACACAAAAACCCCAGCCCAGCCCAGATCTGATAACGCAGTGAGAGGAAACACCAGCACAGTCCTTTGGGCTGAATATTCCCCTACAGAGAACACCAGGAGCTTCAGGCAGAATTGGTGACACACATTCCCAAGCATCAAAAGTTCAAGCGGGAAGAACAATTCATTCATGCCCCACATTTCTGTGGATGCAGATAAGATCATTACATATTTCTGTTGCGAAACACTGTTGATAGTGTGTCAGAGTATTAGATTTCCTGTATCTTATTTATTATACATGTCCACATATTGTGATAATTGGGTTGAATAATATTTCATGCAGGCTAATGTGAAAATAATTTCTGCTGAATATAAAATTACTTATTTTGATTCTGCAGGGTTTTGTTTTGTCAAAACTCATGTAGCATTTAGGAAACTAATAATTGTTCAATTGTGGAGCAGAAGTGTAAAATTATCTTAACAGAAGTGGAGAGAATGAAAAGAACAATGGATCTGACCTCATTTGTTTGATTATTAATGATGTTTCATCTAATTTACAAGGTCTAACCTTGTGTGATGCAAATGTAGAGTGCAAATGTATCTTTTTATCTTACAGTCACTAATTAGTTATGCTATATATCACCCTATTTTTGCTCTAGTTAAGCAATGGGACAGAAATCTGCAGAAAAAACCCCCAAGAATAATTTTAGGAAAACACGACAGCATCAGAAAGACTGAAAAAGTCTGTGAAGATTATTTAATATAATTTTATAATTTGGTACAGCTCTTACTCCTCAGCTAAGGAAAAGAAAAATCACTAAATACTAGAAGTGAAACGTTTCTGGACATGCTGTGATTTACTCAGAAGTCTTTTGTTTCTCTTCCTAGGACTTCACAGAGGTACCAACCACTGGCAGAAAATGGCTCTGTATGACATCAGTCACCTACAGGAGCCGTTCACCCTCCACACTATCAATGACATTGCATTTTGGAGAAACCATCACCTTTTCTAAAGACTAGAATAATTAGATTTCAGACACAAGAACAGTAAAACAGTGCAGAATCTGCACCTCCCTCTTTTATAGCTTACATACAAAACACACAGATGGATGTGCTGGGAGATGTGAGCAGGAACATGCACTTCCCCGAGCTATGTGGGTTATGTGCACAGCGAGGAGTCAGGGAGAGGGTGTTGGTTCCTCCCCCTGCCCCAGATTCTGCTTCCTTAGACTTCAGATGTCTTTCACGACTTTGGTTTCTCGGGAAGTTTTGTAAAGTGAAAAGCCACACTTGCTCGGCTGAGGGATTTTGCTCCTCCTGCGGTTAAATTATGGTGAGAGCAGAGCAGGGCACGTGCTGGAATCAGGCCAGCAAACCTCGCTTTGGGTGGCTTCTGTAAGGCATCGGCATATCAGCAGAAGAGAAAACACATCTCCACAAAACAATTAGGTAAAAATTAGAAGGTGATAAAATGGAAAATTAGTGTACTTAGATAGAATTTAGGGCTGAAGCTTCTCTCCTTCCCATTAATTCAGTGATGGATTACACCACTGTGTCCTCAATGCATTTGTTTTAATTAAAGAAAACTGAAGGATGGCCCGTGCTCATTCAATATTTTAGGCCAGCACCACTACAGAATTCTGTGCAAGTATATATCCTACCTAACTCTTCCCTTATACTCTAATGAGGTTGTATATCAGTGAAAACGGTGAAAAGCTCTAAATCTTTAGTTTTCAAACTTTTTTTCCCTTTTAGAGTCTTCC
Organism: Acanthornis magna; assembly: GCA_036785705.1. NCBI lineage: Eukaryota > Metazoa > Chordata > Aves > Passeriformes > Acanthizidae > Acanthornis > Acanthornis magna. Next base: position 2,511,014 of record JAWUZG010000098.1, read on the forward strand.
TTCTGAAAGAACTGCCCAGCCTTTACTCCCCAATAACAACAAAGTCCTCTCGTTTCACTCCTGCCTGACACCACCTAAAGGAGCCACCAATGACAGAGGAGCCTAACCAAGGTTCTTTCTGCTCCTCATTTGTTTGATTTCATCTTTCTGTTTCATGTTTCTGAAGTTCCTAGCACAACAATACACTGGCCTATGGCAGAAGCTCTGAGGTACAACTATAATACAAATAAATAAGAAATGTTTGAGAGCACTTTCTTTTCAAGGAAAACGAAAATGCTCCAAAATAACATGTTTTTAAAAGTTTTACACTTATATATTCTCTTTAATTTCATTTTTCTTGACCTCTGACAGTTAGCTGTGTTCTCAGAGCACAAGTCTGTCTGGGCCACAGTAGTTTGATGCCGAGAGAGCTGTGAGCTGCTCTTTGTGGCCTCTGCACAAAGGGAGGGTCAGGGGTGGCCAAACCCACTAATGACACTGAGGAAAATGCTCTTACTTGTTGATTACATCCAAACAAACTCCAGAACCTGCTTCTAACACACTGTAACACCTGCTGGGTTTTGCAAAGTCATTTTTGGGCAGCTGTCATTATCATTACTGCTTGCATTAAGTTTGTGCCACATTTATTTCTCTTTGCACCGTGCCATTATCAGTTATTTGCATGATGCCACAGATTTGCACTGCACACAAAGTGGGGGTTCTGGAGGGGCTTCTGAAGACATTGGACCAAGCAGAGTTCTCAAGAGCATATCAGAGGTGGGAGGGAAAGGGAATGTTAAAGCAAAGGTGGTCTACAGCCAGAAATCCTAAATCCAGAGCACCAGTTAAAATATGGCAGCTGGAGCAGAGAGGTTTCTTCACAGAGAATAATGCCAAAAGATGAGAGGCTCTTCAAGAGTAAGGTGTCCGTGGGGAAAAAAAGGCCCACAGAAAAGCCAACATCACCCAGCCTGAAGAAAAAGACTCAATTAAAAAAAAAAAACCAAACAACAACAAAAAACAAAACAAAAAACCCCAACAAATAAACAACAAACCCCCCCCAAAATAAACAAACAAACAAACCAACCAAACAAACAAAAAACCCCAACAAAATCACGAAATGCCTTTTGCATCACATTTTGCTCCCAGCCCTGTCTATGTCAGCTCCAGGGCTAGTCCCTGGCAGAGGACTTCCAAAACTGCTTAGAATTTTCCTCACTGTAACAAGGACAGCCTGCAGGGCAGTGAAAAAAATCTTGCAATATCAGCAGATCAATACTTTGGTATTCAGCAAAACTCGATGTCACTTTTTTCCCCTTTCTCTTCCAGCTCTGTTGGCCAGCACATTCAGGCTTCTCTCTTCCTGACCAGAAATCCACAGAATTCCCTATTCCGAGCTTCATTTTTTTCAGACACCCAAGAGCCTCACTTATCTTCATATTACAATGCAGAGTATAACATTATCTTTATTTTTGATCACTTTGAGCACAGAATCATTGACTTTGCCAATTATTTCATTTGTATCCTGCCAGGCACGTTCTCTCTTGCTCTCTCTCAGCTTAGTTCACTCCTCCCTTAACAAAAAGGTTATCAGTGCATTTTTATCTGCCCTTTTACCTGATCCTTTTTCTTTGAGGGGAATAATTCTCTTTTCCTCTGCAGGAGCCCCCCAAACCCCAACCACACCAACACCACCAACCAGCACTCAGTCAAGGAAGAGGGAGGATAACACACAGCTCCATAACACAGCTCAGCAGGAGCTTGGTTTCCCTTTTGCTTCTGAATAATCACCTTGCATCTGCCCTTCACAAAAAGATGTGTGTAGATTTGTTTTATTTTACCCATCTGTTCAGATGCTCCACGATCTAGACAATTTCTTAAGATCATAAAATATATCCTCACATGGCTGGACACCATGCAATAATTCTAGCTGGAATCTTCTTGATGCTGCTACTCCTGGATGTTTTAGCCACTGAGCTTCATTTTGCTTGCCCTTCACAAAAAAACCCACACAACAGGAATAGGAGAAGGTCAGCAGATTAAGGAAAAGTGATCAGAGGCTCAGAAAAACACCTACTTATGAGACTGAGCTTCCAGAGACATTTGCAACAAGCAGCAGCATTGGGAAGGTTAGCAGAATATACCTATTTATCTTATGATATTATGGAAAAGGTTAAAAAATTCCACCGGAGCAAAATATTGATATTTAATGAACTGTATTTTGTTCATAGTTGTCTAAATTGCTTCTAGTGTTTTGAACAAAATAAATAAATTGAACCCCAGGCAAAAAATAAAAGACTTAAGGAAACTTTCAGTTAATTTTTAGGCTGTTTAGTCACAATGGTGCTCATATTCAGAAAGCCCTGGTTATAATTGTGCACATTTCCAAAATCAGCCCTTCAGACCTGGGTGTTTGGAGCACGCTGCTGTGCCATCCTGGCTCACTGCTAGCTCTTCATTTTAAAGTTTAGATCAAGGTTTAGGGATTTTTTTAATTTCAAGGTCTTTGCTAAAACATCTGTACAACACAGCACTGCTCAGTCACATTTATTTGTGCTTATTATCTTAATTATTTTTGCCAGAAAGACTGACAATTATGCATTTGCAGATGGAGTAGAACAAAACGCCCTGAACACTCTGCTGTTTGCTCTGGGCTTATTACTCCCTGATACTTTTGCTATCAGTAGAATTTGCTTGTTTACCATTGCTATCTCTATTTAGATCATTTATTTGGATGAGAAGCAGCGAGGAGTCGCAGTGCTGGCTCCTGGGAGGCCTCATTTGTTTTCTCCTCCTAAATGAACAGCGGCTACTTTACTACTGTTTGCTATTTTGAGCCAAAGCTCCACTCACACCTGTGCTCTCGCTTACACTTCACACAGATCTGAGTTGGAAAGACATTAAGCTATGCTGGCTCCAAATTCAGCAAAGGGGTGAAAAGTTTCCAGAGGAAAGAGAAATGTTAGATCCTGGGCCAGCGAGTTGGAGAAGCATTTGGCTTTTACAAGTTGGAAGAGAGGTCATTATATTGCTAGTAAAGAAAGAGAAAGAAAAAGAAAAAAGAAAGAGAATAAAAGAAAGGAAACTATCAGCTTAGGAATTTTGCTATGAAACTTCTCTAGCAGAGAGGACAAGTCATCCTCAGCAGAGAGACAAGTGTAAAGCAAGAAAGTAATTTTATTTGGAGTCCAGGTGCTGTTCCAGGGAAATGAGCGTGAGTTACATCTAATGTTTCAATGTGGTTTTAGCGGTTGTCTTTGTTTCTCTTTAAAGGAAGTAGTTGGGTGCACAGGAGAGTTAATAAAGCTGGATTCATAGAGATTTCTATTTTGTGATGGGATTTGACTGAAATTTATTACAGTGCAAACTCTGAAACTTTGGTGGAAATCTTGCTGTGGGGAAGGGAAGGAGAAGGGGAACTGATTCGGAATTCTAGCTGCTATTTTCATGTAAGCATGTTTAAACTATTAATTCTCCATCAGACTTAGCTGAAATAGGCTGATGCACTCAGAATGGAACATCTTCATCATAATAGATAGAAATCATGATTAGATGAGACAGTTCCCAAAGAAACAAACTTTGAAATTAAAAGAATTAAGCAGCAATGCCAAAAAGCACTATGAAATCAAAGGTACAGCTTTGGTCATGAGTCAACCCACCCTCTCAAACAGCTTAAGGTTTATTTTTTCATGTAACTGGATTAACTTGCCTCAGCTGAGGACATCCTACCCAGAGCTAACTTTAAATCTCCAGCTAAAACCCCAAAGCTGTAGTCAGGACACTGGGCTTTTGGCATTTTCTCAAGATGCACCATCCATCAACTGATTTTGGACTCCAACTTATTGTTGTGTGTAGATCAGACTTGTGGGAATTACACTCACCTTGTCTTTAGAAACGCGCATCACCCTGACTACTGTTTTCAAATCATAAGCTACCATCAGCATGTGGATTTCATGGTGGATCAGGGAAGGGCAAGTAATTTACTTTTTACTATTTTTTGTGGTTTCCAATCCCAGATAAACCTATTTAGGTTATGCTTAGTACGGCCAGGTATAAAGGGGGTTTTTTTGCTTGTTTAACAGCAAAGATTTCTAATATTGAATTTTCGTGCCAAAGAGACAGATCCTGGCTGGCATGGCCCTCTCTTTTGACTGTGGTCAATTGTTACCTGCACTGGAACAAGAGAAATAACACAAAAGACTGGCACAAACGGCTTAGAAGAAAACATTGATGGCCAGCTTGGCCTCCATCTTCAGTGTAAAGGAGCAATTTGCTTTTTTGCTCTCAAATACCTTACCTTGACCCAACTCCTGTCACTAGAACTCTTTTTGCCATTGTGGAAAGCACGTTACAGCAGTAAAAGATCCTTCTTATTTGGGATGGCTCTGTAGGAAAGTATAAATCTCACCATTAGAGCTAATACTACACAGAATTTTCTGTATCAAAAAAATGCTGCCTTTTCCTTTACACTGCTCTTCTCAGCCTTTATATTTTTCATATCAAGGATTATTCCAGCCCTTTGTATTTTTATGGAATAACATTACCTTGAAACAAGGATCATGCAGACCTACAACATTCTCTGCCTTCTGCATCTTTGCTAAATCACATGAAATATCTGCACACACAGTTTTCTTCTGCCACAGTCCTGGAGTTTTCAAGAAGTATTTCTGCAACCCAAACAACAGTGATCTTGTTTGCAAAACCAGATAAGTATCTGACAATGGCTCCCAAGACTTTCTTATAGCACACTGAACAGAATCTTAGGAGACCATCTCCTGCACACCAGAAGCACTGTAAATATTGTAAACCACTAAATGGTGCTTGGGCTACACAAAGTGTAAAATTTAAACCCTCAGGCCGCAGGTCCCTGGTGCTCCTTACAGATGCTTTCCAACTTTGTTACTGTTTAGAGAACTGCAGCTCAACTGCAGGGCATTAAGACTGACATATATCCAGATGTTCTCCTCTGATCTTTGTTCAAAAAGTGTCAAATCTTCACTGTGTAATCACACTGTATGACAAGGACTACCCCAGCGTTTGAACCCAAATGTGGAAACTCTTTCTTTTCTAAAAGTCTCAAAACATTTGTAGGAAAATACAGTGAGATCTCCCTGAGGGCAGCAATTGTCCTTAAGCTAGGGGTTGACAAATCTCTGCAGTGAGAGGTGAAGAATAAACTGATAAGTTCTATCCAAAGAGGCACATGTACTGTGGTTAAGACTTTTCCATTTTTTCTCCATGGATAAAGTAGACAAAAGGAATGCATGGTCTGCAGACTACAAAGCTTTCAGGCAGCAAGTCCCTGGAACAAGGAGAAAAGGCTCTGCCTCAAAACCTCTTTCAGCAAGAAGGAGCACTCCAAGCTGACTGCAGTGCTTTCCACAGCATATCACGACTGACTTGAAATCATTAGTGAAAGCCAGGCCACTGCTATCGACTTTGCAATAACTCCATGTCTCAGCGCTGGGGCGATGGCAGCCGGGATCGACAGAGAGCAGCTAAAACTGGCTCTGGGCTTCTGTAGCTATTGGTCTTTGTTAATTGCATTTCTACTTTCTTTATCACATTTGCTTCTAAACACTCAGCAGTGCAGAGGATGCTGACAGGGCAAGTAAGTTTTGCCCTAAGTTCACACAGAAGCCTCTACAAATTAGGCTCCAGGCTCGGTGCTGCATTATGCGTGGAGGCAGAAAAACAAAGCAGTGTAACTCTTGGCCATAATCCTGAGGATGCAGGAAGGAAAGACAACAAATACCTCCAGGGACACACTGATACATGGATGTACCCAAAAAGCACCTGAAAAGCCCAGCAGCTGTGATCCTCCCACTGCTGGGGGCAGCTCTGCGTTGACTCAGTGCATTACTCAGTCACTCAGGATTCGTCTCCCCTCCTCTGAGGTGCTCACAGAGTAGACATTGACACTTCAGTTAGTTATCTGTGGATAACCAGTGGGAGACAACTGACACTTTTACTGCAGCATGGATCATCTTGTCCAAAGAGGCACATCTAAAATAGGGCAGAAGAATCACAGCCCAGCAGCAATGATTTCACTCCATTTTCTGCAAAGAACTCTGGATAAGAAGATGCCTTGAGAGGTGTAAGGGCTTTCCAGACAATGAAGTAGAAAATGAAACCCAAGATGTCAAGCCTATTTATGTCAATAACTAAATTAGTCTATTTTCCATTCACCACAGGGTATGGAACAGGAAAATCACGTATGATTTTCTTTATCACGTTATCTCAGCTTGTCATTCTGCAATTTCTTTGTGGCATACAAACACACCAGCCCCGAACACGCCTGTCATGGAGCAGAGCGCAGCTCCCTGGCTTCACACTGTTAGCTCAGAGAAAAAGAAAAAAAACAAACTCCATTCCATATCTCGCTCCCTTTTCATACTCCTGTTCTTACATAGCTACAATAACTATCCATGTGTAAAAGAATACGGGAAAGCTGCTCCTACAGATCACAAAGCCTGACTGCCAAGAATACAGTACATCTGTGACTACTTTGAGGTGGATGCATGCTTCTATTTCTCAACATTCATATCATACAGAAAGTGTTTCACAAAAGCACAGCTCCTGTCTTTTAGCAGAAATGCACAGTATGAAGCTCCCCTGCCATACTCTTGGTGTGGTTGTTCCCACCTGTGCTGACCACAAGCCATGTTCTCACCTGCGCAGCTGGACACGAGCACCTGAGCTGGCAGAGGCAGAATCCCTCAGGAGCCACGAGGGCTCTGAAAGCATATTTCAATGTATGTTATCTCCTCTAAATTGGATCAAACCTGTTTCTACCGAAAAGTGCATCACTTCCTAACTAGCCTGACACCTGAACAGACTATTCAATAAAGTCTCTCAGGGTAAGAATTCTATGCTATATCTGATACCACCAAGAGCATTCCTGAGTACCTAGAATATGTTCTTTGATCCTGTCAGTTAAATAAGAGAATAAGGGGAAGAATGGTGTTTCTAACAGTGCAGCAGGACCCGGAGCCATGCTGGAATACTGTAGCCAGGATTAACTCAGATGCTTCTTCTGCTCTTCCCTCTCAATCCAATTGCTCAGTTTTGTGGTGGTGGGCAAGGATTATTATAATTTTGGTGGAATTTTCTGTCTTTTGGGAAAGGTTACATGTAATAGTATTTTATGAGATACGAAGTGGGAAAATCAGGCTGCAAGAGAGTTGGGGCTTTTGTTTAAACAAGGAGCACTGTACTTTGGGCAGGAGGAAATGCTGCCATTATCCATTGGGACTCCAGGATCCTGTGGTGCTGATGGATCACCTCTGCCTCTCTGTTGATCATGTCTCACAAGTACAATGTACAATGCATCTGGAACTAGAGGGACAAGCAGCACTTGGCCTGGCTTACATGGAGTGACATGCACATTTTGATAAAGCTTTGTTTCAGAGAGGGAAAACTGGCTCTCCACAGCAACCCTCTGTCACAATTCACCCACATGTCCTCTTACTCCTAAACCCATTAGTCCTCAGAAGACTAAGTAGCACAGCACAGGCAGAAAGACTAAAGGATTAGGATGCATTATTTAGCTGAGATTTAATGCCTGAGCTCTGCTGTTTTCACATTCCTAGCCTGCAGCAGAAAACACCTCCAAATGCATTAGCAGAAATGAATGGGTTGAACTTAAATTGTTCCTCCTTATGTTTGTGAAAGGGGAAACGTGCCCCAGCTTAGCTGCTGTGAAATACCCATCGAGGGTTTGGTGCCTGAGCACACAGCTACACAGTGAGTAGGTGAGTATACAGATACTCACTACAGCCCGAGGTGGGGTGCTGGCTGCAGCCCGCCTTAGTTCCCAAAACAGGATCAGTTTCAGTCAGCTAGAGCTTGAATATTAATCAGTGTGTCCTGTTCAGGTACTCATTTATTAAGCTTCTGCTTAAACCTAAAGGAGACACACTTTTGATGTGGTTCAGATATACTTTACTACATCCAGGTCTTTTGTGCCAGCACACTTTTCTTGGATTGCATTCCTTGTGGCAAGGCTTTTGGAACACTTTCCACCCAGCACAGGTGCCCTGAGCACTGCAGCAGTGCAGCCCTCACTGAGTCAGGCAATAGGTTTTGGAGGGACTCTCTGCCCCCAGCTCACCAGTTTGATAAGAGTCACATCTAAGCTAACATTTAATCTCTTAATAAAGCTGCCAGAGGTAAACAATGCTGTACTACTTTCTTCTTAAGGACACTAGAGAATCTCTCTGAGGGAGAGATATAGATTTAAATGAAGCCATCACTTAACCTACTCTCCCATCTTCCATAAGAATAAATCTTCAAAGGGCTCTGACAATATGACTGGTTTGGGGATTGGGGCAGGAGGGAGGATGAGATGGGGAGAACAAAACAAGATCATGCCCCAAAACCAAACAAGCTTTCACTCTGACCTCAGACACTGAGAAACAAGATTCTCTCTGTTGCTTCCATGCACTTTCCTATCGTATCTGGTGCTCTGTTCCCAGCCATGGCTGATTTTTGTTGCTTCAGAATAAGGCAGAAAAACAAACAGGATATAGCCAAGTACATGCTGGAGGGGGAAAAACAATCCTTTTAATGCAGTTGAGACTCAGGTACAAACAATGGAGTACAGAATCTCAGCCTGAATTTCAATGGCTCTGTATATTGTAAGATATTATGCAAATGAAAAATTAGTTTAAAACAGTCATGCTATTCTGATCAGATACAACTGTTTACAGGCCAAGGCACTGGCACTTATTTTCACACAAAATACAGGTGATTCAAAATCTGCTCTAGTCCAACACACACTCCCTTTTCAAACCTGGATCGATTCTTTTTTCCTGTGACAACTTCTAAAGCTTCAGCTTCTTAAGATTTGCCTCTGAAGCCATCAGCTGTCTCTCCCTGCTACTCATTTGCTAAGCCACGAAATCCTCGTGTGCAAATGGCCAAACTGCAGCTCCAACACCGTGCCAAGAACGTGCCCAGGCTGACAGAGAGCTGCGCAGGACACAGAGTGAGCGCACAGCAGCTTCTGTCTGCACACATTAACATCCAGCTCACCCAGCACTTCTCCTGCGCCTCTGAGTCTTCTCGATTGCTATGGATTACCATCCCTCTGGAGATTCGGGATGGCATTCCCATTATCCACTTAGGTAGATGCTTTTACTGTATCATCTACTTAACTTAAGCTGATCCCACCAGCTGCCATTTCCTCTGTGCTATGAATACTGGAGTTGATAGACATCAACCTGCCGCTGCTCCCTCTCCCAGGGCGTGTGGAATCAGGAAGTGTAGCAGCATTTAGCTCAGAGCTTAGGAAAGAACCTCAAATGGCAAAACCTGAGCTTGGAAATTGGTTAGCTATGACTTTGATTCCTTGGCTGCCAGTAGGTAAGCATCACTTGTTTCGGGGCTGATGTGTCAAAATTCTCCAAAATTCTCCACTTGCTCTAAATCTAAACCAGACTGGGAGAATCAGACACGTTCTTGTCGCTCCAGTATTTTGTTCAATTGGCCCAGTGAATGACAGGACTTTGTTTCCACAGCTTTCCCACCCATGTGTGGAACGTGTCACTTAGTGCAACAAGATTATGAGGCACAACAACAGTAATTTGCATTTTAACAATTAGCAGGTGTAATGTTTTCAAAATCCATTTTGTTAGAAACAAATCAAATTATTAACACAGTACACAGAGTCAAAGACCATGAGCCACAGTGCAAGACATTCTGCACTCAGTTTTATAATGTTATTCCAGTTTCAAGACAAGCTTAGTTTTAAAATGACCTACTAAGTGACACAACTCCATTAGGTTTTCCATAAAAATCATCTTATTACCTTCAAGTGCTGTTCTCTTCCTAATGTCATAACTCCTAGACTGAATACCTCTCATGAAAAGACAAAGTTATTCACTATTTCAAAATTTTCTCCAAAACTGTTAATATTATCTTCCCGGAAAATTTGACAGAGTTGATAAAGTCTTCCTCACATGTATTAGAATGGCCAAAGGAGCTACAAAACAACAGCCAAACTATTCCAGGCATTGTTTGAAAATGTAGAAGGACCACAGCTTGAAGAATTCTAATTTAGAGAGAGAGAAAAAACCCACATAGGAGAGACATGTGCAACACCCAAACAGAACGAACAAAGCACTCATCATTCCACAGCTTTTGGAAGCAAAAAAGTAGCTGGGAGGGCATGAGGTACTGGGGAGATGAGGGCGTGGGGGGAAAGGATCTAAACCTCTGAAGAACAGTGAAGCTGTGGGAATGTGTGCTGAGCACAGCCAAGGCTGTACAGACTCCTCTGGAAAAATTAGGTATTTACTGAGAGGGAGGAGAAATTTCACCTTGGAGGAACAGACCCCTTCCTCCTCCTTCCCTGTGGCTTTTATTGCCATACAAGGTGTCATTTATTATGAGTATCCCTTTGGTCAGTTGGGGCCAGCTGTTCCAGCTGTGCCTTCTCTCAGCTCCTCGTGCATCCACAGCCTCCTCGCTGGCGGGACAGGGAGAGAATCAAAAAAGGCCTTGAGGCTGCAAAAGCACTGCTCAGCAACAACTCAAATGAGTCTGTTAACGCTGCTTTCATCACTAATTCAAAACTCAGAACCAGACAAGCTACTACAAAGAAAATTAACTGCACCCCAGCCAAACCCAGTACAAATATCTCTGTGAGACAGCAGTGTCCCTGCTGATCCCACAACAAACACCAAAGAAGGAATTTGCACACTCAAGACTGTTCTCATAGCCCAACACTGCATGCTAGTCCTACAACCTGTTTGATTTAATTAATGGGAAGAGGGTGCAATCCCTCTTGTCCTCCGTGGTTTCCTTTGAAGTCACAGACACTGCCACCAGCGAGGCTGGGAGCTGCAGAGGATTTTACAGGATGGTTCCTGGTCTCTCTGTGTGTATTTATCTGTCTGTAGTACTAGTAGTCATTAAAAAGTCTGTCCCCTTTTCAAGAGAAAAAATATTTAGTTTCTCTGGCTTATGACAGTCTTTGTAAAGAGCAGTGCTGTATTGATTCTTTCTTCAGTGTGTATACAAACTCATTTATAATGTTGTGACCTGAACTGTAGAGCACAAATTTAAAATGACCTGTACATATTACTTGGTAACATTTGGATTGCAAGTTAAATACTCCCTGATTAAACATGAATGCTTTTCCCTGGGAGTACGAGATATCTTATCAGAAAAGCCTTCTTATCAAATTCACCATCCTGGAGGCAGACACATTCTCTTGCAGTGCTGGGAGTTTATAATGATAAAATTAACAATGTTGTATTTCCCAGTGAAGTCAGCAGTAGTGCACTGCATCCTACCATTAATCATTAGAGCCAGTTCTCATAACAGAGCCACTTGCTGGCCCTCAGGCACCTGCAGCACTCCCCAAGCAATTCCAGTCCCCAGCAATAACTTATCGCAGAAGCCAGGGATCAAGATTAAAAACCCGGTGAATAATGGGAGACTGTGTGCACCTCTATTCCTCTGGTAGATACAAGCAAGCTAATAACCTCCTTAAAGGGGAAGCAAATCATTCCATATTTTTCACTTTATAGACAAGCCAGAAAAGACCTGTATCTATGTCTCAGTAAAATTTATTGTATTGTTTAAGTTACTTGTTTCTGCCTTGTGCAAGGCATCAGCATGCATAAAACATTGGTGGGGGAGGGTCCACTGCTCCCAGTACACTGCATTCTGCTTCCAATAAAAACTGCAGGGGAAGGAAATTTTCATTTAAATCAGAAAATCAGAAGTATTACCCATTTTGTAAAAGCATTTGGGCAAGCAGTATAATCAGAAGCCAGATTTCCAGCAGGCAAAAAATGGCTTGAATTGACATTTGTGCCACAGAGGTGATGAAAGAGCCTCTGAAAAGGCATTTCAGCCATGGCTTCTCCTGCTCTCTCCTTCCCAGTCACAGGGCACAGCACTAAAACACCAAGTGCTCTGCTGCTGCAGTCAGTGCAAGTCTCTGGGAAGGACTCTGCTGCAGCTCCCAGCTTGCTAAGCATGCAAGAGAGCCTGGCAGGCCTGGAAATACAAAAGGAGCATGCTAAAGAAACTTTCAAGGGGACCCAACCTAAATGTCCCTGCTGGGAGGACAAAATGCATTCATACACACACACCTACAGATATGTGGAGGTAGGTACAGCTATTTACAGAGAGGTTTTTGTCTCATCAAATTCAGCATCATCAATTCAGCATCAAATATTCAATTTTTGAGACAGTGCTCAGAGGTTACGCCTGATATTCCTATTTTTACCTACAAACCAAATGCAACTTTTAAATCATTACACTGTTTATTCAAAAATTAATCTGGAAAATTAGTTGCAGTGCTACAGTAATTTGAGAAGAAGGAAGGGAAGTAGGGTCTGATCTAAAAGATTGAGACACTCTGCTGCTCTTCAGCATTCTCAAGAATTTCATACAGAGTTTTCACTTGTTTTGGAGGTTACTACAAAGGGAGAGCCCGAATTTCTGAGATAAAAACAATAATTACAATACCTAGAATAATTAATATTTGCCACATATCTTGTATGAGGTGAGCAGAGAAAGAATTTCAAGTACAGCATTGACGAGAAAAAGAATAGAGGGAATTTAAGAAAGGTAAAGGCAGAACTACTTTGTTAAAAGCATGGAGTTTATCTAGGCAGTTCTCTGGCACACCTGCACATGATGCCTCAGTCAACAACAATTTCAGACTGAGCTGAGCCAGCCCAACATATCACTGCAGGTTTGAGAATAATGTGTGAAGGAAATAGAACCGAGTCACAGTTGGGCTGATTTCATAATGAAAACCACACGGACGCAGAGGAGAATTCTCTGTCACTTTGGATCTAATCTGCCATTTAGACTACGTGAAATGTTAAGAATTATGGAGACTGCAAATTAATCTTTAGAAGCTGAAACATAGCATTAAAAAAATCTGGGAGAGAAAGGAATGAATATCAAACATGACCGCAAAAATTTGTCAAGTGAGATTAATCATTGAGCCTGGTTATACATTCTTACTGTTTGACTGTTTTCCCAAGAGTTTTCATGAAACATTTATTTTTGATTGTCAGGTCTCAGGAATTCTGCCTGATTTTCTCATCTGCTAAGAGTATAAGTTCATCATGGTTATAAAACTTGATGCCCTTCCAAAGCTTCCCAAGCATACGATCAAATGAGATAAAAGTTGTTACAACTTACTGATGTATTTGTAAATCTACATAAAAATCACATTATGCTTAATGATTTAGAAATAAATAATAATGCATTAAGGCAATAGATGAATTTCTGAATGGCTGCGTCTCTGAATACCATGTGGTATATATACCACGTACATATATATATATACACACACAGACCACACATATATATGTGAATATATATATACACACACACACACACAGTGGAGTGTCAGATGGTTCAAGCCAAGTGCTACTGCCATCACTTCAAGACATGATTAGAAACAGGGACAATGTTGGACTCTGAAATGTGTTGAGATCAGTTCAAAACTTGAAGTTAAATTAAAAGGAAAATGACAGACACTTTTTTCCATCAAAAAATCATATAAGATGTCATTGTTCTCTGTTTCTTGTTCAGCTTGTGCCCAGGGTGGGAAACACCTGGAAGAATTCTGATTAATGATTTTTCCTGACTAACTCTGACATTAACTTGTTTTCCATAAAAATTCAGTCCTTCCTGATTTAATTTTTATTTTTATAAAAGAAGTAAACTCCCCAGTATTATCAACCAAGTTTCAACAAAATATCTCTGCTGAGCACATCTTGGAATCCTGTGATTCTTATTAATATTACAGAAGTCTGTTGCAGAGGGAAGAATAGAGAATACTGCAAGCCATACAATTGCTGGGATTTTGAAATGCACCCATCAATGCATGTCAATCACTTTACAAACATCAGAACTGGTGTCAACTGGAGGCTTGAGAGACATCATGCTGTTAGCAGCCTCTCCTCCAGCTCTTGGAAGTGGGAGGATCAATGAGAGGATGCTTCAAAAGCTGGGTACTAGTGATGTACATACTACTGATGGGAGCAGCAGAGGAGCTTTGGTCATGTTTTAGGGAAGAAAAGTGACAGTGTCATAAAAAGATTTCTACAGGATTATGCTTCAGAGAACACAGTCCACACCTGGATGAAGAAAGCAGCACAGCCAATAGTTTTTACAAGTTTGTGGGTTAGCCTGGTCGCAAAGTGCTTATTTAACAAAAAGAATTGGCTTTCTAACCATGCCCCTGGGGTCACAGAGGTGTCATCTGATGTAAATCAGATCTTTACATCTGGTCAAATAATTCATTAAGGACACAGCCACATAGTGGGATCTCTTTTCTGTTCCTGAGCCATTCCTTTGCCATGCAGAACTCAAGTGCCAGAAAGTCCTGTGCCTTTCATTTCAGTGTTTATTTTGCACTACTTCAGCTGACCTCTGCCTATTTATCAGCTTGAAGACCTGTCCTCTTGCTGACTTTAATGATAAATAATCAACAGCCCTCTTGTACTGTCACTACCAATTCCTTATTCACATGCAGGGAGGACTAAGCCACACAGAGTGTCCAGTCAAAGAGCAAGAGATGGCAAGCACAAACCAAAGTACAAGATAACCTATTTAAACATCACAAAAAGCTTTTTTTCCTCGGGGGTGATTGAACACTGGAACATGTTGCCCAGACAGGCTGTGGGTTTTTTTATTCTCGAAGCTATTCAACACTCATTTGGACACTGCCCTACACAGCCTGCCCTGTCTGACCCTGCTTTGAGCAGGAGGGTTGGGCTCGGGGGTTTCCAGACATTCCTACCAACCTCAGCCATTGTGTCATTTTGTGATTCTATAAAAATGCTCTGTTAGTTGACACCTTGTGACTCACTCTGGTCCCATGCCCCTTTTCTAAGATAATATGTTTAATCCCATAGGTCCTAGCCAAATACAATTCGCTATTACTCCCTTTGTTCTATGAAAACAGTAATTTTCTTAAGACCAGCTAGTGGAGGAATGTATTTGTGAGCTAAAATTTAGATTCCTTAGACTGTTAAAAAAGTTTCCCTGATTGAGTTATTTTTTCTGCAAATTGGTCTAAACATGTAAAAAAATCTTTAGTACTGTTGTAGCACTGCTCATGGAGATTTAAATAAAACAAAAATAAATAAAATGCTGAAGTAAACCAAATAAAGAAAAACTTAACATTTGATTTTTCATGAGGAAGCAAAAAGTTGGAATTATTCTACTGGGTTTAACTGCATGCAAAAAAACCCCAATAAAACCCAAAACAAATACAGGAACTATAAGAATGAAAACAAAGGTTTAACCCCAAAAATGCCTCTGCACATGAATAATTAAAACACTCCAGAGTAAAATTATTGCTCCTCTGGACCTCATGTGCAAGTATCAGGATGCAAAATTAAAAAAGTTATCCTCTTATATTGACATTTAGGGTTTTATGTTGTCTATTTACATTTCCTAGGATTCCTGCTAATTGCAATGAGGAGTTTGCAGGAGAAGCTGATCAGTATATGATGATGCCATTCAAACTCTGCCTGTTTTGGTTATGGAATACATTATTTGGGAGAATATCTGCATCTTACCAAGTCCCACCTTGTGTTCAGGTACAGTCAAACCCAACACACTCAGCCCTTAGTACTAAAAGCTTGTATTTCATCTGCTAATGCATTCCTTGAAACTGCTTAGATTAAAAACATCCCTAAAGAAAACAGAATGTGACATTTCAATAAAGTTATATTTTTTGCAGTGGTCCTTAAACAATTCATGCAAAAGATCAAGCTGTTGAGTACAAGCAACCTCTTTGTGAAGGTCCTCAAATATGCGAGCAATTCTCACGAAAGGAAAAACACAGACATCAAAGGAACACAGCCAGTCCTCAGCCTCGAATAAAAATACTTTCATTCTACCAGAATTGCTCAGGCACAAAATGTCATTCAACTCTTTTCCTTTTTCAGGTGGCTTAATTTTTACAGAAACTTTCTCTTCAATGTAGTATGTGATGTGACTTTAGAGGGATTTGGGATTTTTTTAGTGTGTTATTAAGCCATGAAGAGTCAAACATTTTGCTGAGTTAAGGTGATTCACTACACTGCCCTGCTTAAGCTCAATATCTATTTCTGTGTTGCCTATTTTAATCTTAGTTGCGAGCTAAACTGACATTGCTGAAGCTCTTTCCTAAGGGTTTCCAACACATGAGCTAAATTGCAGTGCTTTGTAAATGGGGTTTTGTCTGTTCAGCAAATGGATAGCGATTGATTAAGCTTCAGTGTCTTGTCCATGGATATGAATTCTTAAAGACACTGATCTGTAAAATCAGAAACCCAGTGATAGGTTATGTTGGTAAATATTCCAGCACAGTGTTCCTGAAATTAGTGAAAGTTGTGCGTGAGGCAGAAGGGCTGATCCAGCACTCTGTGTTCATGTAGGCCAACAATTTTATGCTCGTTAATATTCCACCATTTGGAAGAATGGAAATACATCTACGTTTAAAGGTCTGCAAGCTCCAAAAAGGCAGATATTTTTAGCAAAGCATCTGTAACATTAACAAATTATAAAACTAATGTCAAATTATCCTTCTGAGGATAATTTTGATACTCATTTGTATTTCCTCACTTAAGGAAGTGAGGAAATACAAATGAGTTTACTGAACCCCACAACCTGACAGCTGATGAAAGTGAATGTCAGAGACAGGTGTGCTATGAATTGGTTTCCATGGCTCAGGACATGTGATTCCATTCAATATTTTGAAGAGAAAAGTATATTTCAGAGTTGAGTCAATTTTGAATGCAAATTCAGACTCCATCCTTCCAAGACTGTTATCCCTATGAACACACCCTGGAGTACATTAGTTTTGTTTTCTCTTCTGAGCAGCAAACTTTGATACAGACAGCTTGTGAATCAATAAGCAACTTGTTTTGTGGCCTCCCTGTGCATCGATTCACAAACCATTTGTCTCCTTGTAAACACTGTAATAAAACAATTATCACTTAATAATGCACCATTACATCATCAGTAGCCAATCAGAATGCTGAGGAATCACAATTTTGTTGCTGTATATCATCTCTACATTCTAGTTCATTCAATTTCATAATAAATCAATATATATTTCTTTCCAAGGCCTGGGTGTTTTGGGGGCACTAATGTAATTTTTCCCCTAAATAAACAAAAGACCACCTGAGAAAATGAGGTAACTCTAGGTTTTAATAACCTGGAAATGAAGGAAACAGGTTTTAAATGAAAACTGTTGAGGAGTTTAGCTTAAAATTTCTATTACAACTGATATTCTAGTTTTTAAATAGAAACCTGCTCTGAATTAATTCAAGGAGCAAATCTGGGGAGCTGTTCACTGAACTCCCCCAGTTTATCAGGGCCATTCCTGTGTTGTGGGGTCTAAATCCAAATGCAGTGTTACAGATACAGCCTAAGGAGTGCTGTAAGCAGAGGGGAATAATCCTTTCTCTGGGTCTTCTGGCCATGCTCCTGATAACCCCATGGGTTACTAGCAATGTAAGGTTAAGAGACTATGACAAATATTAAATGTGACATTTAAAAGTATTTCTTTGTAGGGAAAAACTCTCTGTGTTTAAACTTCTCCAATGAGCCCAACATTTGGTAGGACTGTGGTCTAAAAATACCTAACACTATCTGTCAGCAATATTTTTCACAAGAGTTATTGATAAATCCTCCTAGTCTAGAATAAACTTATTCCTTCTGTATATTGTAGAAACCTACAGGTGTACCATGTTACAGCAAAGGCACTCATTAGGTCATTTTTAGAGCAGATTGTCAAATATCACTGAAATGTCTCCAAAAGAACCTCTTGTGGCCATTAAATCAAGACTCCTGTTGATGTGTATAAATCTTACCTAGGAAGATTCTCATAGTTTACTGTAAAAAGAGTAGACCTCACATTTACAAATTAAAAAACCAAAAATACACACTTACAAGTCTCTCATCCTTTCTCTAAAACTGGTGAAAATCTACCTCTGTTCTGATTATCCATGGCTTTTTGGAGGCATTTAATACTCCCCTCCCTTGATCCTTCAGAACAAACACTGCAGTGGACAGGCAGATAAATGGAAAAAGGTTATAAAGGGAACTCCCTGACACAGAAAAGTCAATAAAGGTCAACAAGCAGATGCTAGCCTGACACAGCATCAAGAGTTGTGTCTTTATATACATACATGTATTGGATCATCCCCTGCTGGTTTTGGATTGTGCTGGAACCACAAATTACAGCAATTTTTGGTTGATATTCCAACAACTACACAGGCATTTGGACAGAGTATTATGTCCTGGGAAGACAGGACAAGCTAAGTCACCTTTGCAAGAAAACTGAGTACCTAGGGCATTGGAACGGATCTGATTTAGTTATTACTTTAACAGTACTTTACATCATACATTTCAGAATAATTTCTTCATGTTATTATTGTGTTGGTCAATTATCCCCTCTTTTTTGGTATCTTTAAGGAATTAATTCCAGTGACCAAGGAGCACCTTCTGTAGTGATACAGATTTAATGTGTACACTGCACAATCCCTCTTCTAAGTATAACTCCTCCCCAAGACAAAGAAAGCCCTCTCTCAGCCTTGGTCTGACAAAACCCTGCTATGGCTGCATCCATTTGGGGAATTGCACTGCCTGCTTTCACTGCTGCACCACAGGAAATTTCTGTTTCCACCTCCAGTCACAGCAGCTGCTGCCTCAGAAATCAAAGTTTAACTCCTCGCAGAGAAAAATATGTGGTCAGAAGAACAACTCAGGGCACTGACTGCAGAGTTATCCCAAAAACTCTGATGCGAAAATTGCACACAGTTCTTGGTTTTCAAGTACCTGCAAGATACCGCCGCCCCCAAGCTGACAGGAGGGCTTAGCTGATGCCAATAGTGCAATGAATTAGAATATTCCTAAAGAATAATGGTCCCTGGAGGCTGCAGGAGGCTACAGTACAGGAAAGCCATCTCAGACTTTCACACCTTGCATGACTGCAATTACAACATTCTGTTGTAATTACGACATTTCTATTAAGCCCAGGGGCTTTTAAAACCCACTTCTTTCTTTGGACAATCATTCCTGCAGCGCTGGGAAGAGGTCAGAGGCCCAGGAATGCACAGGGTGCTGGAGAAGAGACAAACTGCCTTGGGTTCAGCCCTGCCCGGTGTTCACCAAACAACATTTCTCCATTTCTCTTAGTAGCCTAAAGCTCATCTGCGGTTTCTTCTTCCAGCTTGGGGAGAATGCTGCAGCACTGGCTTTTTTGGTAGGTTTTGGGGTTTTTTTATAGCCCAGGGAGAATATATTGGAAAACAAATTTGCTCTAAGTTAACAAGGCCCAGTTCTGTGATGGCAGGGACATCGAGCTCCCCACCACTGAGACTTTCCGTGTTTCGTGTAACAATTACTTGGATTATGGTCACTGTATTTTTCCAAGTTAATAAGTATTATTCTCCTAAACTGCAATATCTGCTAATTGCTGTATGGCCACTGAATTGCATAAGCTTTTAAAATCGTGTATCACACTGAGGAAAGGCTGTGCCTGTGAAGCCATAATTAACAGTGCGTGGTAAAAGTAAAATGCAATGAAATTTGGCCATTACAAACCTGACTTTCAGGGGAGACTCACCACATTCTGGGAACTTTTGGGGACTGCACAGGGTACGCCAGTGCTCTGGGAAAGGGGAATTCAAACTGTTCTACGTGGTTTTGATCCTCTGCTCACTTATGAAAAGAAATCAAGTCCCATGTACAAATCCTGGCTTGAAATAAACAGTCGTGAAATTGTTTGCTAACCATGTATTTCGAAGCACACAGTTAGACACAGTAGATGTTGACCATCAACACTTAAGTTCAAAAGACAACATTAAATTCAGACTTTAAAATACCACACAATAATGTGTTTGCATAGAAACTGTCCAGAAAATTATGAGTTACAGAACCACAACAGCAGCAATTCAGATGCAACTATACAACAATGTGCTTTTATGCTTCTAATACTGTATTTTTCTCTGTTTGGACAAGTGAATGATGATTATTTTGGTTGGCAGTATGGTAGACTTCTGTGAGTCTGAGAAAATAACCTCCCTATATACATAGGGAGTGTTAAATTCAGCTGGCCCAGAAGAAATGGCATCTGCTTCAGCTTTGATGCTTGGCTTACAGGGAGTTTCCCACTCTTCATGTCAAACATTGGATTCTATCTTCACATTTTATTTTTACCAATACCAGTATCAAAACAATTAAAATATCTTTTAAGATACGACATGGGAAATGTCAAGATGATTCCTTTTATTCTTTACAGAAGTTGTGCAGACCTAGTACAAAGTACGAGGCTCAATTAGATTCCTAAATACTTGGAATTACCTAATGTATCTTGCCATCTATGTCACCTTTATTTGCTCAGATGGACTCAAACTTCCCATCTCCCCCCAAAGAAATTTCTGAAAAAGAAGTTTTCCAGATAACTATAAAGATCTTTATAGGAACTGTGTGAACCCCTCTGATGTCAGTAAGGCAGAGCGATTCATCAAGATGATGGTTTCTCCAGCAGATCTAAAAATTCAGTGTAGCTGTTTGAGTTGACAGAACATGCTGGCCAGACACAAGCAGCAAGCCTGAACCTGGCTCTAGATGAAAATTAGACACGGCATAGAACAGCAGAACATGTTAATTAAAGTATTTGTCGACATTATTTGTGGGGAGGTGATGAACTCGCCTCAATTTTCATAATGCCTGAGAATTCTGATTTATGATTTTAGGTTTTTTTATTCCCCCTCCCTGCCTTTTGTTGAGGAAAAAGCTCACTGGTGAACCTACATACCTTTAAAAAGGAGGAGGGAGGGCTCTTTATGGCTCTCTCTCTCTCATGCGATCAAACCTAATTTCCTTCTCAATTTGTTGAGCCACTATCTCCAGTAATTGCAATTGGACTGTCAAAACTGTTGGCATCTTGAAATAATGGAATACTACCTAGTATCAATCTCATTTCACAGTCCTGACAGAAAGCATGATTTCCCTTTGTCTGTCCCATTTGCAGTAACAAACTGCATGATTTCCATTTGCACTAATAATTTCAACACACACAGTTGGCTGACCAGCATTTCAGATCTATTCCTTTATTCTTACATTGATATAAATGTTATTTAATATCTGAAAAAGTACTTAAGGCCTCCAACACTTTTATTTTTGCTTTTAAAATAAAAGACCAGAAAGGAGTTTATTTCCTTGGCCTGGATCAATATTGAAAAATAATTGCTGAAAGCTTGAGGAATTCAAGTTTTATCTTATGTTAGATAAAACCAAAATGAGCTAAGCTGAGAATAACAAAGTCTTTCATTTTACTCATAACTTGCATTGGTCCCAAATAGGCGAGATTTCTTTTCTGCATACTTGAGATGGAAATATCTTTTCAATATTTTCACATATGATCTCAGATATCCATTTTGGAGATATCTCCCTATTGCCCACACGCCAAAAACTTTTGGTCTTTCGCATTTAAATCTCACCGTTTCAGAAAAGGGAGGTTTCACATTTCAAATGAGGAGAAAATGTTAGGTCATATCAATCAATGTAACATTTAGAAAGAATATTCTTTTAAGTGGATTATGACTGATTTATCCTAGAAGAAAACTCCAGAGAAAGGCTATAAATTTCAAGTTACCTTTTACTGTTCCCAGTGGAGCCTCTTTTCCTTGGCCTCTCTCCCTTCCAGCCCCAGACTATTTGGGGCCCATCTCAGCTTGATCCAGTCTACCAACATCTTTTACTGGACATCCAAAAATGTACACAGCATCACAAATCTGAGTTTAAAAGTGCCAGATAAAGGGAAATGTTTGTATTTCATGGTCTGCTCCCTTCTAACTACATCATGTAGTCCACTTCTGTCCACCAGAGAACACTTTCCACTTAAAGGATCAAAAAAGGATCTTCAGATCAAAATATGTATTTCAAGCACTACTTTTTGCACCTATACTCATCAACTCCTTGAAGCCAATTCTTTCCACTTAGCTGTTTTACTACAGAAGATGGACTATGTCCTAAAGAAGATGTCGTGCAATAAATGCTATTTTAAAGCGTGAATGGAATATCAGATTCCTTTTCATCCACCTGTTGTTTAAAACATGGGAATTGATAATTAAGAAAATATTTCCTTATTTCCCATTTTATTAAAAAAACCCCAGAAATTCCTGTTTGATAGCAATTTCTATTTTGACGGAGCAAATGTTGGTTTTAATACATTAATGCATATATTAAAACACATAACCACATTGTCAGTAATTGGGGAAAAAAAGAAATCTTGAATGACCTACAAGACCCTTTTGTTAGCATTAAGACCATTTCCTCCTGAAAGGAACCTGTTTCTACTATATTATGTTATTCCCCTTTGTTACAATAAGTGTCACTGCAGTCCCCTAAGCCTGACTTTTGGAAGATTTACAGACAACACCCCCTGACTCCTTACAGAGCTCAAAATATTTGTGTGATCAAAACCACCTAATCAGGTTGCTGCTCTGACTCAGACGACCCTGCCTGCCCCTCTTGGAAATGCCATGGCTGCTGCAGCGTGTCACACAGAAAGAGCTGAGAGAAATTCAGACCCTGTGCACTCTCTGAATAATCATACAGTGCCTCATGGACTGGAGCTCAACCCGAGAGACCTCGCGAGTGCAAAATGCCCACCCATGTTAGAAGAAGTTCTTGGCATCCCCACATTCCAAAGTACGGCGAGTACAGAATTCCCCACCGCTCTGCAGTTTAATGAGTGCATAAATTAATAGGAATAGTTTTGGCACTGGTTTTGTTCCTTCTCTGAGTATGAAATGCTGCTGAACAGTGATTTCCAAGCAGTATTTTTCACTGCCTCCAATGAACAAAATTATCCTTCTCCCAACGCCAAGCTTCGGAGAATTTCATGAGACTGGCATTACTGGCACCTCTGACTCGGCTGCAGGGCTGCTAAAATGCAGTGTGATAAAATAGTCCCAGCTCCTCTCCCGGCACAGTAAGGATTTTAGCACATGCACAGTTTGGCCTGAGCTCACCCCAGCTTTTGAGTTTAAGAACTCAATTTTTGAGGGGCCCCTGTGGGTCTGGCAATCTTTTAGTGCTCCCCAGGTCAGAATTCAGATTAAATACAGCTGCAGAACAATTTTAATTTGTTTTTTCTTCCCTCTGTATACACATAGTGCTTCCACTGCCAGTGCCGAGCAGTAAGATGAAATTACAGCAGACACCTCAGAACCAAATCCTGAAGATCTGCATATCAGATCTTCCCATCTCTAAGCCTGATCTGTATTACAGACACAGGGACCTCAGGGAAAATATTCTATTTCTCTGTGTTCAGTTCTCCACCCCTAGAATTAATATTACGGTATCTTCTTGGTTTTCTTAATTTTTCTTGTAATTAAATTACAAAATTTAGTCTTGAAATGAATACTAACCTGTGAGTTTACAAGTCATATGAAATATGAGAATAAGAACAATACTTACTCGAGGCAAACACAGCAAAGAAGGGAATCAGCCCAACACTGACATTTATAAAGTTTTAGTAGACACCACCTTGTGCTGGCTCTAGGTTTGATTAGGCACAACACTTGCTTTTGTTCCTTTTGATCAATCTCTGCTGAAGCAAACATGAACATTCTTTCCCTATGTATTCCATTGCCATGTGTGCAATTCTGGGGAATGTCCTTTCACAGAAAGGACGAATTCACCTCAATTCATCTACAATTCATCCAGAATTCGACATGGGAAATTTCCATAAGTGCAAAATGAATCTGTTTGACCTTAAAGTCCCTTGCACAAGAAGTTTTGAGTCTGAAGATAAAGGATTAAGGCATGACTGGGAAAGCAAATCTCACTCCATATCACCTCCTGACATGTCAAAATACAGCTAGATATTTTGAATAGGTTTTTGTGATAATTGCTCATATTTATATGCACACACAAACTATATTTGCAAGTGAATCTTTTGTGGGGACACAATTTTTATTTTGATGATGAATCTCACAAAGAATCTTGAAAAATATCTTCTGACAAAGAAATCAAAAGTCCAAAACAGGCATCCAACAATAACAGCAGATAAAAACTTTGGCCGTATTACACCACAGTCATCCCAAATCATAGCCTCATAAATGAATCATGGAGTGAGACTGACCTACCTGCTGCACCCCTTGTGCTGTTGGACCGAGGTTGAAAGTGTTTGGAGTTTGTCAGCCCCAGGGTAAATGTCGGCGTGATTTGGACAGTTCACCTGATCCTTGTCTTGCTTAGTTTCCTCACCTGAAAAAGAAACACAAAAAGGTTTCCTCAGCAAAAGTAGTTAAGTAATAGAGTGCAACAAGACATTACATGTGCAACAGGTGCACAAACCCAGCAAATGAAGGTGTTGATCATCCCAATAATTTAGGGGAAATAATAACAAAATACTTGATCTAACAATCCACTTCAAAATGCTTGATACTGACTGTAACTTCAATAATTATCTTAGCAGTTAGGATACTGCAGAGAAAAAAACCCCATGTCTCTTAAAATTATTGTGATTTGCCTTCCTTTTTTGGCATTCAAATTTTTTCCCTTGCACCAGTGGAAGGGAAGCTCTGGAGTGAACACTGAGTGTCCAGCAGTGCATCCTCTGCTGCTGGAGCCTCCCAGCCTGAGTGTTTGACCACAACACCTTATATGAGAAACAGCATTTTAGTTATGCCTACATTAAATAAAATTTAATTATACCTGCAAGCATGCAACTGTGAAAAATGATAAATAACCCTGGCTTTATGACTGAGTGACAATGAACAGGAAAATCTGCCTCAAAGAGTTCTGTGTGCTCCTGGCCAAGAAGGGTTATGTGCCTATTTGCCAGGTGCTGCCCAGGGAAGTCGATGGAGTTGGAGCCAAAATCTAATGAGACAATTATGCCCTCACAGGGTCTTTGTCTTTAATCTCATTCAGTGAGAGGTGGGGACACATTTTGTGCTGAAACAGAGTGAAACATTCTCTCCTGCTTTCCCTTCTTTCTTGCATGACAGCACCATCTGTTTATAAATACATCACAGGGATGACAGTGCTCTGATGATGTACTAATATAATACATCATCAAAGTGCCATCAGTGATGATCTAATGATGTATTAGAAAGCTGTTTATCAAAACCCTGTTGCTCTGATGATGTATAGGTGCAATACATCACCAGAATGTCTTGCACCGGTGGCACTGCACTGATATAGACCTTGTGGGGAAAAATGGGTCCTGGAAGGATTCAGCAAGAGAAGGAAATGCAGACAGATAAAAAGGGACAATGAAGGAAATACACAGGCAAATGTGTAAAAGGGGAAGGTTCAAAGGTGAGGGGAAAGGGACGCAGGTTTTAGATGACTGAGTTTCTAATGAAATTGGATTCATCAGCTGGAGAGACAGAAATTTGGTCACATTATAAGTGGAACAGAATGAAAAAGAATACCAAAAAATACCCAGATTATGTGTAATCGGTTTCACAGCTCAAGTCCTGATTCTCTTACACCCTTTCCTCTAATTCATTTCTGCAAGTAGGCTCAGAAAATAAACAAGTGGGTTTAGAATATGAGGCAGAATAACAGTAATTGACCCAGAAAGCCCTATGTGCCTCACAAAGCTAGTTTTAGGACACTTAAGTTAAAAGACTCTTCATAGTTGAATTTTTTTTTGTTGGTTTGTTTTTTTGTATTTGTTTTTTTTTTTTTCTTTTTTTTTCCCCCACCTACTCCTGCATTTCCAACTGCATCCTCCTAGTGCTGCACCTTGCACTTGTGACCAAAACAGAGTTGGTAAGAGATGAGCCAATAAAGCAGAGGAGCTGAGGATGACACCATAAAGTGCCAGCCAAAGCTCACTGCCCTTCCCTCCAGCTTATTGCTGAGCATGGGGTTAAATGAATCAGAGAAGAGGTGGTTTATGATTTAATTAATCAATGCAAAACAATTTCCGTTCCCCCCCCCCCCTTAAATGAGAGAATGGATTCTTCTTGATTTTTGAATGGGCCTCCTTAAAAAGTTGACCCATGTCAGAAATAACTCTTAAATGCTGTCTGAGAAAAAAAAAAAGAAGGCTGAAGCATGAAGAATGCAATGGTTGCTCCAGCTGAGAAGTTCCCACACCTTTACACTTAAACACTGTAAAATTTCTTGAGGTTGTTTTGTTGTTTGGGTTTTGTTTATAAAGGATATTTTTATTGCAGACAGACAGGAGGCAGCTGGGTTTGTTTTGCTGGTACAAAGTGGGTCTCATAAATTTTCAACAGCCATCACAGTAACAAGCCCATTTTATTTTTTTCTAACCTCATTATTATACATTTCAGAGGTTCTTCACAGACTCACAAAGCATTTTTCAACCAGTGGAGGAAAAATGTCTTTACGTGACCTCCAATGGCAAAAATGACCAGGAAAGTGTAACTCAGCATCTCCTTTTGGCAATTCCAGGCCACACTGGCAAGGCTTGGAGGTGCAGGAGAAAGTCGTGCTCCTTCCCAGAAGAGCAACAGCCATTTCTGTGCTGGGATGCTACAAAACTTAAGGCCAATTATATGAACACAATCCTCACAGAGTGTTACATTTTCAGGATGTTCCTAGAAGAACATCTATGTTAAAAATTAAGAATCCTAAAAAAGTCCAAATTTGGAACATGATAAAATACCTCATTGTCTCTGTTTTCTATTTTTTGCATGCTTCTAAGCCTTTGAAGAACATGCCAAAGGTACACAGCTGTCAGAAATCTGTTTGATAACTTTACCAACTCAGAACAACCAACATTTTTCTGTGTTAAAGAAAAACAAAGATTTTTCAACAGATCTTGTGATTTTCTGTTCATGAACTCTCTTGAAAAAGAGGGCTTTTCCTGACTTTTTAATCCAAAATTACCTGCTCTTTCTCCAAGCAAATTATTCTCTCTCCATAGACTGCTTAGTTACGAAGTGCAAGTAAATTACACAATTCTCTCTGCAATGTATTTGAATAGAACATGTCATTTAGCATGTGCATATTTGAAGTTCTTGGTGTGACAGCAAAGCACAGAGATCATGCAATCAGGAAAAGAAAGAAAAAAACCACTAAATTCTATGTATCCAAAATATATTTTTAGAACCATGCTAACTTTACTCACATATCACTCTGTATCAGGAAAGATTTATTTTTACAGGCTCAACTTGCCCAGAGTGCTGTAGGCACTTGAGAGGACCTGATTTTCTGAGGCAGAGTCAGTTCCCTTCCACAACTTGAGACCTGCGAATTTGGACATCAAAACCAGACTGCTGAATATGAAAACTCAGGCCTTGCTGCTCAGAGAAAGGGAACACAAACACACTGTGAGCTTTGGAAAGCTGAAATGCAAGCACACACCCTCAAATGTAAAAATTAAGTAATGAAAATCTTTATCAGGATTTAATGAAGCTGTTTTATCTAGTCTTCTTCCAATAGCTACTTGTATCAGTGACAGAACAACCCTTAGTGTTCAAGAGCCTAGAGAAAGGTAATATCTTCTATTAGTCCAGTTGATTTAAAGAAAAAAAAAAAAAAGAAAATCTTTGATGTACTGAGCCTCCCCATGAAGTTGGTAATTTATCAGGCAGTTGCTCCTTAAAATGTGAATTCTTCCACTCTACAGACTGTACTCTTGCACAGACTGCCCCAGCTACAGAAGGTACTCAGACAGGCCTGGACCAGAGTTTGATGGTAGAAAGAGGGTTTGGTTTTCATGCCTGATGCCCGTGAAAAATTTTCCCAAGAGAGACAGGAGCATTTGTTTCAGTTTCACTCAAAGGTGCCAGTCTGAGACTTTGGGGCCATCACAATTCATAGGAATACTCTCCCTCCTGGGGCTGCCGACCCTAAAGAAGTCTTTAAATGTCATGGAAGCGAGAATTGTACAGAACTGTCTTTATTCTAAGGGCAGGAAAAGAACAATTACCTGGATAGAATGATTTGTGTGATCGGTTGGAGGCCACTGAGCAGCTCTGAGCTAAACTGGAAGACAGAGAACTAAGCCAGGCGCAATAACAATCTTGTTAGGACTCCCTTTTCTCACACTGATTTTCACCTAGGGCCACTGTAAAGATGAAGAGCATGATCACTTTTCAGGGAGGAAGTAGGTGTTTCTTGATTTAACTTCTTGGTTCTTTGACAGAATGTTTGATTTAAGGGATGTTTTGAAGGTTGTGGGGGAACTCCTAAAGAGTTATGGCAACTTGCCCAGAGAAAATATCAGTCACCCAAAGAGATGTCACGCTGCCTTTCCCTGTCAGTGTCACCTGCTCTAACAGGATCCTGTACATTGCCTTTCAAGTGCTGGAACTGAAGTTTAAACAGTAGGTGTCTGAGGAAATAGGTACAGAGACAATTACTAAGTCTGGGCCTTAAGAACTTGGCCTAACCTGAGATTCTGATCCTCTCACAGCCTAAAGGTTTCCATACAACAGCTGTGAGCAGAGCTATGTGGATTTTCTATTTTAGTGCTGTGCTTTAGCAAGGCCACAGACACTTCTTGACTCCAGACCTGTGCCACCACGCCCTTAAAGCCCTGAAGAATTGGATAGCACAGCACCCAGCTGGCAGGGGGGCCTGGGGATGGAGGGATGGGATGGGATTGGGATGGGATGGACTGGGAACCAGCTCTGGCAGGGAGAGGAGCAGCCTAAAGCAGGGGCCAAACCACCATCGCTGCACTGCAATGCAAAGTGCCAGCGTCAAGCAGGATTTCTGCAAGGGCAGCAGCACATTGATGGGCTAATTGCAAGTCAACATCTGCCTGATACTGTAAAATTGAAATTCTGGTAGTTCTAAAGCAGCCAGAATCCTTGGAAAAGTTGGAACAGTTATGTGGCAGGCTGTAAGGGATTTCTGGAATATCAGCACGTGCCAGCATTAACAGAGTAATGAGACAATCAATGCTCCAGCAGTCTGAGCTGCCTGGCCATTGAACTAAACCACGCTGAGAGTGCCTAACTTTTTGTCATTAATTATCAAGAGACCAGAATTTAAGGAAGGACTGAGGCTTGAGTTAAATAAATGGAAAATAGCCAAGCGGAAGGCAACACTTGTAGAAGAACTTTGTAAGGGTTTTCTGCTTTCCTTTTAGAAAAATCCAGAGGCATACGACAACTTCACATACAACAGAATCAATGATTTACCACCTCATTTCATTTTTAATTTAATGGTTCTGTTCATTCATAAAATAGAAATACTACAAGGTGAAACATGGACTGAAATTTAAACACCGCATTAGAGTTACATATTATTTTGTCTACCAAATATATTGCTTTGTCAATGAAACATGCTGGTTTATGTGAGATCTCTACCAGGCTGTTACTTTACAGCTATTTGTTTGGGTTTGTTATTACTGTGCAGTTCCCTGATCTACATGTATATAATTTGGTTTATGTGTAGCACACTCAATGATATTATAATGATTTGTAAGGTATTTGTATTGATTTCACTTTACAAAAAAGTCAAAATGCAATTAATCATAACAAAAAGAGACCTAATACAATCTTTAGAGTTTCCTCTATAGAAAAACTTATTGAAAAGAGATGGGATCCAGAAAAACATTTCAGTTTTCACATTTCAGTTTGGCTTGAAAAAAATTTGATTGCTGAGAATATTTGATCAATACTTGTCACTTCTGATTTGTCATTTCATAATAGTTGCAGATAAAATTCATTGTCACACAGAACTGAAGACTACCAAGATAATTAAGTGGATGTATCTAATCCATAAATTCTATAAACAAAATGAATTTTTGGGTTTCTAACCCTTTGAAGATAGAAATTACAGTATTAAAACAAATCTGAATCTAATGAATGTGGAAAACACTTTGACTTCTATGAAATTGCTCTTCTTTTGTTCAAGCTACTTTTTCTTCAAAACTTTTCAGCAACTTCCCACTTAAGCCAAACACCTGGCTGAACTTGAAAGATCATGGCAAACCAGAAACTACAGATAGGAAAAAAACCTGACGAACTATGTCAATCAGCCTCCATTGAATAATAAAAAAGATCTCTAATAACTCTGCTAAATAATCACCTGGTTTACATAGCTCTGTGCACTGGGCAGTTATGACAGTGCTGGGGCAGATTCAAGCACTGCAGACAGAGCAGGAAGTCAAAGGATTCCACAAAAATCAGAAACAGGAAAATGGTAAAAATCAACCTCAATCATAGACACATTGCCCTCCTATTTAACAAATCAGTGCTCCGGAATTCACAATGGGCACCAACATGGCTCTGCCAAATTTCCCCTGTGAGTTTTTCCTCAGATATCAGCAGCTGTTGCCAGACAGTTTCTTCTTCTTTTGAACTGCATTTTCAAAGGGTGCAGAGGAATGAACTTGTCCCACATGACCACATGGACTGGGAGAGAGCACAATGCAAGCAGGGCTAGGTGAAGCTACCAAGAGATGGCAGAATAAATTTTGGTGAAAATAATATTGGTCAGTGTCCCAGCAAAACCAGAATTCATAAATGAAGGAACAGCAAACAGAAGCTGTGTCTTTTCCAGGACTTACACTGCTCTGATGCCAGCCAAAAGGAAGGCAAATGAATCAATTGGAATAGCTGGTTATCAGCTCACAAGAGGTTCGAGCTGTGCCAGGGAACAAAGCAGACAACCTGTCTTGCCTGTGTGCTCTCCTCCCCAAAATTCCTGTGCTCTCAAGCTGCTCTCAGGATTCTCCAAGACCTTCTCTGAAGGGTCAGAGGCACCTCAGACCAGTCCAAGGGCTGCCTCTCCTATGCCAAGTGTATAAGCAGGAGCCAGGGCATGAGCTGCATTCCTCTGCCACTGTTCTTGCCCTGTCCTGATGGAAAAGCCTTCAAGAACAGCAAGAGCTTGAATCCCCAACCAGCAGCACAATCAGGCAGTTAATTCATATTATAATGCCACCCCACTATCTCCATAAAAAATGCATTTAACGGAACAAGAAATAAGGGACATTTTCAAAAATTACATGTAGACTATCTTTCCAAAGCTCAATTTTACCTTCTTTTTTTTTTGTTTAATGGAGAATTGCCAAGCTTTTTAACAGCTTTCTCCAGGCTGCCAGGAAACTGAAATATCAGTAGTTGAAACCCCAAAATATGTTTAGCTAGTTAGGACTGTGCAATAACAAGGTCATGTTAAATTGGTTTTGCTAGCAGCATTTATTCTACTGAAAAATAATAAAGACAGTATTTGCAACTATAATAAAAGCAACAATAATGGTGACAAGTTCCACCTGTTCCACTTCTCATAAATTGGAGTTTATGTAAACCTATCAGAATAAGATTGGGTTCTATTCTGCGACTCCTTCATAAAAACAATACAATTAACAGCTGAATCAGTAAATGAGAGATAATCAACTATTTTCTTTTTAATACAAAACCCAATGTAAACCAGTATTACTGGCACGCACTATAGAACAACACTTTTTAGCACATAAAAATCAAAATAAAGTGCCCTACAAATTAATCCACATATTTATGCAGAAAGAGTAACTTTCACTGAAAATATATTTAACAGAAGCCAATAGAACTCTCTGACACAACAGTATATTGCACCTGTAAATCGATGTACCTTCTATCCTGTATAATTTAATAACATCAAACAATGAGATTTTTTAGCAAAATCAAATTTCACTCTTAGGTTGATCTATTACAAGCAAACATTGATCTATCCAGAGCAGCACTAACATGGTTCTAACATGGACAGCACTGAACACGTGTTAAAATCTGCTGTACAGAGAAAGAAATGGAGCCCTGCACATGGCAGGTCAGTGATTCCTGTCACCCTTGGCACCTCACTGCAGTCCTACACATTATTTTGGGATTCAGATGCCCTTTGGGTTAGCCATCCCCCAATCTTCTGCGGTAATTGACTTTCCATTCTGCTGGAAATGATACAGCTACAAAAGCGCTGCAGCTAAAGTCACCACAGAAAACAAACCCAAATTTTAAAAAATTGGGTTTTGTTTTTTTTTTTTTTTTTTGTGAGAAGCATTTCTCACAGCTAAGAAGCTTTAGTAACAGAGTCCCTTCCAAGGAGAGTAAATGCAAGAATAAAATTTTCAAATTATTAAGCTGAGACATGAGGAACAGAATTAACCTTTCCAAGATCTCAGTGGGCCTTTAGTTAGTTTCGTGCTTTCTCCGAACTAGAAACTAAACCAGTTTTCGTGAAATTCAGGGCAAGAACAACAACGAAAAACTATTTTAAAATGCCTGTTTAAAACTCAAGCAAACACAACTAATGCAACATTTCAAGCACTCCACATCACTGTCATTTCAGACAAGCCACAAAATACCAGGGAGGTTTGGACAAGTGAAAAGCACGAGGCATGGCACGGAGCACTGCTGCATGGTTTTGGCCAAAAGAAGATGCTCCAGTCTCACCTAGAACATCCCACCACTGCCTGTACCATCCCAAGCAGCAGCAGAAGCTAAAAATCAGCTTTTTCCATTCTGAAATATCCCAAGAGGCAAACCAGAGAGCACTGAGCCCACCAGTGTCACTTTCCCAGCTGAGGTGATCAGGCATTCATTTTCACACCCAGATCTAGGGGGAAAGGACTTCTGCAGCACTTGGGAGCCAACGCCAGTCCTGTCTCCACATCCACAGTGAAGTGTCATCACCAAGAGCAGAGAGCAATTTGATGCCTTCCTTTCATAGCTCTTGTTTAGGTCTGTGTAAATGCTACTCAGAGATGGAGAACCACAGAGAGACTCTTAAATAACCCATCCCTCTCCCCAAAATTTTCAACATTAATGTGGGACCTTTTCCTCCTGTAATTTCCTAATATTTTCTAAAGCAATTCTTAGACTTCACCCTATCATTCTTGATTTATGTCTTCAAAATTGTTAACCTAAGTAATGAAGCAGGGCAATAATGATAAAGAAGTTATTCTTGCCAGAGCAAACATCTAAGCCTAATTATTAATATTAGTTTTTAGCAACATCAAAACGATATTCTGATTTCTAGTAGCAATCCAGTGGTTGAGTAGTGGGGAAAATTTATCATGGAAGAAGGAAAAATGGTACATGCTGTCACATCATGTATCATAGAAGTATCAAAATTGCTATGGAAACTGTGCACTTTTTATAGAGTAGGCACATAAAATTCACATAATATGTCAGAGAATAAGTTATTACTGTCCTGAGGCTGTAATAAGATCTACACCCTTATTAGTGAAAAGATTTGACAGATTTTGTTTATAATGAATACTTGTAGCCAATGAGTTTGAGTCAAAGTCACCCTATTTTGACCCATCCACTTGCTTTCAGGTTTCTGTCTCCCTTAGATACAGGGAGAGTGCAGAGTAATACAATTTCCAATCGTTATTAGATTCCATTATAGTCACTTGTGATACGACAGGGAAATTGGCCATATTCAAAATTATTAGGAGGAAATACCTTCTTAGTCTAGGATTTTATTAATGTGTTATACAGACCTATTCTTAGTATTTATCCAAGTTGTTTACAATTTGTTGTTGAAGAGACAGAGCAGATAATTTAGGATTCATTTGATAAGACCGCAAGTAGAAAAATCTAGGTTTTGGCACAAAATGGTTTAAAGCATTTCCTGTGAAGAACCTAAACACTGGAGCCCTCTGCCACCCTGATCTCCGTGTGACAGGTTTCTCCTTGATTGACAGCACCTCTGATGGGTTAGGCTGGAGAAAAATGAGCTTGTTTAGGAGA
Organism: Acanthornis magna; assembly: GCA_036785705.1. NCBI lineage: Eukaryota > Metazoa > Chordata > Aves > Passeriformes > Acanthizidae > Acanthornis > Acanthornis magna. Next base: position 2,544,664 of record JAWUZG010000098.1, read on the forward strand.
GCAGAAGATACTACAATTAGGTTTTTGCAGTCCAGCGAAACAGTGACTGCTAAAAGAAAGGGAAGTGGAGAAAAATGGATGTATGTGCAACACCCTGGGGTGCAAGGGTGCATTTATCACCTTGTTTTATATGACACACTGGATGAATGTTGATGAAGATTGTCAGCATCAATGTCAGGGAAAGCAATTCCGTGAGTAAAAGAGTTTGCGTTAAAAGACTCTCCACCAGGAGGAAATTCACATTATTACTTTATAAATAAACAACCTACAAAATGGGGCAAAGCAGATAGCTGCTGATAAAGATAATTTTTTATATTTTCTTTTAAATGTGGGCTCCCATTTACAGAAGGCAGCGCTCTTGTGGCAAGCATAGAGCAACCAGACTGAAACCCTGGAAAATAACAAAGGTTTTAAAAAGGCCACTGTAAAATGAACATACCACAGCAGCAACCAGAAGTACAGAACTGCACTACATGTAAACATTATGATTACATATTCTGGTGATATATAATGTATACATTACAGTTTTCGACAGTAATTCATGACCATGAAACCACATTGTATCAACTAAAAAAACCCCTTAATTTATTAAAATTATATATCTTCAAATGATATGGGAAACAGCTCCTGGAAAATAGAGTTGCTGAAATCATTACTAACTCCTACAAATACCACCCTTTCATTGTCCTTTAAAACAATAAAAACAAGCAACGCTCAGCGATTAAAAACCCCAAAACATCCGCCATACTGTGGGTATTTCCCCAGGGAGAGGGCTGACCCCAGTGCTTGCACGTGGATCCACATCCCTCGTTTTCAAAGCTTGGGGCTTTCCCTCAAACCTGCAACAGGCACACTTGAAGGGTCAACCACTGGGGAACTTCAGCTCTGTTTAAGGAAGGATTGATTTGTCCATTGGGTGAGGACATCACCTGTGTCCAGACAAGGCTGGAACCAGAGATTTCATTTTGCAACAAACTTTTGCTATTAAATTCTGAAAACTTATCCTATTTTTGACTAGCTGCAGGAAGACAAACTTTTGAGACAAATTGCTTCACTGAAATCTCATTTTAAGGATTATAATTTTTATGGATGTCATACTTGCATGTATCTATACCCTCTATTAAATGCACAGCATACACTTTTCAACATATTTAAGGATATTTAATGAGTTTAATAAACTTAAAGGGATGTTATATCTGTTCACTCCGTAAAGATTGTTTATTTCAGGAAATAAACCATTTTGAAATGAGTAATATGACTTTTAGAGTTATGACTATCTCATTCAATTAGTTTCTGTAATTACTGTCATTCCACACACTATATGCAGTACTAAAGGAGAAAATACATTTTGAGGAATTACAGTGTAGGTGTACAACAGTTATTGTTAATGAGCCATAAACTTTAGTCTCCTGCTCTGTAAATTCATGCCAGCGTAATTTGGCAAAATAAGTCGACAGTTACAGTTGGACAAATACTGTTGTATTTTAATATTTCCTGAGATTATTATCCTCCAGCACATTTCATACAACTTATTTCTCCTCTGTATTTTAAAACATCATCCTACTTCTAAAAAATACATTGTGAGAGATGCAAGCAAGATCTGAAGAGTACTGAATTCTCCCTGCCCAGTGGCATGTCACCTGAACTAAAGCAGAGAATTTATAAAACACTTTCACCTCTACACAGTTTTGCCTTATCTCAACTTCAGAGAATCTAAAGGACAAATTAAACATAATCCTAGATCTTCACAATTCATGGATGTCGACTTTGTTTACATGACCAAGTGGAACAGGTCAGCAGGAGCAGATCTACAAAGCAGGCAGTGGTAAGGCCTAGACAAAACCAGATACCAAAAAAACCCAAAACCAAACCAAACAAGTAAACAAACAAAAAACCCCCAAAACACAAACAAACAAACAAAATCCCCCCCCCCCCAAAAAAAAATCCAAAAAACCCCCAAATCCCTGGAAAGTGAATAATTTTGATTAATGATTTTTCACTGTATTTCTGTCCAAATTTCCTCTTACTGGAGCATTTAGCATTGGCAACCTTATGCACATAGGACACAACTGCAGTGACTAATTTCTTTTATGTGGTGCAGTGGCAAAAGATAAACGCTTTTATACAATTATCTATAAAAGCATTGTCCAGGAGAAGCCAACTACTTCAGAGTTCACTCAGTTGCCATTAAAAGTTCAGTATCAAAGGTAGTATCCAAGAACACCACCGAGAAACCAAGAAAACACCAAGAAAAAGAGAAACAAGAGCAAACTCCACTGAATTTTCATTCTAATTAATAATTTCTTGAATTGCAGAGCAAGCTTACAGAGAAGCAATAATGCAAAGAGCACATTACTCATTTTTTTCCTACTTTGCACATCAGAAATGCATGTTCAACCGCACAAAAGGCAGGAGTCACAGCACCAGCACTGGTGCTCTGCAAGTTCCACTCCAAGCATGCAGTGAGCACACAGCCAACAATTCAGAGACTACAGAATAGTTTAGATTATCCTTCTCCATCAATGCATCTGCTTCCCTCAAGATGTATTTTTTGGCTCGCCTCAAGTTTAACTTGAGCACATTCCAGAGAAGTCTCCTTTAGAATATCTGTTAGCTTTAAGTTTTACTTTCCTAGGAAGTAATTGTTATGCCATAAGCTACACAAATATATCTCAATTGTCACTTGAAAAAAAAACAAACCAAAACAGCTCAATCACAGGAGAAGCAGAGTACTCAACATTTTTTCTGGGTGCTTATGTATCGCATGCCCTCTGTCTCCAAGCCCTTCCATACCTCCTTCCTGCCAGCTCTCAGAGATAACAAATGCCACATTTAGAGGATGATTGAGCACTCCCCGAAGGTTGGGAATGGCAGAGCAGACAGTTGCTCAGCACAGCTGGCACGGTCATTGAGATGCTTTGGGAAGCTCCTTGATGCTCCACAGCCTCAGCCTTGCTCAGGAGAGCCACACTCAGCGAGTGCTGCTGAACCAAACGCGAGAACGAGGAGAGCACAAGGCTTTGAGGGGGTTTCTGTCCCCCAGCTATGGCATGACCTCGGTTCCATCCTGTTCTCCAGTCACTCCCACTGCAGGAACCCCAGACACCCTACACAGGGATCGGGGCTCACCGAGAGCACGAAAACCTGTTCATCAGTTGGTCTCATTTCCCCTCCTCCCCACCAGGTACCACCGGAGCCACAAGGCCGATAAACTCTGCCCAAAGTACCTCGAGGAGCCAGGAAAAGTTTGTCAAACGCCCAAGAGGAGCAGCCAGTTGAGGCCATGTATTGAAACATTCTTCCTCTCCTTCCACCATCTCCCTTTCTTTTCAGATCCCTCACAAGCCAAGGAAATCAGGTGTGCCTCTGGCAGGTCACACCTGCCCCTGTTTTCCCATTGAAGGGCCGTTCTAGGCTGAGACAGCCAAAGCAGGACCCAGGAAGCAGCAAAGTGAGAGCAGAGGGCTTTGGGATTGCCATTCACACTGGTCCTGTACCCCCAACATGCCCCATATGGTGGAGGAGGGAAGGGTGGCAGATGTTCTTCTGAACCACAGGCTGGAGTGGCAGCTGCTGAGGGGCTCTGCTACACCCAGGGGGCAAAGACTTTTCTCCAAGCCTCTTTGCTGCCTTGCTTTCATGCCCCACTCTTGGAAAAAAACTGTGAGCAGCAGTTGAAAGCAAGCTTCAGCAGCTTGGGAGGAAGCAAAAGAAACGAGGATTTGGCATATTGTATCTATAACACAGTTAGGATAAAAATTCCCAGTTTGTAATTTGTCCTTTCATTAAACTATAATTCAATAAATCAATTATAGTACAATTCAGTAAGCAGTGGAAATGAAAATGCACCAGTACTGTTTTTCAGTGCACAGCTGCTGTTCTTTATGGATTCAGAGCTGAAACACCACTATTTGCATTAAACAGAGCAAAAATGGGAGCTCCCCTCTCTGACAGGTCACAAATCTTCATATGTAATCATTTTTGTTATTTGCTGAAGATGAGTTTTCAGTCACTTTGGCAGCACAGAAACTGCAGAGAGGGCAGGGAATTAATACAAACACGTGGATCACGTTCTGTGTGCCTGAAGGACTGAGCTCCTAAAACCACATTCATTTTCATCTAACAAAGCTTATTTCTTATTCTTTGCCATAAGACCATGCCCCCTCCAACCTCCACCACTTTGTGCTTTATCTTCTCATATCATAGATCTCTTACAAGTTTTACACTGAATCTCTACTGTACATTCATACAAAAGAATGAATAAACCATGTTAAATACAAGTGCCTCAACAAACAGAAGCTCTTGTCAGATAAAGCTGCATCTACACATAAATATATTCACAAAGGAATTTTGTAGCATCTGGGAACCTAGATTAAAAATAAAGAGATTATAAAACCTGGCCCCATTGAATCACAAGCGACAGAGAAAATGCTTTCAAGTCCTGCTTCACACATTGCTGGGTTTTGGGAGAGTTTGGGTGAGCCCAGGTACAATTTTGGAGCAGAGACCTGAGCTGGTTGGGAGTTTTGTGCATACCCAGGGAGTTCCAGGCAGCAGCATGCCAATACACAGAATTATCAGCACATCAAAGGCATTATATTTATCAAACCCTGCCACAGCACATTTACTAGCTGTATGATGGATGTTGTTGTAGCAAGCAAGGAACACTTTGATGTACGTGGCCTTCTTTGATTAATGAGGGCTCTTGCTGAGAAGCTGCATATGGAGTAAATTACTCTTTTCAAAAATGGCTGATTTGCACTATTGTGCTAATTGTGTCACAAGCTCAGAGTCGGCTCCAGATTCAGTCACCCAAAAGAAAGAAATAAAAATTCACATATACAGGTCATGATTTTGTCACACACATGCATCAGCTCAAAATCCTAAAGTCCTAATTAAATTAACTTAGAGTTTCTTTTTTTCTGCAGAGAGCACCAGTAAGCATTTCCTTCCTCCACTGAAAGCTTCTACAATCTAGCATACTGGTAATTAATTTCTTTCTCAGAAATGAATGCAATTTTTTAATAAATTCCGTTGTGCTTTTAAAAATATTGTAAGAGCTCTGAAAATAGTTCAGCTTTTCACAAAAAACCCACAACGCATCCAACCCCCCAAAAAACCCAAAACCCCCCAAAGCTGAGGGAACCACAATGCACAAAGTGTGCCTCTTAAAAGCTTTTTCTAGATTAATTCTACCAGCTAGAGAAACGTTACAAAACTGAAGTTATTCCATTAGCCTCAAGTCTCTAAGCATGTGGTGCCTTAAGCAATTTATCCACTTAGTTGTAACAACAACAAAAGTACTTCTTTGAGAGCATTAAAGCAGTGTTAATTTCATTAAAATTTTGAACAGTAAATATTTTATCATGCTAATTTAGTATATTTGCAGTCTCCAAGCTGTTATTATAGGTGGTAGAACCATTACTTTGCCATGATCACATGGAATGCACTGATCAAATTTTTCATTGGACATACAAGCGAGATGAAAGGGAGCACAAAATCAGTGTTCCTGCCCGTGGGGTGACACTCCACTGAGGACAAAATAATTCCTTAAGTGCACTTTCTGTTAGAAAGTTCAGATTTAATTCAACTTGGGTTTCATAATTCAACACTTTTACACAGCAGTTTTTGCTGCGGTTGCATGACAGCACATGAATTACCAAAAGAAAAAAAGAAAGGAGTAATCCACATTAACGCTATAACTTAGGCAATAAGATATCACAAGACAGCCTGTCATGTCACACAAGGGAAAGTTTAAAAAGCCTTGTCAGATTTGCACAGAATCACAGAATGGCTTGGGTTGGAAGGCATCTTAAAGATGATTTAGTTCCACCCCCTGCCATGGGCAGGGACATCTTCCACTGCTCCAAGCCCTGTCCGGCCTGGCCTGGGACCCTGCCAGGGATCCAGGGGCAGCCACAGCTGCTCTGGCACCTGTGCCAGGGTCTCCCCACCCTCATAGGGAACAATTCCTTCCCAACATCCCATCCAGCCCTGTCCTCTGTCCTGACATGGCAGCCATTCCCCCTTGTGCTATCAAGGTGTTACATTCAGGTGAGTGACTGTTTCATGTCAATTGGGCACAGAGATCTGACACTCATTTGGTTTCACATTTCTAGAGTGCCTATAACTTTCCATGGACTCCAATCAGCCAAGCACAAACATCTGAGCCAGAGTGGAGGGGTGCAAGGTGTTTAAATAGAAATAACTTCTGTACAAAGTCAAATGCCTAGGAAATGATAATCACAAGTACATTGTGCATATTGTGTGCACACATATTCTGAGACAAGTCAGCCACACTGCCCTTCTTCTCTAGAGAGTTCTACACAGATTTCTGAATTACTGCAAGGAAGAGAAAGAGAACAGATTCTGTGAAAGCTATGGATCTTGTATCAACAACAACATTACTTTCCATTTTTTTCCCCACAGTAGTCTTTCCTTGAAGGCAGTTCTCCAGGTATATAAAATGCTATTAGGTGACTTGAAAACATAATCCAGAATACCTGCACTGTCAACAAAATATCCAATTAGGTGTTTCCAAGTTGCTTAGAAGGTAGCAATCCACAACTTTCAAATCTCCTTTGGAAAGACATTTCTCTTGTCATAGAACAAGCTGGGAAGGTTTTTTTTCCAAAGCCATATTGGATTCGATAGGAGTATCCACAAAGGAAAATTCCGGGGGGAAGGAGCTGAGGAAGAAGGGCATTCAGATCTCCCTGGACATCTGAGCTTCCGAAAGGTCAGGAGCTCACTGTGGGAAACTGCACTCACAGTAAAATACAGCACTGTCACCAGGCAGCCCATGAGGAGTTCCAGGGACTTGCTTCAAATCTGTGTAAAATATCACCTATTAATTAGCACCAAAAGAATTCTAGGCCTACTTACAAAACAGATCGAGCAGGTGGAGCTGTATGAGCCATACCACGTGTGACATTAAAGCAGAAGAGATGGTCTGCTGGAAGTGCTGGCTGAGCAGCAAACAGCATGAACCCCTCTGGTATGGTTAGCAGGGGAGGGAAACAGTGAAAACAACAACTTTGTATAATACAAAACTGTTCCTGGCTCTCGTTTTGGTGCAGTTTCACTGTTTCTTCTACTCATTAATCTCTTTGAGAATACAATTTTTTTAAAGTGGATTTAAAACATTGGTGGTTAACTAGCAAGTACGGAGCATTTTATGCATTATCTACCCTTGCAAAAACAAAATGCCACATCTGAGTATGCTGAAGGTTCATGGAAAACTCTGAGGTTTGCTCAATTTGTCCTCCATGTGCAAGCACAGCTCCCCAGAACAGCTGAGACATCTCAGGCTCCTACTTCCAGGACAGCTCAGACAGAGCCTGGCTGTGGCAAGCTCCCCGGGAGAAGGAACTACTGAACTTATTAAAAATAATTGTATTATAATGCCTTTTTAGGTCTGGTTTAGAAAAGCATTTGGAATGCTTACAGGTTTGGTTTAAATCCAGAAATGGAACTAAAATGAAGTTAGGAACTCTCAAATAACTGTATTATAAAGACCTTTACTTCTGGTCAGTCACACTGAGAAATTCTGTGTCAAGAGAGCTTGGCAAACAAACAGATTAAAAGATTCTATTAAGATCTTGCTTAAATTCCAAAAGAAGATGAGAATTGTCCTTATTGACCATAACTGATATCTTCATCCCCGATTTTCTCTGACTTCCTTCCAGCCTTAGAGGCCATAGGCAATGTAGATGACATTGTCTGCTGGAGATGACATTTCCCCCCACCCCCAAGAATTTTCTAGACAACATGTTTTTGTTCAAAATTCTTCCAAAGTCAAAGTTTAATATTTCATCCATTTCTTATTCCTGAGCCAAGAACATCTGCCTGTGAAAACTTTTCTATTACTTTATATAATGGAGCCACATGATGCCAATCCTTTTGCTGTTTCCCGAGAATTCCTACCATTAATTTCCCACACTAGGTAAACTAGGAAATTAGTTTCCAACTCAAAATTGGAAATACTACAGAGGTATGTTCTCAGATGATAATATTCTGTTGTAGAGAGATGTCTCATTTCTAGCCTTATTGTTGTGCAATACAAACAGTGTAAAATAAAATAAATGGCACCATAAAGAGCCCAAGTTCTTTTAGAAGACAACTACAACTTGCACTGAGCCCAAAAAAACTGAGGTTATATAAAATACAATAGACAAAAGGATCCAATGCTGACCTCACATTAGTTGCAAACTGCTGGATCAGCCTGCTCCCTCCAAAGTCACTCATTTGCCTTCAGGGCATTTTAAATAAGCTTTTGAAGTTGGAATTGCTACTGTATAGCTGGAGAATAACAAATGTTGAATTTAAAAAGCAAAAAATAAAAGCAAGTTGAGCAATTGCAAGCTGGTAATTCCAACAATGGAACAAGTTCTGAAGGGAGAAAAATTAATGGTAACTGTTTAGAGGATGGGACAAGAAAACTTGCCTAAACTGGGACAAGAAAACTGAAAATACTGAGAAGGGAAAAATTGGTGCAAGCAGAGGACCAAACTCAGAAGGCCTCGTCCAGTCACTTGTTCCAGGTTATCTGTAATTTATCTCAGAACAAGGATTCATGGCTGTGGCTGCCCACCTGAGCAGCAAAGAATGAAATCCTGGCTTTTGCAACGAGTGCAGGTTTTTTGAGGACAAAATCCTATTTTGTAGTTGTCACATGTATTTGGTTCTGGGAGTAATAAATATGACAAGAGGCATACATGTTAATGTTACTGTTAGAAAGATGGAATTTTAGCAGCCATAAACAGCATTTACAGGCATCTGAGCTGAAGGAAAAATAAAGGTAAGGTAGGTGGGACCTACCGAGAAGTGGGAAAATATTCATCTCATCTTTTGAGATCCTAAAGCTGAACTGCCAGGTGCCAGCACCTGACAAAAGGAAGAGCCTGGGCTCTCTTGACTTCCCCCTGGACCTTTTAATGAAGCTCTGCTAATGTTGGGGCTGCAGAATTGGAATGACAAGCAGAGGAACAGCCCCTGAGCCCAGGGCAGGATGGGACACAGGGCTGCCCTTGGCACTGTCACCCTGACAGCAGGGCTGGCCAAGCTCAACAGGGATCCACACTGCAACCACCTGTTTTACCAGAAAAACTGATGATAGTCTGCCTCCAAGCGTGATAAATGAAGAAGCCAAAGGTTGGAACCCTGATTAGTTAACATCTTTTCCAAATATTCCCATCTTCCATCATTTTCTTCCGTCAGGAGATGCTCGGCAGAGCTGCGCATGTCCCAGAGTTTGGTTTGCTGTGATGAGAAGTGTGAGGAGCTTCTGCTTCAGCTCCTGGGACTGAGCCTAGCCCAGGCTTGGGCTTCATTTCAGCACTGCAGCAAAGTTAATAAGGCCACTTACGGTTTACAAACTACCTCCACTTGCATTGACCATTGTAAGCCTCAAGCAAAGCTGTCATGAGGCTTTTGTAGGGGAAACCTTAAGGGCTTTAGCTAAGGCTTGCTGTCAGAAAACTGCTTGAAATGAATTCAAATCACCAGGCTCCCTTACTGAAGGTCAAACACAGCATTTGCAGCTGGAATTGCCAACACAATAGCAACATGAGGGGAAAAATAAAGACTACCTGAGAGGAAGATTCTCTGTTAGTGCTTTACTGGCAGCTGGGGAAGAGCAAGATGGGAGGGGTGGGCAGAGCCACAGGCTGCCTGTCAGGAAGGTGAAACTGGAAACTTCTTCCTTTAAAACAACAGTTAGCCCAAATGTCTGAATTTAAAGGCTGAGTCAGCCATGGCAGGGCTGCAGGAGGAGCCAGGCCTGACCCCATCCCTGTTCTGTGCCCCACAAAGGGCAGGCTGTCTCCTAGGGAAGGGAAATCTCCCCGTCTAGCAGGATCAAGGGGAGCCCTGGCAGCTCCTGGCACTTCCACAGCCACCATCTAAGAGCCCCCAGCAGAAAGTAAAAAACACCCAAGGTGTGGCTGAGGCCAACCTGAAGAGCCAAGATGTCCCAGAGGAAGGGCTGTGCTCCCATGTCCGCACTCAGGCTCAGATGGAGGCGATGGCACAACATTTTCCCTCTTGGCTTATCCCGTGACTTGCTGCTGGAGCAGCAAGGACAGAGGAGAGGAGTCACAATGTGACCCCAGGGACTGGGCAGGGCTGGCCACAAGCTCCCCACACCATCACTGGGGCTCCTGGGCAGGAGCAGAGCGTGGGGACAGCCCAGGGAGGCTGTTCGGGGCCATTCAGACCCCTCAGGGCAGACAGCTCATCGCTCTGACAGTGCTCTTTAACTTCAATATGAGAGTGTAGAAGGAAAAAATATCTACCACATTTAGTGGAACCTATCACCTTCCTTTGTTTCTTAAATAATTCATCTTTTAGGCTCGGCTCTGGCTAAAGGCCCAGATTCAGATCATTTTTCCATTTTCCTGATCCAAATAACACAGTTATAAAGAAAAGCATTAAGAAAGATACAGCCAATTTTGTCCACTCAGAAGTTCAGCCCTAGTGCACACATTTTTTGGGCATCTTTCTAGAAAAGCTGTCTTAAAACATTTATCTGAATTTGTTTTTAAGAGTCAGAATCTCATTTGCAGTGAGCCAAGAGAGCCAGATGTGGGGAAGGCAGAGCAGCAAGCCCAGCACATGCATGTGCTGAGTCAGCAAGCTGCTCACACCCCCACGGGTGAACAAGAATAATAAGATTGGCCCCTGGGACCAGAATCAATCTATTAACCAATATGATCTGGAGACCTTGGGTCCTCTCTCATATTTTCTACAAATTGTATTGCTTCTTGTTGAAAGCAAAATTCTTATGGTGCTGCTGTCTCGGGATCACAGCAGCATTTTTCATATTATCTTGCTGCACGATAAGAAACTAAAAATATTAAAATGAAACCTGATACTCGTTCATGGTGGGGAGGAAAAGGAAAAAAAACAAAAGAAAAATACCTATGATCAAAGTAAAAAAGGGAAGAAGAAATGTGTTTGGGCAGAAAATTTTCTTCTAGTAAAAAAGTCCTAGAATCTTATTAGAGTATGTTAAAAAAAGATACAAGGAAAAGTTGTGTAGGCATTAGTAGCTACACCAAAGATTCCACATGCTTCAGAGAAATTATAGGGTAATACATAAAATTTATCCACGTGGAAGGATGAAAGCTAACGAGGATCCAGCTCAGAACTTTGTTATCTCACAGGCACTGCATAATTCAGCTGGCGCCCACGTGGAGCAGGGGAGTGCCAACCGCCCCACAGGAGAAAGCTCCTGCTCAGAATGCAGGATTTAAAGAGGCTGGAAAGAAGATGGAGAGAAGAGTTCGTTTCAGAAGACTGAAGTTTCAGAAGACTAGTTTTGAATTTGAAAAGCCTAGAGGAAAAATCCTGAAAAATCATATATGAATGGTAACAGCTTCTGCCCTTTCACTAAAGGATGCCAACTGATCATGAGCCTGAAATGGAGCACTTAAGATGCTCAGAAATATAAAAAATGCCACAAAGAATGCACAAAGCAAACACTTCTGATGAGGAATCACTATGGCCCTTTAACATGAAATAGCTGCTTAGAAATTTCCAACTGCAACTAAACCTTTCATGACTGTCCTGCCAGAAAAACCTCCCAAATAAAACAGTGTGTTTGCCCTCATGATGAAATCTACATCCCTCAATTAAAAAAAAAGTTTTGTCCTAATTGAAGTGTTTTTGAAACAGAATATTGAGTGTTTGACACTGTGCATAGTCCTCTTTACCCATTTTAAAAGTGACCATGATTGTTAGCAATACTGATATCAGCAATAAAATATTAAAAGGTAAAATTGACATCACATTTTTCCCATAACAGTTTCAAACTCCATTATTTTACTGCATTTTATTTTTTCCAGAAAATATTGTGGCATGCGTTCCCTTAAAAGAATGACCTGAAAGTTCTTCTCTTTGGTGGGAACGTAAGAAATAGGAATCAAGAACACAGGCCTGACCCACAAATGGGTTGACTAAAAATGGGGCGGGGAAGTGAGTCCACAGCAGCCGGGTCAAAGAAGAATTTTGAAAGATTTCGACTTAAACAGGTAAAAGATTGGGCCCACCCCATTCCCAGGGCAGTGCACACACACAGAGCTCCACGTGTTCTGAATTTTTTAGAGCACTAGCAAGAACAGAATTAGCTGTCACTATTCCTGGAATAAGAAGGAACTATAAGACAGAAGCAGGATTTTGGAAAATGATGATTTTATTTGAATCTGGTAGCCACTCCACTGCCACCAATCATTGGCTTTCATCGTTGATTCTCAGGGACCGAAAGGAAAACTTTTACTTTTGTATTTTCTCTCTGCAGTTCCTGACTGGAATCCCCGTGCATAAAATATAAAAACCGGGAAAGTGCCTTTATTTCACTTGTTAAAGTAGCCACAGGTTTCCCTGACACATGTGAGCCTTGCTGTAGCACTGCATTTGTTTTCTTTTAATAGGAACCAAAGCCTAAATATCACATTTGGCTACTCTGCCCTTTTGCAAATCAACCCTGCAGGAATATGAGGAGCAGATACTGCAGTTAAGGGCTCTCCATTGCCTGCAGAAACACCAACCCATGCATCTCACTGAACTGTGCCATTTAGCAAAGGGCAGAGAGAGGAATGGAGGGAAAAAAAAAAACCTCAAGCTACACCCAAGCTTGCTTAATTTAAAATAATAATAATTTTTAAAAAATGGAATACCCAAGGCACACAACAGGCCTTTTGCTCCTTGTTGCTTTATTTTTAGCACCCTTTTAGCCATTGTGTGATCTCTGTCAGCTTAGTTGTTCAACTCAATTTTTAAATCTCATGAATAAAATACAAATCATGTTCAAGGAACATTTTGTGAAGCAAAAAGTCGACTTCACCTATTAAATCCCACAATCCCCTTTTCCCCTCGCAGGTGGCCTGCAGCTTGCAAGCACTTTTCATAACACCCAACGCTCAAATTTTGTAGTAAATAAAATACGTTTAAACTTTCTGAGAAAATAAAACAGGAACTACTCACGTGAACAATTATTTTAATATAAACAAATCCACAGCCCTGAGGTTGGAATTAGAGACCAGAAGTCTCATCCATTACATTGTGGTCACACAAACTCTGCCCAACGCCTGCAAAAGACTCACTGCAGTGAACCTCAGCCTTCAAAAGCCACACAATACGCCCAATTATTAAGCCTATCATTTCACCCTGAACTTCTCAGAGAGCTCTGATTGGTTTATTTAATAGCCAGCTCTGTGAAGTGGTTTAACTTCAGGCTAGAATTTTCCTAGAATTTTGCATCATTCTTATATGTCTGGTGGCATTGATTTGGTGGGCTGCCCTTCCATTTTCAGTGGAAGGAGAAAAAAAGAAAAAGACCAAAAAACCAAAAAAACCAAGCAAACAAACAAAAACAACAAAAAAACTCCCAAATCCCAAAAAAAGACAAAAAAACCCCGAAAACCCCTAAAAAACATAACAACCAAAAAAAGACCCCAAAACAAAACAAAAGCCCCAAAACAAAACAAAAAACTGCCCAAAAAGACAAAAAAAAACCCAAAAAACCCCCCAAAAAGGAAAAAAAAAATTTAAAAAGAAAAAAAGGCAAAAAAAGAAAAGACCAAAACAAGCCCCCCAAGAGGTAGTAATTAAGCAGTAATTGGAGTGTGGTATCTGCTGGTTCCCCCGTCCTGGAGCTCCAGATTTCAAAGGGGCAGCTCCACCCCCAGCCCTGCCTCACCCCTGGGCGAGCCAGGGTAGCCACCGCCCGGAACACACTCTAATTAACCCTACCCCTCCAATCTAATTAACATGTCCAGCCCAAAGCCTCCGAGGACCGCGGGCACCTGGCCTGGAACTGTGTCCCCAAGCCCTGCAGGAGCACCAGGGGTCCCTCCTGTGCCCACTGTGCTCCAGGTGTTGGTGACACGGGGATAACACCCACGGCTGTGCCATCCTGGGCATCCCTCTGCTCCCCAGGGGACAGGCAATCCCTAGAACCCTCTTGCCCTGTTTTCCCAGCCTGCAGACAGGTCAGTGTAGTGAAAATAAACCCATCCCCTCTGCATGATCCCGTGGTTTTTCCCAGGCAGAACCTCGGTGGTCTATTTTTAGAGGTCTCGCCCGTCTCTGAGCTGTCACTCCGGATCAGTGTACAGCTGTTCTGAAGATATTCTACCGCTGTATCTCCCTCCATCAGATCTGCCTCTGCTGTTTTCCCCCCTCCTCCTTTGCATGAGTTACCTTAGGTGCCAGGAGAGTTCCCTCACAGAATTTATTGTAGCGATCTTAATTAAATTAATATTCCTGAGTGCAAGGCTACTGGGATCTGAGGCTGGTATGAGGTTCATCGACTTTCACTTAGAGGGTAAAGTTTCCAGTTTTCACTCTCACGAGGCAATATGAAAAATTTATGACAGAAGCAGGAGAACTCTTGCTAGAGGCAATGACATCCCTGTGCAATTAAAACACTTTCAAGTGTCTTTTTTCCCTCCATTCTCCTTCCACTCATCTTAGAAAACAATATACAGAGCAACTTTATTCTGCACTGTACATTTTTAACTTAAAGATCTGTAGGCAGTTGACAAATTATAACCTGATCATAAAAATTTTTTTACAGTTTGAAATGTAACATATTGTACAAGGTTATGGCCAGATGGTAAGGAGCTTTTTTTTTTCTCCTCTCTCTGGGATTTTTTCTTTTTTGTAAGAAAAACAGTTTAAAGCTTTCAAGCAGCAGAAGAAAGTCCCTCCACAAATAGCAACAGAGACCCTGTCTGCACTCCTTGGAGATCACAGGGGTTTTACTGAACCCCTTAATGAGCAGTGGTGGGAAAGGGCAGGGCTGGGTTTGAGGGCTCCCAATTTCTAGGGACGCTCCCAAGGTCCAGGGGTGCTCCCAAGGTCCAGGGGTGCTCCTGGCACATCCCGAGGGCTGGCGGAGCTGTGGGACCCCTGCTGCAGCTCCTGCTCAGAGGGGTGAGCGCTCCGAGCAGCAGCGAGAGCCCATTGCTGCCCCACACCCTGGGACAGCCCCTCCAGCTCTGAGAGCCATGATTGGATTCTGAGCAGCTCCGGGATGGGATGGTTTGGAAAAAAAACAAACAAACTGCTTCATTCTGTCTCTTTTTGCAGAGCTGAGCAAGTGAGAGCTTTGGGGCAGTCAGCTTCTTTGTAAACTAACATTCAACTATTGCTGTGACTGCAAACTATGGGGAATAAAGCAACAATAAATACTTAATAATCATCACAACGCAATGGTTCTTTCTTACCTCACCAGAGGACGTAATTTTTTGCAAAGTGCATTGCAGAATACTCGGCAGTAACCAGAGCTGACTCTGAAACTTGGGGACAACAGACACTGTTCCTTCAATGGCCATGAAAAGTTCCCCTTAACAGCATGTGCCCTGAGAGGAAAATCTACTTTAATATCCCATGCTTAATTGTGAACATGCTAATCCTTGCTATCTCTGGATAGTTAACATCGCTGCAATGCAGCGATCTATGAAAGAAAATACTGGCTATTACTCCTGAAATCAGAAGTAATGAAAAATGAAACCTATAACTTCTTGAACTCACTGCAGAATTTAGACATGAGAAGTGTTAAGAATGTAAATATTACAAATACCCACCAGCTGGTCTAAGAAGCAGAGCTATATTGTGTTAAATGCTGTCTTAGTCTGATCATAATGGCAGTAATATAAATAGGGCGTGAATTACAGTTGCAGAAAGTTGCACATGGTGAAAGATTATGAGTCTAAACTCACTTTCATTTTAAGATAAATCTACTGATTTGTCTTTGGAAAGCTTTAAAACAGCCCTTATTCTATCCTCATATTGACTTTATTTGTCTCTGCCCTGCCACCACTTCCCTCCTCCTCACTCCCACTGTAAATTCAGTCTCTGAATTTCAGGACTGGGAGGGTGCTCACAGCCACCTCGGGGACCCAAAGGAATAAAGCCCCAAAGGAATCACCAACCCATGGCTCCATTCTCAGCCACAAGCCCCATGGACCCATCGTGGGACACAAGAGAGGTCCTGTGGACTCAACAGACCCTGAGCCATGGGCAGCTCTGCCCTGCAGGGCACAGCAGGGATGGAGCAGTGCCTGCACCCAGATCTGCACCCCCAGGCTCAGGGCACCACCTCTGCATCAGCCCTGCAAGCCAACCCTCGATGGCTGATCTAAGCCTCCCAAGACTGCCCTGGGCTGGGCACCTCCTGAAATCACACAGCTCATCATCTGTGGGATGAACGAGATAAACAGCACCCCCAAGGCAAGATGTTGTTTATCACACTAAACAGAAGGGTCTCTCCGTTGCCTTTCACTGCTGCCAGCGACTGGCACCCATCTGCTACCTCTCACCAGACACTCTGATCATTTGCTCTTCTAGCAGTGGTCTTTGATAATTTTCTCTGCCACACAGGCCCTTTTCTCATTCCAAACCATGTTCTCAAGGCTCAACCACTCTGTAAACAACAAAGCAAGAGACTTTTCTTACCTTAGAGAAGCTTTTTCGGTGTTCATGGCATGCGTGAGAGCACAGCTCAGCACCAGAGCTAGCAGCTATCACTTCCTAAGGCAGAAGCTCCTCCTCAAGAGAGGTTCTTCCTAATTTCCCCCAGCTGCATTGAATAATACAGGTGAATTGAATAATCAGGTGAGTAAGGCTTTCAGGTGTCACACAGGACAGTAATTAAGGGTGTTAGTTCTTAAGGCAGACATGTAAGAAGAGATATGGATAACCCTTTAGGCCAGAGCTAAAGGAAAATAAAGTGTATTTCATTATCAGCAGGGATGTCTTGTGAAAGAAACAGGGGCTGGTGTCCAGGATGGGGCCCAAAAGCAGAAAGGGGTGGATCCCTCATTAAGGTGTGGGAATTTCTGAGTCAGTGCTTCAGGCAGCAAGAGAGTGGCCTCAAACAGAGACAGGACAGGGAGAACACTTTTGGATGCCATTTTAACAGTGGGACCAGAGTGAAACACCGCTCAGTCATCAAATCTGTGACAAAGGGGAAAGCGAGAAAGGTACATTCACAGGGCAGAGCTTTGAGTAGGACTGACCCCACATCATGTTCAGTGTTCATCTCACACAGAGCTTGAGTTCAAACATATGCAAAAGAAATAATGGTTAATGTATTGATATATTGATAAGGTAGCTGAAATGCCAGTTCACTGGACAAGGAGGAGAACACTGTGATATTGCCCTTGTTGGAAAGCACCAAAGTATTAAACTTCCCATCTAAAGTAACCTTGAACCCATTCTAACCATACTGTCAAGAGAGTACTACAACAGACGCACAAAGATAAACAGATATCAGCTCAAAGCTGAATTTGGAAGAAAAGGACGACCACTGGATACCGTAGCTCATTAATGTGTAGGTGGAGATGACAACACAAAGTACAAAGCAGGAACTCCAAAGCATCCCTGCTAACATTTTGTGTTCCTGAGTAGTCAGAAATGCTTTGCTTAGCACAAAATCAGGAAAATTGTGTGTCATTTTATCTTTCCCCCAATAAAGAATTCATATAAAAAAACTGTGAATGCTTTAACATCTTCTTCTGTCTTGTAAAGGTAAAGATGGGGTTTTAAAACACCCACACCACCTCCTCTGGGCAATCCCCTCACCTGGAAGTTGCCATCCCCACAGCTTGAGGCAATCAAAGCTATCACCTTCAGTAATGGGGCAAATTAAGGTCTATTGGACAAACTGTATTAACCTCAGCTGAACACAGGCACAGAGCACAAATGTCCTCAAGTATTTCAGCTGCTTTCAAAGTGAATGCATATTTCTGTCCCAGATTAGAAAAAATATGAGAGTAGAGCACCAGATTGGTTAAAAGGTCTGGACTCACATACCTCAGTCATAAATGTCATGGAAAATCTGTCAAACCATGCAAGTTGACCATGCTTTTGGTGTTTCTGTGCAGATGATGGATACAGGACTGCTGTACCTGGGAAGGGATTTGGGAGGGTAACAGCTTTAGAGCACGCAAGCGCCTCGAATAACACTGCAGGCAGGAACTACACCAAATAAATAAAGGATAAATTGGACAAAACCTGAGACAGGCATCTTCACTTCTTCTGACACTCCTTCCCCAGCCAGTGGACAGATTAACTTCAGCAGTTGCTGCAGCCTAGTTAACAAAGGCAGGAATTCAGGGCACCAAGGGCAATTGATACTGCATTATATATTTTGCCAATTTAGCCTCAGTGAAGAAATCTATACTCCCCATCTGCACGGGGTTCTGCTAGCACAGCACAAGACAAATAGTAACCACCAGCTGTAATAAGCGAAGTGAGCGATGAAGGAATTCATGGAGCTCGGGATAGTTTCCCAAAGGTCAGAAGCTCGTATCACCAAAACAGCACTGGGGGAGATCTGGGACATCACTGTAAGAGCAAATACAAGCCCAAATGGAAAAATTCTGTGCGAGAGACTGTATTGTCATTGGTGTCATGGAAAAAAACCCTCTCTTTTTAAGGCAGAAGAAATAGACAAGATGATGGAGGTTATAAAAAGCATCTTGCACTGTAACTGACCTTGAAACCCTTCTTTTTTCTCAGCCTGATTAAGGAGAAAATACTTGGTTAGATACTCTCTTTGTCCTCTACATGGATAAGCACAAGAAATAAAAAAAAAAAAGAAAAAAAAGAAAGAATAAAGGAGGAGGAGAAGAGGAAGAGAAAATCAATACAAGCTGTCTTCAGTTTAACCAGAATGTTACAGTGAATAGGTTTATGAAACCTCCAGTAAAGAGGAGCACAATTGCTCCCACAACAGCAGAAGTTGCTAAATTTTAGTGTAGTGTAACTTTCTAAGGTATCATATAACAAAAAGAAAATACAGGTGTTCATACTGCCCAAGGACAGTACTTGTATTAGAGCGTATAAATTACTAACCTGGAATTAACTCTTCTGATCTGACGCAGGGCTTGTGACAGCAGTCACTGCCATGTGCTACGCAAGAAAATATAAAACCTGCCGCACACATGGGAAGAATAAATAGAGATAATAGGAAGCATCTCTTCCCATCTTTCTCACCAAAAAGATTTATGCTCTGAAAGAAGAGTTTACACCCCGTCAACCCTTTTTGGTTAAAGTATATCGATTTAAATTTACACAAAATCATAATTGTATACATTTTCTTGATAAACAGCCCAGTCAGCTTAATGAGCACTGGTGAATTCCTGTCCTTGCTGGTGTCTTGTAGTCCCACGGGGACATTCTGTGCTGTATGAAAACAGAGCCCAGCTCCTGATTTCTCTCTCTCTTCTCATCCTTCCTCCCACAGATACACATACATCCTCATTGAGCCAGCTGCATGATCCTGCCTGACAAAACCCAGACAGATACCGAGGTATGGAAATGGGGGGTATGGAAAATAAGCAGATGGTCTTTCTTTACTATGCAGGTGCTGTTCAGCAATTTTTCCCACCAGTGAAGCTGCTGTATTTCGCACAATGTTTTCCCAATTCACCAGACAATCAGGAGCAGAACAACATGAATGCTCTGCTCTGCCGCGAGGTGCTGAGACAGCAGGTTATCGGTGGTGACTCTGAAGCTTGCTGACATCTGACATGAATTCCTGGCATGCTGACTTTTTAAAAATCGATGGGGACAGACCTCAGAGTAACAGAAATAGCTGTGAAGTTTAGCACAGCTGAAATTGTTCAGGCTTGATTGGCTGGCGAACATGGAAGGTCAGAAAGAGGAGCACTGGATCCTCATCAGTAGGAACAGAAGCAGATTATTATAGAAAAAAATCACCCTCAAGTTTCATAGCTTACTGTTCCTGTGAAATAGCCGAGATCAGGAGATGCATAATGTGCAACAGACCTCTTCTTTATTAATACAACCTTAAGCTAAGGATGAAAAATGTATATTGGCATACAGAAAGGCTCAATGGAGTGTTATAAAGCCATTGCTTGACCTCCATTTTTGATAATTTTAGAGCAGTTCCTGAAAACTTTTTTTAAAGGAAACACTTTAGCCATAGCAAGATTGTTGATGTTAATTAGACTTCCCTCTTTGGAGTGGAAGTGGAAACTGTTAAGCTCCAGGAGAAAAGTACCTATAAATTTAAGTTTCACTTAAAACATGGATGTAGCCTTACTCTTTGCCTTCTTAATAATGTGAGTGTCACTTCAATCTAGACCAAATTACACCCTAAAAACTGCAAACCACCTGCTTACAGAATGGATGAAGCACAATTCCTTATTCATCTTGATCATTTAATACATGCTAAAAAGGCTCACACAGAAGGAACACCTGCTGGGTCAATGGAAATATAAAAGAAAGTCAGCAAACCTCTTTGTAAGGCTTTGAGAAAATAATAAAAAAAATTACATTGTAATTTTCTTTTGTAAACACAAATAGGAATGGAAACTGGGTGGCGGAAATTGCTGACAGAAGAGGGTGAAAACATTTTCATCACTATTTTTCAATAGGATCTTGCTCTTACAGGTCAAAAAAAGGCATCATGCTTTAGAACACTAGTACTATAGTAATCATATTAATACATTTTACTGAAACTTGGTAAAAGGACAATGTCAAGTGCTTTTATGCAGTTTCTAATGTAGGTGTTTCACTCTCCATTGATTGTATAACAATCTCTCAACAGTCTGAAAATAACATCTCTTTCTCTGTGCCCCTCATTGGTGAGCATGGGCTCTGAGTTATGGACCACGAGCCAGGCTGGTGATGGACTTCTCAATTCAGTAGCACTCCAAAAATGTCTCAGTGGTAACAACTAAGGTCACAAATCATTAGCTATGTTCCTTGAACTGCTGCCTCTGCATTCGCATGTTTGTGCTGGTGTTCTAACATTATTTATTTCACTGATCTCCACAGTTAAAATACTGTTTTTCCATACCTGGCATAAAGTGCTATGTATGTAAGCCAAATTCTGCATGGATTGCTGGTACCATAGCATTCAAATGCCCATTCTAGCAGAGAGCGTGGGCTCAGAGTGCCATGATCCAATTCCTCCTCATGTCTGAGCAGCCGAGGAGAGAGAGAGACCCTCCAAGAGCTGCATGCTTAGAAGTCTACCAGCAGCTCTTTCGTAAAAGCAGACCTTTTGCAGCTGTTGGGGACACATTTTGCTCCTTGCTCTCTGTGGGGACTCTCTCCCGTGGCTGTCTCGCTGCCTTCCAGCCCCTGAAGGGCTCTGCTCTTCACGAGCTGAGCTGCAGGAGAACAATCCACTGCCCTTCCCCAGAGTGTCAGAAAACAAAGCACCACACACACCTCATTAGAGGAGAGGCTCTGGGGAGGCCTTTCTGATCTCTTTGTGGAATTCGGCCCCTCATTTTGTATGGCCAGGGAGACCAATGTGCTGCTCAAACCTTGAGCATGACATCCATAACCTCCTGGCCATGGCCACCATGGAATACCTGCACGGTGACACAGAAAGTGCTCATCCCACTCTGCCACCAAATCCTCTTCATCCATTCCATGCTTTTGCTGTTTAAGTGCCTGGTGATTGGAGATTCAGTGTGCTGAAATCACCTTATCTAAAAAAAATATTCCTGCTAGGGAAGTGCCTTGTTTATTTACTCCTAGAGAATCTTCTCTTGAACCTTATTTTTTTCAATACCATCAAGCCAAAGCATTTAAAAGTGAAACCAACAAAAGCATATAAAATAGAGTGCTAATGATTTGCCACAGAGAAGAGAGGTCTTTGAGTGATTTCCAGTCTTAAAACAACTTCCCCTTTTAAAGTGTAACATAATTCTCAGGTGAGTCTATCCAACTCAGGCTCGCACAAAGTCACTCCTCCTGCAGTTTCTCTCTTACTCAGCTGCCCCTGGACTTACTCCAGTGATTCCCCCAGCGCTGTGGGAGGAAAGGGAGGAAAGTTTTCTGCAGGTTCTAAAACTTCAGGTTACAAAAGCCTGAAGCCCTTCAGTGGACACACTATTAATTGTCAACTGACCACTCAGTGAAAACCCTTTTTCAAGGTTTCTGTACACGACCATGTCAGCTTAGGGTTTATTTTTAGACTATCAGATTTTAGAAGGTTTTGGGTCCAACACATCAAGAATGTGAAACTAATTCCAGATAGCAAAACTAAAAATCAAAGCCAGTGTGACTAAACACAATAATAAACATTGTATATTGTACAGTGATGGGTCAGAACATGATACCCTAGGCAATATCTTCCTAGGTTTTTTTAGAAGAACAAGCCATCCCTCTTGAATAGAAGATTCAATACATTCCCTGCAAAATCTGTGGAATATGTACATGTCCTGCATCTCCAATGTTGCTGCAGAGCCTCTTGGTTCCTCCTTGGCTGTTTTTTATGGCTGAATCCCTAGTGCCAGACACTGCAACTAATCAGAGCATTACTTCCTAGCCGTGGCTATTTCTGGAAATCAGAACAATTCTCTGCCTCTGAAATGCCAAGCTCCTCTCTCAGATGTTATGTCTGCTACTAAAACAAACAGAGATATTTATGGCAGACATCACTGAAATATAGCATGCACAACAACAAAAAAGGATGATTTTAAAACGTGACTTAAAAACAAAATCCATTTTGGGGAGACAAAACCACACGGTGTAAGTCTCCTTCTTGTGTTTCTGCTTTTTTAAGACAGTAGATGTCATGCATAATATAGATTTTTGGCTCTGTGCTGTTGACAGCATTTAAGAAAAAAAAAAAAAACAACTCAAGAAATTATTTAGATTTGAAATTCTGGGAAACCCACCAGATGGACTGCCTTGGTGTGTGAGAGAAAGACTGACTATAAATGTCATCATTTGAGGATTGCCTCAAAGTGAAAGTTTAGAAGCAATTGAATCCCTCTGCTTCCCTGTCCCAATCTGTGCTTCTAAAAAATAAACAAGGACCTTTCAGTCCCTGTGATTCCAGTGGATTATTTCAAGAGTGGTGAATGCCTAGAGGCACAAACTCTTTAACTGTCAAGTGATGAGTTATAACCCACGGGCAATGAATAAACCAAGTGAAAATCCAGAGTGAACAAGAACAGATTCCCTTACAGGATAAAGCCAATACTCACTAAAATGTGAGAGAATAACAAAGATTCTCAGGTAGCAGCAATGACTTTGAAAGTGAGAGAGAATTCAAGTCTAGAGTCACAGGCTTGGCTTGGTCCCTGTGTAACCTCTGGAAGGTGTTTTGGAAGTGTACATGGCAATGGATGTGGCATTCCTTGCCCTGACAAAGGTGCAAAACTTAAAATTCTTCATCTCAACTCCCAGTGGATTTCTCCAGAATCAGTCAGAGCAACCAATGCTTGAGTTCCAGGGCAGGCAGGATGCTGAGAGCAGCTCCAGAGGTGCTGCATGGAGCACAGGGTCACCAGGGAAAGTGAATGTGCCTCGAACAGGACATGGTGAGCAGCCAGGACAGAGCTGGAGGCCTCCCCAGTCTCCAGAGCACTCTGCAGGCAGGAGTGAGACAGGGCAGTTTAAAGATCCACAGCCTTCCCTTCCGCTGGGCTTTCAGTCCTTAAAGCACGGCACAGCCAGGCCTTTTCATCTCACAGCTCAGTTTAATTCATGGCTCCCTCCAGACAAACAGCTCCTTTCCCGAGTCATTCCCGCAACTTCTAAATAGATTTAAAGGAACCTAGACCATAAAGTCTTAAAATTGTTGAGTTCAGGCAAAATCGCTTTTTTTGTTAGTTAAACCTGAGCAAGGAGGAAAAATTGAATGTGTTCCACATATTTCATTGGCCTGTTGCATTGAAATAGCCCTCATTCTCTTTGATTTGGTTATGTAATAATCATTCCACTGTTACCTAATCCAAATAGGCAATGAGTGCATCTCTATAATCCAGGTTCTTTCTCCAGGTATTCTGTAAAATGAACAGTCACACAACACCTCAGAGCACAGTAAGACCCTTGATCCTCATTTCAGAGAGTCAAAGCTCTATATTTGGATTTAATAGTAGTTAATTACTACAGATTACAATGTAGCTTTTTAACAATCATGAATTAATTTACTTTAATAGGCCAAAAAAAAAAAAAAATCAATCACCCAGAAAATGACTATGGAGGCGGCAGGTTGTTGTGCTTTAACCTGTCTGAAGCCACTTTTAAATTCGGTATCCATCACGGATTTGTTAGAGCACCTCAGCCCACCGAGATCCCACCAGAGAGCAGGATGAGAGCTGAGACACTGCTCCTGCTCACTTTCTCCTGAAGGCTCTCTGCACTTCAGTTCCACATTTCCCCAGCACGATAACACAGGGAGGAGAGCTGGGGAGCTCAGTTACTATGGAAAACACGAGAACAGAAACATTACTGACGCTGAGGACAAGCTGTGATCTCAGAAAGCCAGGGACCTTCTGTCCACCAGCGCTGAATACTGTGCTGGGAGAAGCCACTCTCTGAGAGAAAGCAAGAAAGCACTGTCCTTCACTGGGCCCTTTGATTTTATCATCTGTCACAGCATCAAGTGGTCCTTTCAAAATTTGTGAGACTTGAAATATTATGGCCGCACAACTCTAGACTAAGAAAATGATTTTTTCCCCCTTTTTTGCAAGGTAAGCAGGATATCAGGAGAAAAAGTATCATATTTGTGAAATCCTTATCAACATTAATTCTGAGGACAGAGATACTACAGGGGAAAATTATTTGTCTCTGCTGATTTGTTATGTTTCTAACACTGCTCCATTCTCTTTGAAGCTGGTTTTAGGTATTAAAAACATCAAATGTCAGCTGCCTTTTCAGGACTC
Source organism: Acanthornis magna (assembly GCA_036785705.1). Classification (NCBI taxonomy): domain Eukaryota; kingdom Metazoa; phylum Chordata; class Aves; order Passeriformes; family Acanthizidae; genus Acanthornis; species Acanthornis magna. Next base: position 2,569,332 of record JAWUZG010000098.1, read on the forward strand.
TAATTCTGCTACTGACTCAGAAAAGAAAATATGGAGTTCCCATTAGTTTCTATTCAGAGCCCAGACTCGAAGGAACAAAGATTGAGAATTAAAGCAATGATAATATTAGGTTTTGCTTTATGCTTTTTCACTTATAAGCACCAGGCTTGTCATGAGATGGTTCAAGGGTATGTAAGAACAACCTACTTTTTTAGGTCTGTCTAGTGCAATATCTATCTGTACAGAGCTGCAGTGTGAATTATGTGAAAATGTTACTAAACCCGGAGTTGTACACTCAGCCTTCCTCTGCATTTTTGAAAAGCAGTGACATTTCTCCACGGACTTTTCCTAAGAGTGTTCATTTGCAGAGAAAACTTGCTTGTGGATCAGAATTCTGCGGTGCCAAGCACGGAACAAAGGACAGGCACCATCCTGGCTCCCCAAAAATGGGCTGCATTTTTGGGGGGCCTGTCCTGCAACACATATTTCAAATGTGTGAATATTTCCATTCACACATATTGAAACTGTGTGAATGGAAGAGAGAAAACATAGATGCAGTTTTTAAAAAAATGCAGTGGAGGAAGTTCAGACACAGATGAAGATTTTTTTTGTGAGAATATGAAAGAACATGAGGGGAATTTTGGACAAAGTGCTGTCTGGAAAGGTCCTCAGCTGTGGATACAGTCAGGATGTAACATAAACCTCTGAGCAGTTTTCATCAATAAACAGGTTAGGTACTTCCTGTGCAATAAACAGATGAAACTTGAATGGTTTTCCGTCTTCCCTCCAAGAAAAAGGAACTCAGAAGGCCTCACATTTTATCTTAAATTTGAAGACAAAAGGTTTATTGGCATAACAGAACAAATCACACCTGCACAAAAGCACACCTGGCCCACCTCAAGAGCTGCATAAAGCAGATCTGCCGTCTTCTAAACAGCTTTTTTCCATTTTTTATATATCCATATATATACATATTTATACATGTTTATAAATATGGTGAGAGTGCAAAGATTGACATCCCAGAAATATCAGTATGTCAGTGCAGGATGCCACTTCCAAAGAGCTGCTCTCCACAAGCACAGTCCTTGTTCTTTTATTAACATTTTCAAGATTTAAATGCATATCACAAGACCATATACTCACATTAGAAAGATACTTCTGTTTTTAACTTAAAATCGAATGATTCACCTGATAGATCTCCAAGCCTTTTGCAGCACTGAAATTCAGTTCTCCTAATGAGGATCAGTAATTGTAGATTCAAAGACTGCCCAAACCAGTCAGCAGGAGATAATATGTAATATGTAACCACAGGAAAAGCAAACTGGAAAAAGAAAGACCACTGGCTTTCATAAATCATTTTTTGACAGGAAGGTTATTTATCATGGGAAATAAGCTTAATCAATAATAGAGTGAAACAACCTTAATAAAAAAGGGAATCAAGCTCTGTTCTGTTAGAGCATTATAATTAATGTGGGTAGGGGGAGCAAGAAGAGGCAGAAAGAATTGTTACAGAGAATTGTTATTATCCTGACAAATGGATCCAGGATTGTTTCTAAAAGTTCATTTTCATCTAGCAGCTTTGAATGAGAAAGGACCAAGGATTGCATTTTGTTTTCTAAGAAGTAATGAGAAATTTTGAGGGAGGTGCCCAATTAAGGAAGAGTTATTCAAGTGATGAATATATTCTTATTTGATCTCAAGGGAATGATGTAACCAATCGTGACTATATTAAAAATCAGCTTCCTTAAAAGATGTGAGGAGACCAAGTTTTTCTCAATTTATTTTTATATACAAACCAAATGTAAGTTTTTCCAAAAGTCATCTTTTTTTGTTCTGGGTTGATTAATTTTACAAATATGAGAGGAAGGGAAAAGCACTCTAGAGAAATTTCAGAAGCTTGATGAAAAGAATTGTTTTCATCTACATTAAAGCACAAATACTTGTATATTATAGTTATTGTTTTGTTCAGTCACTTTTCATTTATCTTTCCAACTATTTTTACAGATAGAAGATAATTCCATCAGATTTTGAAAACTTTTAGCGAATTTTCTGAGAAATATTGCACAACTTCATCTGCAGGATAAACCTACATGTATGTCCAATGTTCACAGGCATCCCGATCAAAGGGAATATATATCCCAACCACAAAACATTTTCCTCAATCCACTTGGCCACATCATCAACATAAATATGAAGGAATAGCATTGTTAATGTTTAATAAAAATTTTTAACACAAAATTTCTATCTGAAGCAAAATCAAAAAACAAGAGAAATATCAGTCCCTAAAGGAAGTTAACAAAGGAGTTGTAATTTTCTGTAGAGGACATACAGTTACATGAACTCCAAAAATACAATCATAGGAAGAAAGAAAATATATGTAAAGGTAAGAATGATGAAGATGGGAATGGAGGAATGAACAACAAATTTGCTGAGGACTGACTCAGATTCTGTATTTCAGTCAAGCTGTCCAAAATTCCTGAAACCTGAAGGTATCTCTCTGCCAAAAAAACCCCTCAACACTCCAAAGGGTTTAATAATTTAGTAATCAATTTAATGATTAGCATGCCTAGCTTAAACTTTTGAATTTCAGAAGAGTGGCTCTTTTCCTCTCCAGCAGATATTTTGTTCCTGCTCCCAAAGCCCTTGCCTGCTCCACTCAGTATTCCACTGACTATTCACACACAATCTACAGACAAGGCACAGGTCAGGAAAAGCAGAGCAGCAAAATAATTCTTATCCAGGAGATCATTTGAAAGCCTCTTAAACTGTTCCCAGACAATTTGTGAAGGGAGAGAAAAAGATTATGAGGTATCTTACCTGCTAGAAATTATTCAGCAACTCAGCAAGTCACTTGTTTTTGGAAGGCAATTGTTGACTACAACAGAATTTTTAATGCTTTACTGTGAAATTCTTAACTTTTTATTTTATCTCAGGATCAAAAAATTGTTTTCAGGAAACTTTTTACACAAGCCCCACTCTGTACTAATCTTAGCTTTTATTCTGCTTGATCCTCCCAGGATTAAACTGGCAATGTTCCTGAGAGCATGGAAGAAGCTGGATCGGGACCCCTATTCTTCAGGAACTTGTTATTTTTCCACTCCCACTTTACATCAATAAGGTGTCTTGAAACTGGAGTAACTCAGACATAAAGTGACAGGAAGGAAGTACAGATATATTAGGCTTTCAAAGTGTTGTACCCTACACTAAACTCTTCTTCAGGTTCCAGTGGGAGCAGTTTCAATAAGCCAGTGTGAGACCAGCCCGGAATTCAGGCTGCTCTTGCTGCTCCATCCCGCATTGTTCCCCAGCCGTGGCTTCTCACCTGAAATTAAACGCTCAGCATTTCTTCCTTCATATTCTATTTTAGTGCCCAGCATCAGTGATGGAGAGCTGGGCCCCAGTTAATTTAATTACGTGGTAGAATGGAGAGGGGAACACGTTACTCCGCTGTTATTGATAGTCAGCAGCAGCACCTACTGATCCCCTCATCTATTCCCCCTGGAGAATGTACCACTTTAATCATGCACACTGCAGCACTGCAAACGTGCTCCCTGCTCTTTTTACAGCATCACATTTAGGTGTTTTCTATTTATCTCTTCCAGAAATGCATGGATTGCTCCACTCGCTGTAAATGGGGACCACACAGAAATGGAACCCAGTTGTATATTAGTGTGTACTTTTTTACAGGAGTCATTAGAGCTGCAGAAGAGGAATCTTTATTCTGCTGGTAAAGACATGGCAGTAGTGATTGACCATTTTTTTCCCTGGCTTGCTTGCAATAAAATATTTATTCATAATACATGTTTAGTGCTGCAGGTGGCATTGTTACTGTTCAAAGAACCCTACTCAGCACATAATGTGGTCGGCACTTCATCTTCCTGAAAATGAATCTTGAAAACTTCTTGAATTATATATCTCCTCCTGCTTTTCAGTGGATCCATAATTTTCTTCAGAAGATGAATTGCGGGCAGCAGCACTGATGAGAATTAAACTAGCAAGGTTCATGTTAAGAACATAGTCAGTAAATCAAAAACTGGAAGTAATGTCAGAGATTCAGAATCGTAGACTGACAATATCCTGAGATGCTGCTTATGATGGAGTCTGGTAATGAAGTAATGAGGTTAAACACCAGCCTTGCACGGATATCCACATGTTCAAGTACCAGAACCCTGCACTCCCCTCCTAGGAACACTGAAATCACCTTTGCTGCACATATGGAGGAGAAAGAAGCCTCAGTCAAGTAATTCTAAAAGGAAGAGCCTGTAAGCAGCAAAAGCCACAGAGCTGCTCCCTCCAAATGCTAATAAACAATGCCAAAAACCACAAAGAGCTTTAGGAAGTTACCACTGGGGATACTCTCCAGCATCACAAAGCTACATGTCCAACCAATGGAAAAAAACCTCCTCATATTTAGAAAAATACTTTTTCTTTTTAAAAAAATCACCCTAAAAACATAATAAAACCTATCAATCCAAAGGCATCATATTCAACTTTAGGAACAATTGTATTGATCCTGTTTAACTGAAATCATTCACTAATGATGCATGGCACCGATATCAATTTATTGTACAAACATATTCTTAGCCCATTCTGTTTTGTTGATGAATAACCCTGCAAAATAATCTGTGTACCAATCCCTCCAGCTGTTGATGGGAAGCAGATATTCTGTTCCAGTGGTTGTTTCCTTATTATACCTGCAAGATAGTAAAGACTTCCAAGAAAGGCAGAAAAGAGGATTCACGCCCTATACATTTTATATTTCTGACTTCAGTTTCATGCCCACTTCCTTCCTTGTGTCACAAACCATTCTACTTCTCCATTCACAAATTATTTGCTGAGGAGAACCCCACAAGGGGCAAATACTGAGTGGAGTAAGCAGGGATTTGGCTGTTTATGTCAATGGGAGCTTGCAGCTCGGTCTCAGTGCACACACAGACTCTTCATCTCCGTGCAGGGCTTTAGGCTTTCAGAGTGTCAGGCTCAGGGAAATTGATGGGCTCTGTTCCCAAATCAGTGCATCCACGTCTCTCTCTGTGGGACTGATGTGCACAAGCCTACATGTAGGACGATAAGACACTGTCCTTAGTTTATGGAGGTTACCACTAGCTCATGAAATGTTTTGCATTAGAAAATTCACATCTACATGCAGCAATTTTCCTTTCTTTAAAAAATGAGGTGTTTGTCTTTTCACATGAATTTGGTCCTTGTGGAAACAGCCTGTCAGCTCTAAACATCCTGTTTCTCGTTTACCCACAGAAGTGACACAGGACAAAAGGAAGCACCGTGACTGTCCTCCACAGAGTTCACCAAAACCTCTCAACCTTGGCCAGGATAAGAGGGTAATTCAAACTTCATGTCAATAAAATCATCACAGGCTCACTGAAGTTTCCCAGTGCAATGGTGAATTCTGGGGCATATCAAATAGGGGCTAAATCAAATACAGCAATTTTCCACTGCTCTGATACATGCTTCCAAAAGAGGTAGAATTTAACAAACCAGAGCTTCAGTTGATATAAATCAGCACCAATCCGCTGAAGCTAATGCAGCTGCATTGATTCACAGCCACCGAAGTCTTGGACTCCGGTCTCAGAAATATGATAGAAACTTCCATTTGCTAATGTAAATGTATATTGATGGTTTATCACATAAATTTGTTCAGGAAAATGCATGAATCAGTGCTGCTTTTTTAGTAATAAATCGCTATAACAGGTAGGAATAAGTTCTGAGCTTTTAGAGAACCCTGTATATGTACTTTAGTCACGCAGTAATTCTGCAAGCACGCCGTTGCTTTGAAAAACACCTTTTTCCTTAGTGCCCCTCTCCTGATGCAAGACCAGAAATTGCACCACCACTCCTCTGACTGTAGACAACAAATTTAAAATACCCTTAATTGGAAGCTGAAAAAACTAAGCGTGCTGCACAATGGCTGAGACAGAAGACTTATGGTTGTTTACTGTAACACTAAGACAGTCCCATTAACAAGAATGATGGGAAACTGCATCCTGGCATTATTCTTAGCAAAAGACTTGACAAATATGTTTTGTAAATGAAGGAACTACAACAGAGAAAACATATAATACACTTTTCCCCCCTTTTTCCCAGTGAAATGGTTGCATGTTTAATGCTTTATACATTATTCAAGGCTCCATTTTCCAGGGTTCATCAATACCCCAGTCTGCAGCAGCTAGAAGCTTGTAACAACTGACAAATGTAGACAAACATGCTGCTTAACCCAAGAACAGTGGGTCAGAGAACAAACAGGAAAATTTATTGTCTTTGCTATATTACTGTTGGAATGGAGAAGTAAATGAATACCATACGTTATAGCTTATCACTTACAGTATGAGTGTATCATGAACAGCCCAGCATGTCCTACTTAAATAATACTGATGGATAACATGCAGGCAGCTTTTGTTCACTGCTGAGGGTTTGTCTTGTCTACATGTTGTTTATACTTATTTAGGGCTGGAGGAAGAGACAAAAGAATAGCAAGAGCCATGCCAGGGGCTCATGCAATCCCCTTCCTCTACGCAGCCATAATGAATCCAGACTGTGCCTACCATGGAAGTTATTGCAGAGAAATATAGAAGTCTTCTTGGGGTAAAAAGAAGATTCCACAATATATCCTTAGACCAGACGCTATATTATTTCCCAGCTGCACTTGTAAGCAGCTCTGCAGAGGACAAAGGAGAAAAAGGAGGGGAAAAAAGGTGGTGGGGGGGAGGAATATCAACCTGAGTTTTATTGCCTCTGCCTGCTGGAGAACTGTAGGGAGATTAGCAATAATTTTTATATTCAGCACTGCACCTCTGAAGGTGACTCAAGAACTTGTGTGAACTAGAATTCTAGTGGAGCATAAGCAAAGCCCCAAAGCTGTGGTGCTGTTTCTCTCCTGCCCTCAGCCTGTTGTTTGGTCAGACCATTCCAGACCATTCCATTTAACGCCAGGCCCGGTGCACCTCTGGATTTCTGTGCCTGGCAGTAACAACACCTGCAGCACGATTGCTCAGGTGAGGTGATCACACTGCCCGAGGATCTCATCCCACACTGCCATCACACTATTTCAGGCTTTATGCCGGCGCTGTGTGAATGGCAAATGGGGAGGAAAAGGCACAGCAGAGTTGAAAAATGTAATTCAGAGCCATTTGATATTCATCCTGCTATTGTGCCACAGAAACTGCAGGGCAATGTAGAATCAAGCCCCACATAAAAGCAATAATTTAACAACATCAGGGATCCTTTTAAATTATGATTAAGCTTTTTGCTATTGAATGGAAAAAACAGAAATAAAACGCCTTCCCACCCCCCACCCCCAAAAAATAAAAAAAGTAATTTTTCCCTAAATAATTGAAGGTAGTTGTGACTGAAGGGTTAGATTTATAATTTTTGGTAATTTAAGTCACTAATATTAACCACAGGAATTAATTTGGTCTGACACCTTTACAAGCAGGTTTTTACCAATAGAAAAAAGATATTCCCAGCCCAACATGAATTAAGGAGTGCTTGTCTACTCACAAAACTGTATCATTTTAATTAAGATTTTGCAGTCACCACTTATTAATTTAAACCTGACCTATATCTCAGTAAGGGAATTTAAACTAACAAGTCAGGCTCAAATAGATTGGAACTCCTTACACAAATCACAGGGATTTTAATGAAGCAGCTCGATATTCCATCTGTATTTACTCTGGCATGATTTTGCGATGCACGACAAGTCTCCCGTGAAAAGGATTTTAAAGAGGAACCCTGCTTCAAAAAGGAAACAACATGGGATGAGCTCCAAATGGGACTCAGGTCTCCAGTTCTCGGTTCAAATCTTGTATTCATCCAGATGAGCCTACTCAGCAAAATATCACATGGTGGTGATTCCTGTGCATGAGTAAATCAGTTCTTAATACCTACTGCTCATTATAATTGGTTGATTTATGCTCGTTGTAAACGAAGAATGTTGATATTTACTCAGATACAGAAAAAAACCCAACAAACCCACCAAAACAATTCAGTCCTTGGTGCTTGTTTACTTAGTAAAGAGATTTTTCTTTCCCACTGCTGTTTCTCAGCATTAATTTTCATCCCACTGTCCCAGAAGTCTGTGGTTCCTTAAGGCTGCCATTTGCTTATGCAGACCATGGGAAGATTTAGGAGCTGTTCTGGGATGTAATGAATATGTTTTGGCTGAATTATGTTTTCCTTTTCAATATAAAAACTGAATTAGTGGGGCTGACCATCATGGCTCTATGGAACTACAAGAGGAAATTCGATGACCAACACGGAGAACTGGTACTGGTGCAAAAACATTTGGTTTATTCTGCTGCAAACTGAGAACAGGAACCACCAACACCATTTCCTAATCTTGGCCTGATGATCCAACAACCACTGACGGAAAATCTCCAGGAGAGTCACTCGATCCGAAACCTATTTCCCAAATTTCGACAGATTTGTTTGGGCATCTTAAATATACTTCTACTTGAGATACACTTGGCATTTCTTTTCTTCCACTGTAGCTCTCTGAGTGCAGTGTCTGTTACTGGGCTGACTATGACAAAACTCTAACAGAGGATTTGCATTCCGGAAAGTCACCAGGCAGCAATCTTGGGATACAACTGCTAATCAAGAGGCTGGTGACATCTGCAGCAGAGCAGATGGTGACTTTCCACAGGTCCTGCTGCAGGGCCTCTCAGCTTTCAAGGCAGTTCTTATAAAATTAGAAACTTTGGTCTTCAGTTTTTGCCATCCCCTAGCACTCGGGAAGATCACATAGACAACTGAGAATGAACACGGATCTTCAAGCACAAAGGGCATGGAATAATCCCTGCCAAATAACCAAGTGATGAATCCCACACCGTGGCCTGATACACGAGCATTGCCCCAGCCATGGCCCCTGGCGCCACTGAGTTTGGCTCTGCCATCTTTGTTTGCCTCTGGTTAAAGGTTATCAGATTTGCTCTCATCTTTTCTCTAATAACCCATCCCTGTCCCTCATCCTGCACACATAAATCATGCACTCCAGGCCCCCAAACACCTGATAACCCTGCTCAGGGCCCTGTGCGTTCCTCAGCATCCCTGAGAGCTGTGGGAACCGAAGGAAGACTTATGCTCTGAGTAGGGAGACCAGCACCACCCAGAAGGCTGTGACAGCTTTCCTGAACCTGTTTGTCACACTCCAGCTGCGTCAGACACGAGGTTTGTGGTGTTTGTGACAAGAACACACTGTTTGCCCTGCTCCAAAGCTGCCCATCAGCTCCCAGCCTGTACCAGTACAGGTACAGGGGCATATTTAGTCCCGAGGAGCAGAGAGAAAGCCAAATACAGCTCTCCAGCTGGCAATGTAAAACCTTCCAGGTTTACATGGATAGATTATCCTCAGGTATGAAATATTGCTCGTCTTTCCCCTGTGATGTGCAGCCGCTCTCAGTACATCTCATCTCTTTGCAACTTCCATCTAACTCAGTACTGAGAGCACCAAAATAGCAACTCGAAAATAAACCAGTATCAATTTGGTTGGAAGAGCTGGCAAGCTTGACAGTGACCCAGGTACATTCCCTTCTACACCTTATGACATTCTGATTCTACCTCTGGCTTCTGCAATTCATTTGCCTCCTACTTGGAAGCATTTGCTGAGAAATAACCTTGATCTTGACTTCTCACCATTCCCCAGGCAAATTATTATGTTTTCTCACTGTACCTTCACTCTGTGGTATTTAACAATTTTGGTTTCTTGCCTGGGTTCATTCAAAGCCTCAAAGTGCAAAACAAAAATAACCCCAGAAATGTGCAAGTAATGTAATAATTTTTCAAAGATGTCCTGTGTGGAACACAGCTGGAGCAGGGTAGAAGAGGGAAAATTGAGAATGACATAAAACTGACACTGTTAAATGTAAAATAATATTAAGGGTACAGCTTTGCTTTATACAATAATTCCTGCTCTTTAACATCATCATCATCAATTGGAAACATGATTAATATACAGAGTTAAATACACTTTCACTTTAGTAGTTCTGAGGCTCAGAAATATCTGCAACAGAAAACCTTACACAGAGAAGGAACCAGGAGACTGAGAGCACAGGAAGGTTCTGCTTTTTGCTGAAATTCCTTTTTAAAGAGAAGCTACCTGCTCAGGACTGGGAGTCTGTTCTAGAGGGTATTTGTGCCAGACAAGAGCCATTCCTTTGTCCATTAGAAATCCAAAACAGAGACAGCAAAACTTTTGACTCTATCACACCCAACTGGATAGAAGGAGATCTCAAACAATTTCCATGAAAAGCAGGGCTATCTGAAAAAATGGGGAGGCGAAATGAGAGGTGGATGATGACACCAAAACCCTACACAATAGCTGCTTACCAGCCAAGAGGAAAGCAACAGCCAATCTCCTGTAGAACAATACCCTTTCCTCTAATACTATTTATTAAAGACAAGGGACATAGGGGGGAAAAGCTCCTTAAAATGAAGCTGCTTGTTGGCTGAAGACCACAGCCAGATTCAGCTGCTGCTATGGAGACATTTAATAACACACCTATTTTGCATTAATTGCTGTTTTAAAGTTATGCAATTACTTTTTGTTCTTACTAATGTATTTGCAATGATGTATATCCAGACAGTTTCAGAAGTAGGGGAAAAAAAACAGAAGTATAACCTTAAGCTGCCTGAGGTTATGATTCACTATATTTTCTGCCTCACTTTTTTATTGCACATAAGTGCAGCCTTACTGTTGCTCATAAACAGATGTGAATCTGTCCCTACTATCACACCTAACTGTGCAAAGGAAAATAACCTGCAACAGCAGCTGCAGTGACACACCATTTTTTGTCTCCCTAGTCCTGAGCCAGTTCAAGGGGTGCTGTGAACAAAGCTAAAAACACTGACTTTGTGCCACAGAAAAAACCTCTAACCAGGTAACAAGGTGTTCATTTGTGGCCCATCCTGCCAATTATATGTATATTATTATGTATTATATAATTATGTAATTATATAACCAGTAGAAGACATTCTCTTGTGCTTTCAAATCAGATAATATTCTTAAAAATATCAAACTGTAGGTAAATTTTACTGTGTTTATGTGCCCTCCTGCAGCTCTCCAGGCAGTGCCCACTGGATGGTGCATTATGAACACATTGTTGTTGCCTTCAGGATGAACCCTAGGCTGCTGCTGTCTCCTGACCTTGCTCAGAGCCCAAAGGAAAGTCAGCAGGAGATCTGGTTTCGATATGTGGACATCAATAATCAGAGGTCTGAGGGCTGAAAAACAGCAATGACCCTTTTGGTCATGAGACTCCACCAGTCTGATATCTGAAACTAATTTTTCTGGGACCTTATCATACCTTTGCCAGGGCTCCAGGTGACATTATGCACTGATGAAAATGAATTTACCTTCTCCTAAGGATGCTAGAGATAGCACAGTGACTTTGGCTGTACACAGGGCTGTTTGGCATTTATTTTAGTGCTTTAACAACCTGAACCTCCCTGACTTTGCTGGTCCTGAAGCAACAGCCATCCTTCATTTCCGAACATTCTGCTGCCTGTGTGCACACACACACACACACACATGTGTTTCCATGCAGGCTGGCAAATTCCATGGCTTAGATCCAGATTTCAGTAACAACAAGGTAAATGAAGAAGTACTCCATGGAATTATTGCAATGCCTGCCTGGGATGACTCTAAGTAACTCTAGAATAATTCAGTTAAAAAATCATCTATGAGATACCAAAAGATCCCATAAAAAAAGGAAGATTATGTGAGACAGATTTAGTTGGAAGATGTGCAGAGCTAGCTCTGGTCTTAGCACTGTGTACACATGGCACACAGAAGCTGTTTACCTTCATTAGCAAGAATCCTATCCCCAGCTTTGATTAGTTTCGTTATTCTCTAAATGAAACATTCATTTTCCAAATTAATCTTCTGCAAAGACAAGGGGCAGAACAGAAGCATTATTGGTCTGACAGCTCCACTGAAGGATATATGAAGGAAAAAAATGATAAATATTTTATTAGGGAAAAAGAGAAAGGAAAGCAAAATTGAATCTGAAAAAAAAGTCCACCCTCAAAATCACTGGATAAACTCTTTATATCACAAGCTAAAATTCCAGTCTTGCTTTTGACGGCTGCTGTTTTTATTATTAAAGGTTTTGCTGAGAGCCTACATTTTGATGTTAACATATGAAAATACGTTGACTGGCACAGGAAAACAAACTCATAAATTTCAACTTTAAGTATCTGTTTTAATGTATTATTGTACTTTATTGGCAATATTCCACCAGCAAATGCCTTTTTATTATTGTATCCCCTCTTTGCAATAAAGAGGAATGCTGTTGACTGGCTTCCTCTTTGGGAAATATGAAATCATTGTTTCTTGCTAGCTGTGGGCAAGAAGTAGTTTTCAAACCATGCTAAAGTTGCAAAAGTGCGCTCGCAAGAAATATATAACAAGAAATATGTTAGTACCTTTCATAAATTTTCAATACAGGGATATAGCAAGATCATTTCCAAGCATAAACAGACCCAGCAAAGAAAATATATTATCTTAAATCAGGTATCATTCCCCTGCACGACAAAAGATGGGTTGTTTAACAGCATAAAACAAGCAGACTTCAGCCTAGTACGATATGATAGCTGAGAAAGCTTTCATATTTTACATAAGTAGCCAACCATCTCTGGCTAAATCTTTTATCCCTAACTGAAACAAAAGGCACATTGGCTTCGCAGAAATCTTTGCCTGTCTACAGGGGAGGTTGTTGAATTAATTCAAAACTTTTTCAGTAGCTGGCACAGAAAGTTAAAGGAAGAATTGAGGCATTTATCCTAAACTGCATGAATAGGACACAGTTGTGGAGCCTACAGATTTTGTGGGAGAAAGGAAGCAGGAAGGCACAGCCATGGCCTCAGGAACTCGTGTCACCCATGCAGGTGACAGCAGAGCTTGGAGCACACCCCAGGAGCTCACCCAAGGTCAACACTTTGCTCTCCCTTTCCTTCCTGCCCTTTCTCCAGTTCACATTGCCCAACCCCTTCTCGTATTTCACCAAGTGAATGACTAAATGAAGAGAAATTTTGGGATGCTGGTGTCATGGGTTTGACCCTGGCTAAATGCCAGGCACCTACAACGTTTGCTCTCTATGCTCTCTCCTGCTGCAGCTATGCAGAGGAGAGGGAAAATTAACACAAAACACTGGACTTATGAGTTGAGATAAGACCACTGATAAGGGGACGCACTAGATTCAGGGCAAAAGCAGGCGGGGAAACTTAAAGTTGCAAAAAAAAGTGATTTATTAGTCTAACAGAGTCGGAGGATAAATCAGAGATAAAAATAAGCTCTCAAGACACCGTTTCTTCACTGACCCCCCTTCCCTCTTAAGGCAGCGCTTCCCAGCTCACCCCCTCCCACCTTTCCAACTAACCAACAACTCCCAGGCAGGGGCAGGCTGTGGGGTTTTTTCTTTAAGTCAGTCCATCACAATTCTTCTACTACAGACACTGTTTCTCTATTCGCCCCCTCCTTCCATTCAACCAGCAGATCCGGGTTGGGGCAAGATATGTGGCTTTTCTTAGTCAGTCCAACGCCACAATTCTTCTGTTACAAACGCTGTTTCTCTGCTCACCCCTCTCCCTATTAAGGCCGTTTCTCAGGTCACCCCCTCCCTCCTTCCTTCTAACCAACAGCTCCGGGGTGGGGGCAGGGCATGGGGGTTTTTCCTTTGGTCAGGGTCAGTCCATCAGGGGAAAAGAATCCTCTACTTAGCCATGGGGGTCCCTCCCACGAGAGACAGTCCTCTGCGAACTTCTTTGGCGTGGGTCCAATCTCACGAGCAGGCCCGCCCGATTGCTGCTGTCCGAGATTCTCTCCAGGCTGCAGAATTCCAAGCCGAGGCCAGGCTGTTTCCATCCCGGGAGCAAGGCCTTTCTCTCTCCTGCAAGGCCTTTGCAACTCTCAGTCTCTGGGACTCCCACTGGATCACAGCTTCCTGCAGGCCTCCACCTGCTCCTCTGGCGTGGGCACCTCCCCACAGGCTGTGGGGGGTTCTCTGCATCCCCTGGACTCCATGGGCTGCAGGGAGACCACCTGCTCCCCCATGGTCTTCACCACAGCTGGCAGAGGGTTTTTAGCTCTGGCGCCTGGAGCATCTCCTCCCCCACCTTCTCCACTGACCTTGGTGCCTCCATGTTGTTCTCCCTCACATATTTTTACCTCCTCCTCCTCCTTCCCTGGCTACAAAGAAGTGCGTGCCTACTTTGTTTTGATTTCTTCTTAAATATGTTTTCACAGAGGCGTAACTAACATCTCTAATTGGCCCAGGTTTGGCCAGCAGCATGTCCATCATCTTCAGAGCCATCAGAGATTGGCTCTGCTGGACATGGTGGAAAAATTTCCAGAATCTTTACTCAGGACATGCAGGAGCCATTTTTGTACCCCACCCTATCCACTGGCAAAAACTGGGCCAGGCAAAACTACCACAGCTGGGCAGTAACATCATGAACAGGGGTTAGCAGACTGAGTGGCACTGGACAAAATCTACTGGCACACTGGTGGCTCTGAGGCTGTTCCTGACACCAGCACATCACACCTGGCCGGAGCTCCAGGGAGCCACAACCTACACAAGCACACCTTGGAGCCGAGGAAAGGCCAAGGGCTGCTGCTGACACAAAACCAGCCTTGAAGCACAGCAATCATCCCCCTGGGACACAAGGTTTTGGGTGGTGAGATGCAGTCCTGAGTCAGTCTGCGTGCAAGTCCTTGAACACAGACATCTTCCTTGGAAGCTGAAAAATACATCAGCCTGCAGTCAATGAGTTTGCAGTCCTAGGGCATATATATACATACATACATATATACATATATATATATATACACACATATATATATATACTCAGTATATACTCAATTACTCAGATGGTTGAAACCCAGCAATTTCAGATATTTTTGCCCTCTTCCTGCTACTAGTAAGGTCCATAATGGAATTATGTTAATATTTGATATACAGGTCTAAGTTAAAACCTAGAATCCTTTATAGTTAATATTTGCATCATTTTTAAGGCAGTCCCTTTAATTTTTCATATGCAGCAGTTGTTATGAATAATTTAGCTACATCCAAGGATCCACTATAAAGCCCAGTGATTTACTGACATATTGAAAATTGATTGTAGAAGGTGGCACTGCCCTACTCCAAGCAACAATTGATGGTTTCAGTCTGTTCCCAGTGGATTTGGGTCAATTGTGCCATAAAGATCTCTGACACTTCCTGGTGAGCCTGAGGTTTGCTTACAGCAGGCACCTATGAGGAATTTCTTTGTTTTTTCTGGCATTATACTTGCTCTGTGGACAAATACAAACCTACATTTTGGAGGCCTGTGAATCAGTGAAAGCTGAACAGATCCCTAAATTCAGATTTAAATTAAGAGATGTGGCTGTAGAAATGAATTGGTTCCCATTAGCTGTATTTATTCCTGCAGCAATCATTCTTTGGGGTTTTTGAGTATAAGACCTTGCCTGCTGCTCAGGTCCTGATCCAGTCTGTGAAAGTTATTGGAGGCATCCAATTGACCTGATCAGATGCAGGTATTGCCCATATAAAACAGGTCCCATTACTTTTGTGACACCTGCTTTGAAAATAGCTTAAGTCTCCAGTGACATCATAATCGCAACTAATAGAATAAGACAGGTGTATCCAAAACAGGAATGAACTTTATATTCAAATTTCTTACAGGCAGGTGTGTGTTCTAACATAATAAGCATTAGCAAATTTGTGTGTATACATCTGTGGGCACACATAAATACTTAGCAAATACAATCTTACTGCAGAAGAGCTCTTTGTTTCACAAGAATTAGAACTAACAAGGAATTAAGGTCTAAAATTACAGTCTTCCACAAATCTGAGAGCAGTAAGCAAATGCTGAGCCAGTCTTGATATATTTCTTGATTTCGGCCATTTCAGAACCTAATCTTGTAATTCTAAGGAAATATAGACACAACCTTCAATTTTCCAAACCACATTTTTGGCACACTTGTGAAGTTTCACTTTTCTCTGCAATCCCAGGAACAACTATCTTTATAATGCCAGCAGAAATCAAGGGAACGCATTGGGGAGATCCCACAGTGGTCATTTATTACCTACTTTACACAAGTGCCTTATCTGGGACTCCCTGATCTGGGATTTCTAACAAGCAATGTGACAGTGCCTACAGAAAATGCAATATTTGACAAATTGGTAAAATGACAATTGCAATGTTGTCTCAAACCACCTGGAATTCCAGTCTGGAGTGTCCCTTCTCTCCCTAGTCCATCATCTCACCATGCAATAGGAAACAATCAATACAGCCACACAATGTTTTTATGCAGCTCCTTTTCTCACTGACTGACTTTTCTTACTGACTTTCTGAGGAGCACACCTCTAGTCTGCTTTAGCAATATGTGTTATTCATTAGCAAAAAGTAAAAAAGCCTTTGTTGTTATTCTTCTATTTGCATTCAATGTGAACATCAATATTACTTCTCAGAGCCATCATTTTTCTTAACTCTAGCCTGAAATAAAAATCTAATTATAGTACTACCATGCAAACACATAAAATACCCTCATATAGTCCTTACTCCCTAAAACCTCGCAGTCCAAACATGGGAATGTAATGAAGCATAAATAACAAAGTCTTGATCAAAAGCAGCTCTGAACTATAGCTTTAGCGACAAAAGATAATAATGAACACATGGCAAGTACCTCAAGAAAATTTACATCTCCACCAAACATTAGCATGAGAGGAACAGCTGAAAAGACATGGCTGAACTCACAACTACTTTTTTGTGTTTGTAAATCTGTTACATCCATGACTCCCATCACTTCAAAAGTTTTCTGAATCCAGGTTCAGATCAACCATGTTATTCCCTGTCCTTCATTTTCCCAGTATTTCCAACACTCCAACAGTCCCCATGTG
Organism: Acanthornis magna; assembly: GCA_036785705.1. NCBI lineage: Eukaryota > Metazoa > Chordata > Aves > Passeriformes > Acanthizidae > Acanthornis > Acanthornis magna. Next base: position 2,586,224 of record JAWUZG010000098.1, read on the forward strand.
GCCACCAGGGAAAAATCAGCTCCTTGCTTTCTTGAGACCCGCTTGGAATCGTGGCTCTACTGAGCAGCAAGAAGTGATCCCCTCGTTCCAGGCTGGGATGGGCGCAGGCTTAGCTTGCCTGGTGGTCTGCTCTCCCTGGCACTAATGAGAGAATCCTCCAGGCAAACCTCTTCTCCTCACAAACAAAGCAAAATACCCTGTCCTTCTAGGCTAGAATTTGTTATTTCTGTCTGTGAGGGCTGAATGCACAATGACCTGCCTGCATGGAAGAAAGGCTCAGGCAAGTTTGCTCAAGTCTCTTCACTCAGAGGGCTTTACCTTGAACTAACATTGACCACAGGAATTAAGATTACAGAATTCTTTTTCTTTTTTATGTCCTTGTTACAAAGGAGGAAGACAAGGTCACATAAATGAAACAACAAACAAAAAGCCCACCAAATCTGATTTGCAAAAAGGCAAATTTTCAGGTGGACAGCTGCTGAAAAGAGAGCAGCTTATCCTTTAGAAACTTTGAGTTTCATGAAAATTACTTTAAGGATTGAGGTGGAGACAAAAACCTGAATTCTGAGCAAAATACAGACTGCTTCCTTCCTGATCTGCCACATTCCCCTTAGAAACAGATAAAGGAAAAATTTTGATGAAACCTTTTCCATGGTTAAATTCTGTGTTTGTCTCTCCTCTCCAATATTTTGGTTTTTAACAGACAGATGAATGGGATGACTTTACTTGATTCATTGGCACTGTAAAGCGCTGACTTCTTTAACAGCAATCATAAATGGTTTCAAGATATGAAACAAGTGTTGCAGCATGGTCCACTGAGCAGAATGGAGAGCAATGCCTTCCCCAGTGTCACTGCACATGATGTATTTAATGATTGCCACCGTATGTTTGGATCAAAAATGCTTTTAGTCATGTACTACGTTGGATTCCATCTCACTTGTGTTTTTTGAAAAAGCGACAAAGACAGGAGTAATTTGATTTTCCATATTCAAAACCCTGAACGGCTCTTTTATACATCAAATCTTCTTAGCTCCTTTTAGTTCCTTCTAATATATCTGTACAAATATATGATAATAATAAAGTGCAATGCTTAAGCATTAAAAAATGTTAATTATTGGCTGGAAAAGAACATTGAGTCTGCAACAATTTCAGTTTACTATAGCTATAAATGCATTACACCACCATTCTGCTTGCAGCTGTTCATGAAAGCCACAATACTCTACTGTCATTCTCAATATCTTGAAACATTTTTCAACAAGCAGCATTTAAAGCTGATAAAGAAAAATGGACTTTTGTTTACCAGAACATTTCAAAATTTCAGTTTTATTTGTTCAGAGATGAAATCCAGTATTTTAAAAATTCCTAGAAAAAATGGTTTTAATAAATTTTTTGTTTAAAGTGTTGCATTTGACTATGTGGTAATATTTTTAAAGAACATAATGAATTCCAAAAGTGTTAAGTACTTCAATACTATATCAAGCAGATATTTATCTAAATAAATAAATTGATCTGTGGAGACAAGTGTTATTGCATCATGATGTTTTCCTTGAGCAAACTGTTAGACATTTTTTCTGTCTTAACATCTTATTTGGGCCAATGTAGCCGAATGAACCCTAAAGTTTAAAATAGCAGTGAGATTTTAAATATAATTTATGCCCCCTAAGGAATATTAGGATGATTTCTCATCTGCAGGAAATAGTATCTTGCCCAATATTTAGCTGCTGAGGGTTTGGAAGACATTCAGTAAGCAATTGATAGGATGAGAGGACAAGAGACAACAGCCTCAAGTTGCATCAGGGGAGGTCTAGATGGGATATCTGGAAAAAGTTCTTCACCCAGAGGGTTGTCCAGCAGTGGCACAGGCTGCCCAGGGATGTGGTGGAGTCACCATCCCTGGAGAGATTGAAAAGAATGCAAAAGTGGCATTTGGGAACACGGTTTAGTGGTGGATTTGGCAGTGATGGGTTAATGGTTGGACTCGATCATCTTAGAGGGCTTTTCCAACCTAAATGATTCTATGACTCAATTCAATAATTGAAAACTGACTCACAGTGTGGGATAACAACATCTCACAGTGAGCAAGAACCACCAGCCAAGGGTGCTCCCTGTGCTGTCCATCTCCTGTCCCTAAACCTTACCGAGTTCTGTCTGATATTGCTCCTGCACACCTGAGGCACAACCACAGGAATAATTCCATCCTCTCCCTCCACTCTTTCCGTGCTCCTGGACTGTGCCTTTCAGGGAGAAGCTCAGGGCTGCCAGAATCAAGAGGAGGTCAACCACCAAACCATTTGGAATCCAAAGCATCAAAACAGCCCGAACCACCCTCACCACTGGGCCACAGGAGGTTCCTCTCTGAACCCCTGGGGAGATATTTAAATTAGATTGACTTTAAAATTGCTCACAGAAACAGGGAACAACTTTAAAAGAGACACCTGGGACCACGTGGGTTCCAAATCAAGCACCTTTCTCTGAGTTCTGTGTTCAATATAGAGTATAACCTACAGTCTTGCTCTTTTGAAAGAGATAATGATCCAGTTTAAGTCCTCTCCTCTGAGCGGCCATTTTCAGACTATTTCATGACTTTTAGGAAAAAAACTTCCTCATTCCAAGTGAAGCAGATCACTTATTTCTGAGCGATGGCTTCTGTTCCCACATTACGTACTGGACCCTTAATTGTGCAGTTTGATAAAGGTAGTTGATATCCTCAGGATTTCTCTAACCTTTATTTTAGCACACTCCAGGATAGTAACACTCTAATCAATTAAAGCATGCTGATGGCACATGGGGAGCCCTAAATCTCCTATTGACAGCTCATCAGGGAAGTCAGCACTTTTTTGTAATTTTCCATTTAAACAATTCCTTGGTACAAAGCCATCTCAAAGACTCTCCCTTGTTTGTTCACTGTCCCATGATCCTGACATGGAGGATACAGAATTTCAGATAATTTTATGCCTTGTTTAGGCATCTTTAGCTTGCTTGGTTTGGATTTTTTAAGTTTTTTGACTTCACAGAGATACACAGGCTCATTTTCAGAGAAGAAAAATACTTGAAAAGAAGATAAAGGGGAATAGCACTCATTTTTTATTCTGCTCTTAGGTTTTGTACTATATTCTCCATGTTCAGGGAACTGATGGGAAACATAATTTACTCTTTTAAAAGAATTTCATTTCACGGGATGCAACGCATAACAGCAATTCATACACAGATATACTGCATGAATTCAGCCAACAATCCATTTCAGTGACCAAATTAATTATATTTAAGCTTTCCAAATCATTAGATAGTACCTGTGAAACCAGTTACATATTTTGTTTTCTATAAATACCACACTACTTCCTCTTGATCAATGCTAAGTTATAACAAATGTCAAATAAATTAGTTAAAGGTAAAAAACCCTCAGCAAAATTTAAATTATCAAAACCGCAAGCAAGGCACATTAACATAAGAAAAATAGCTGTGAAAATTCTTTCCGAATGCTGAACAGCACTGCACAGAACACAGATTTTCCCCTCTGAGGAAACCCCACCTCTGTGTATCAGATCTACTCGGAAATAACAAATGCTGTTGTATTGGATATTTATTACAAAGTACTGTATGGAGAAAGAAAAGAAAGGTGAAGTCTTTTATTAGCTAAGACTCACTTTCCATGCAACTGTAGAGCTGTGACATTTGCAACAAAGCATAAGAACACAATAAATGTGATATAGTGAGAGAGCTTTCAGACATACCTTTTCTATCCTTGAACTCTAAACAAGGACTTCTACCTCCCTCTCTCCCATTATAGAAACCCTCTAAGTATTAAAATACAGCAATTTCAGATGGATTTAGATCATTGTGCAACAATGAATTGGTATTCTTTGGAAATAGCTGCACTTATTTCAGAGTGAGGGATGTGAACTATCAATCCAGAGCATTCACTGAACCTTATGTAAAGGTCAGTCAGTCCTGCTGTAAATGCAAACATTCTACATGGTGCCCAAGTTGCCTTTTCACAATTGAAAATAACACTTTGGGCAGACAAGGAGATTTCATTAAGTAAGAAAGGGAAGAAACCACTACAAGGAGAACTGATACAGTAAGTGCTCTTACTTCAAGCTAAAAAAAGTAATTTAAAAAAAATCATACAAATGCTGAATCCTTATTTCTTGTCTCCTTATGTCTAATGAAGTCTACAAACAGTCAAACTTGTAACTTAAAATGGTAGTTTCTTAAAATAGGTCCTCCACCTCTGTTTTTTCATACAGACTTAAAGTGAATAAGATCCTTATTTCAGAATACCCGACAGCTATGAGTGAAAGAATTAAGGTGTAAATTGAACCAAGAGAGAAAAATTGACCCAAAGAAAAAATCATCTGACATCCCTTAGGCTTATTCAGTTGAGGATCTTGGGGTAGATTGGTTTTGATTGGGTTTTTTACATCCAAAGCTACAAATTGCACTTGCTTCTGTCAAACTGGATGACTGAAACAAACCCAGCTGGGTGTGAAAGGTGTGAGGAGCCCCAAAGCTGAACAAGCTGCTGGATCAAAGACTGCTTCCACAGGATACATTTCCAGCAGCGTGTCTCAGGGGTTGGATCATGCATGGAAGTACACAGAATTAAATCTCACATGAGTACAGAGGAATTTTGCAGTACCTGGGCACTCTTTGCTTCGTCCCATGGAGGGAGAACAGAAGGTCTAAGGGACATGGTCTGGAAGGACAATGGCTTTCCACCTCTTGTTTCAACACTCTGTTTTCCTCACAGATAATTCTGCTAAGGAAAGGAAAAAATCATTGTAGTAACAGTTACATTTGAAAATTTGCTCAGAATGTATGTAAGGAGATAATCTGTTGTTGGCAGAGAAGCTTGAAAAAGTTTCCTGCCTTTAGTGAGCATGTTGAACCACAGGTAAAATTACAGTTAGTGTAGGCCACCAAATATTTAGGAAAATTGCCATTTAAAACAGTTTTAACTCTTCGGAGACAGTGAAAGTCTTAGACTGAAGATGTCTGCTACAGTGTTTCTATGCAATGAAGGCAGAAACCCAGCCTAAAAATAAAAATACAATTTATTTGCATAAAGAAACACGATATGCATGGCCAAGACTTTGTGTCACTCTTACCCTCAATCTTTAATGCCACAAATTTTATAAAGAAATAAAACCAAAGGAAGATTTTTAAAAAATTACTATAGAATAAATTATCAGGTTCAAAAACACTAGAAGCACATAATTGATTAAAAGATGGGTTACACTGCCAAACTTGGGCTCCTATCGTTATTCTGGTTATACTTAATAAGCCCTTAAGAATCTTAAAGCCAAATCACAAGTTTTGGCACTCTGCTCTATCCATTTTTTTTTCTGTTCACTTTCTTTTCCAAATATTTGATCCTACAAGAGTTTTCCACGGTGTGACCTTGCTGTACAGCAATGATTCCAAGTAATGTTGTGATCATCTGACTGAAGCACAAGGATGTGTTGACAGCCTTGCGAGGAAGTACGATATATATTGTAAACTTTAAACAGAACCCCCAAACACAAGCTATCTCAGGCTAGAAAGACAAAGTTAACAAAATTCTGGCCTGTAGCTTCATGTCTGACTTCAGCCACAATCCATGAGCGCTGCACAGCTCTGTCTTTGTCAGAGATATGGAACAGAGCTAAGAAAGAAATCCTGAAGATTAGAGAATAAGTTGGTTATGAATAAATTGAACTTTATTGCCTCTGGTAGAAAACTCTCCCAGGGTTTGACAGAGGCTTTAGCTACTGAGACCAACACAACCCTCATGGTGCACCACAAAACATTCAGCAGTACCAGAAGACCTCCCAGAGCACAATTCCTCTTCTGCTGTAACTCTCTTCTGTTCTTCTGGCACATTTGCAGCACTTTTAGCTGCTTCTGGTGCACAAAAAGCAGTAATGGGACATTTACAGACTGGGGCCAGCTCTGTGCATCTCAGAAATTCCCTCTTGTCGCTAATTGTGGTTAGGGAGGACATGTCACATTTTAATTCTGGGCCATCTCATTCTCAGCAGCCCTCCAGGGTGATCATGTCTGAGCTCTTACTCAGTGGCTCTGTTTTTACTCAGGGTAACATGGAGAAAGAGCAGTCCCAGTGATCCCATACAGACAGGATGTAAAGCCTGCAGATACAGAGCCCCCACGTCGGCGCTGACACAGCTGCTGCCAGCACCAGGCCACAAACTTTATATTAAATCTCTAAAATATGCCCAAGCTGTTCCAAATATCCTTGCTACTAAGTTATCAAAAAAATACCTTTTCTGGGAGCTCTCAACATTATTTTAAGAGTTTGCCCAACTCTTAATCTTAAACAAGATCTTCTGTCTTAATAGCCATGTAGTATTTTCTGCCTCTGAACAGCTGTGTCAAATCTCTTGATCAAAACACACAAATTATTACTAACTTCTTCACTATCAGGTATTTATGTTTTACTTTAAAAATGTTGCCTACAATTATTTACAGAGCCCTATCTGACACAAACAAGATGCTATCTGTGGAGCATACATTTTACCATGTGAAAATCCATTATAGCAATTTTTCAGAGAACAGTTTAAATATACTGTTCCCAAGGTAAACTTCTTTGCTGTAACATAAATATGAGTTTGTAAAAGCTCCTAAGCAGTGATTTACTGCCTTGCAAGGTTGGCTTGGTACACAGTTGTGCAGTAGTTCTCGCTGAAACACATTTAATTCCAAACCTACATGATGACATTCACAATAAGCTTTGTCCTTAACTCATTCTGAAGACAAGCTTGCCAAATTCCCGCTACATATTCAGCTGACTGGAAGGAAAAGTAATACAAAAAAAAAGAAATATCTGGGCATAAATACTGACAAGGTACTAACTAAAGCAACATGGATTCTTTGGGGTTCTGAACTGAGGGATCTCCAAATCGTTCATCCGTTATAAGCAGGAAAATCTCAATCAGTTTTTGGTGGTATTTTGGAAAACAAATGGGGAGGGAAGGAACATAAGGAAGTGCATGTTAAGAGGCAGAAAAGCACACAAAGATCATATTTTAAAACGCTGTGGAATTTAAATGATGATTTCTCAGTTTCTGAAGCTCAGCAGTTCGGGTTACTTTGCCAGGAGAGGGAGAAGGAGCAGAGCAAAGCTCTCCAAGCCCTGCCTCAGGAGGGGTCAGTGCTGGCTCTGTGCACACACCGTCCCTCAGGCAGAGAACTCCTCTCTGCTCCTTGGCTTCAGCCCCAGGCCCTTCCCTGGAGCACATCAGGAGCTCTCAGTCCCCCGCGGTCACTGAGCCCTGCTTTGTACCGGTGAAGTTCATTTCACTGTGTTTTGTTTAGCAAAAGGCAGAAACAGCGTTCACAGAGATGTCTGCTCCAGATTAGCGCCGTAAGAAAGAATAAAAGCTTGTTTCCTTTCTTTTCTGGTCCGCAGGAAGCTGAACCGAGAGAATACATTCAGTGAGTTTCTCTGCAGAAATCACAACACGAGCAAATGCGCCAGTTCTTTGAAAACTGCAACCACCTTTGATGGTGGGAGCAGTAAATAACAAAGAATTCCCAGTCTCCTAATTAACATGAGAAATGTTTGCGTTTCTTCACATATGCTATTGCAACGTGACTCACAAAATCAGGAGAGGAAGACTGAATGGTTGAATATTCTGACAGTTTAATAGGAATTTATTACGAGAAAGTACTGCTGCATCATCCAGAGAATTCATCACAGTCTCAAAACATGAAAGTGCCCAAGTTCTAAGTGTATTCTGAGAACAGTTAATTTCTTTATTTCTTTTCTTCCTGCAAATAAAAATAATACTTATAGCAGCTGCTTTCAGCACAGATTAACCTGTATATTTGTCTATCAATTTTGCAGCACTGTGCTCACACAAACAATAACACTCCTTGTGTAGCCAGGGGTTCCTTATCATCATCAGGTAAGTTCTGCACAACACTTTTATGTGAATACATATTATTAAAGACTGACCACTGTAAGCGACTAAAAGCTTCTCAACAACAACAAAAACAACAAATCTATATCATCTATTTAATAATATAACCTCATAGGGATAGAGAAATCTTTTCTTGAGGCAAAAACACAGGGTTGTTTTTCTTTTTACTTTTTTTTTTAATTATAAGAAACTGTATTCCTAGACCAATTCTGAGATTGAAACATTAAGTCTTTTTGATCCCCAGAAATAACAATGTTAGCAAGAATATCAGATAAACAAAAGAAAACTAAATTTTAATAACATTCTGATTTGCAGACTTTTTAATTTTTTAAAAAATTCTAACCTACTGCTCTTAGCACTGTGGAGGAAGGAGAGTCCATGCAGCAGTGCCTCCTTGTATTTTTGTGCTGTACTATAACCTTAACTGAGCAAATTCCCCTGAAATGCATCTTAAAACCTTACTACAAAACACAAGTAAAAGTGACGACAGTTTGAGGAATATTACTGACCCAGGAGGAGAAACCCTTCAGATCTCCAGGATGTAGAACCTGGGCTCCAAATCCAAATCAAGCTCCAGAGATCAGGTCACAACTCAATCAGATTTTCCTATGGCTTCTGAACCCTCCCCATCAACACACACAAACAAGCCCAAAACAAAGAAGCAACCAAAACTCTTCTTTTATGCCTAAGATATGTTTTGATCCTGTCTGTAACTCTTTTAACCTGCCTGGTATTTTGTTCCTTTTTTATGAGTGATGGGATGGCAAAAACTTCTGCTTTCACGAGTTGCACATAATAATCTTTTTCCTGTGGGCAGAATTGAGAGTGCAGCACAATTTTAGACTCTGAAGAATATTAAGGATGTCCAAACAGGGTCACTTGACTCATCGGTCACTCGGGCCCAAACAGCATTAGAGAAGTGCTTTCTGTTAATTTGGTTAAGTAGCTCAAGCTGCAGGACACAGAATTCACAATATTGAGCCACTGGCATTAATGTGATAAAAGAGTTAAGGGCTAGCATGGTAGAAAGAGAGAAAGCAAAGCTTATAAAGTCATTTAATGGGCAAAAGAAAACCATCTTTAACATTCCAGTTGTCTTTGCTGCATTGTATTGATTAAAAAAAAGACAACATTCTGACTCGAGGTCTCTGATGGTATAAATAAATGCTGAGCTCTCAAAACACTTTCAGGGAAAAGGTTCTGTGTGAGAGGGAAGTAAGACATCCTAAGTTTGACAAGAGCTTTGTAATTAAGTAAAAGTTAGCGAAATTTTTCTTTTGGATAGGCTTCCTCATTTTTTACCAACAGATCTGCTAAGAGGATTAAATGCCAAGCTTCTAACAAAATTGTAAATAATTTCAGAAAGCAAAAAATCTACCTTTTTTTTTTTTTCTGGGCTATTTAGGTATTCCCACATTTCTTTAAACTTCATTAAGATCATTGACATAATTTTCAACCAAACTGCACTTATATCTCCTTCCTCACCGTAACCAGAGAAGACCACTGCTGCCCCGCCTCTTCCTTTCTATTACGATTTTAAAGTACCTTCATGTAGCATTTACTATTTAATCTTACCTTTCTCTCTTTCCCCTATGCATAAACTCATACCCCATTGAAATGAGTGGAGTTTGGAAGTTCAGCCACCAAAAGCAGGACCATCAGGCCTCAGCAAGGTCAAAATTTTACCCAATGTGCTTGCAAAGTGAATTTCCAAACAGAAATTCATTTTTGCAGGTTAAACACATATTTAAACATTTTGCAGAAGAGGGACCATTAAACAGGAAAGGAAGGGGTAAAGACTACAGTAAGATTTCAAAATTATAGTCTATCAATTCCTCCCATCCTAATAATGTACATAAAATTCTACAAAATAATAATAAAAGATTAAAAAAAATAGGTCTCCCTCAGAAACAACTCAGAATAAATATACACAACATTGAACCAATTATTGTAAGCAGGCAAGAGAAGCTGAGATTGATTTAAAAGTGAAGGGCCCCCTCTGCACATCAGTCCTGCCCCCCAAAGCAGCTGATGAGTGCTGCTGCACCCTGGAAGGGCTGAGCCAACAAACACCCAGCAGAGCAAAGGAGGAGTACGACTGAGGGAAAAATCCATCCAAAATCCATCCCAGCTGCCCCTGACCATGGATGGGTTGAAGCACCCAGGGGCAAGACTAAGGAAAAGGATTTTGGCTGCATGTCACGAGTTCCAAAAAGCTATTTTGAGAGGAACCATCACATCTCTAGAGCGGAATCTCTTTTCCCTCATCACAGAGAGCAGGGCACAGCACCCAACTGTTATCTCAATCAAATCAAACCCGTTTGTGACGTGGACCGCCCCTCAGTATTTCAGCTTAGAAGTCTTTTAGTAGTATGAACCCAAGAGGCTTCTCACAACAGTTAAAACATGAGTTTATCTCTACTGTGTGGCTAAAAGTGCAATCACAAACAGTTTCTAACTCATCCTTGAATATATAACGGTGTAAGGTGGTGAAGGATGAGTTTGCCAGTCACTGTCCAGGTGTGAGACCTTATTGCTGATGATCATTATCACATTTCAAATGGTACACACTTGTGTTTAAGGATGGGAAGTTCAAAATTATCTACGTGAACCTTCCCATCAAAATGTCAGCATCAAGCTTGCCTAGGTTAAACCTGGTCACTAAATAAGAACTATCTTCTTATTTCAAAATTAGGCTTAGTAACTGGAATATTATTTTTCCCTTTCAGAAAGGTAAGGTCCTCTGCATTTCTCACTTTCCCAAGCTTGCCTTGCCACATTTCCACACTTTATTGCTATGCAATGTTCTTCCAGGAGGAAATGCTCAGATTGCTTCAAGGCTTTGAACTTACTACGCTTTCTTCCCTCTTCAGTGATAAATAAACACATACCAGGGTGGCAGCTGTTAAAGGAGGTGCCAGGTACATAAATCAGACAGAGCCTAGAGGGAAAAGAGCCTCAAATGATAAATAATTACCAATTCTACAGATCTTGATTACTGCAGAACTAATGGCTGACTAAAAAAGATCAGGATTAAGGCACAGAGCTGAGCCAAGTGCCTGAGTGCCATTGGGACTGGAGGACTCACCCTTCTTTCTGCTCAGTGGAGACATAAACCAGGTCCCTGAACTGCCCTGGGAACCCTTCACCATCAGGGTTTTGATCATCTGGGTGCTTTAGCAGAGCTCTGGAATGTTAAAGTTTCAGGGTGTCAATTATTTCACACCCCTTTATTGCTCTGGTTCCCAAACTCTCCACTAACACACTGACAGGCCCAATATTTAACATAAATCATGGCTCAGTCTGTCTGGGACCACACTGGCTCTTAAAACTTCCTTTTCTGAACATGTTATTTAGCAGTTCTTTTGTAGGGTTTTTTTCCCTTCTCCTTTTTATTCCCTGCTAAAAAAAAAATTTTCACAATAAATACTGATACAGGTAAAATTGTTTTCTACTCCATGATTTAATGGGAACACATTTCCTAGTAAGTTCTGCAGCATTTTATACTTAGCTGAGTGATAATTTATTGTAATTACTTAGAGTTAAATCAGAGCACGTCTTTCCAAATGCAACATTTTTATACACTGTCAGAAGCTTAATATTTTAGTTTTCAAGAAATGAATCTGTAGCATTCAACTTCGCTTGGCTTTCCCAACAATGAAACAATAAAGTAAAATTATGACACTATGATATGTTTAGTCAAGAAGGGCTCTGAATAACTCAGATGTGTTTTAGGACAACAATTAGTTAGTTAAAAGGATGAATGGAATTGCTGATCTTAGAAAGACAGATACCACAATTCAAGAATATGTTCTAGAAACTTTGGCTACTGAACAAACAGCAGGATTTTCAGCAGCAATTAATACTAAAAAAGCAAATAGTCAAAAGCTAATCCATGATCAGCTTTTTCACTTCAGACCACATATTGAGATTCTTTAATCCAATCTTTAGTTATTATGCTCTTGACTAAAACTCCAGGGAAAGACGGTGAGGGATGGCTGGTGAAGCCAGACTTATCAGTTCACATAAGGATCCATAATTAACCCACAGTAATGTTATTGAAGATAATCCTACAGAAAGTGGATCATGAACATTATGTCAATGTTTAGAAAAAAAAACACGGCACTGATTTTCATGCCCAGGATGCCATAGCTGTAGAAGCAAGAGAGGATCACATCTTTTGAACTTGAGAAAGTCATGCAGAACCTCCCAAGCCTGCAGGTAAATTTGAACTATGCTTAATCAAACAAGAGATTTAAGCTCAGCACAATATTTCAGGCAGGGATACGAGGGAAAAAAATACCCCAAAGCAGAGAGTTCTGGAAGAGCTCATGAGCTGCCATGAGCAAATGAATGGATTGTTACAAAAGCCACGAGTCTGACACCCAAAACAGACAGACCTCAGTTTGCTGCCATGAAAGACAAGACCGTGCTACAGAAGGAAAAGAAAAATGCTGAAAGACAAATAAATATTTAATGAACCTCCCTTCCCCTATATTTGAAATTTTCACCCCATTTATTTGCAGAGCTCGCTGGCCTTAAGGGATCTGTTGAGGAGGTTATTGGGGAAGGCTGCCTCCAGCCTGGCCCAAACACTCTGATCTCCAACTGGAATAAATCTATTTGCTGCAACACCTTGGTTGCATCTCTCTGCTACTAAATCCATGTCCAATAACAATACAGGGACATTACAGACATCCCAGCAGCCCTCTTGGCGTTACGTTGTAAATGGAGACTTTTTTACTGGTGTCTTTATAGATATTTGAGTATCCAACATAAAATATTCCATTACCAAGGGGAAAGCTAATAAGAAGCTATAACACAGCCCAGCAAGGGCAGTGATCGGGCAAACGGAGAGAATTATGAAAGATATATAAATAAATTTGCTTTTTCACTCTGAAAGGTTACAGCACATACATGCAGACGATCTATAATTCTCCCATTTGCAGCACTGACTGCAACATTTACCGATCTGTGTTACTACTGCACTCGTTTTAGGAAAGATGAGCCAAACTCATCCCTATTACAGATAAAGCATAGTCTGTGTGACAAAGATCCAGAGACTTGTCATCTATTTTGATACTGTTATGTTAATGCTGGACTGGCAGAGTTTTTACTTCACAGGAATGGGTTCCAGTGAAGCTCCTTCCTGTGATGCTTTGCCTGGAGTCTCAGCAGAATAGAAATCTTTATAACCACACAAGGATTTTATGACAGATGCCTACAGGAATGTGCACACATATACAGTGTGAGCTAAAGCAGAGCAGCCTCATGGTACCCTCAGATTCTGGGGAGGTTTAAATACTAACATATTTCTGTATGGTGAAAAAGCAGATAGAAAAAAAATCTCTCCCCAGAATTAGCTGATGTATTTCTAAAATTTTTAACAACCAAATTAGGCAGAGCAGCCTCATGGTACCCTCAGATTCTGGGGAGGTTTAAATACTAACATATTCCTGTATGGTAAAAAAGCAGATAGAAAAAAAATATCTCCCCAGAATTAGCTGATGTATTTCTAAAATTTTTAACAACCAAATTAGACATCTTTATAAAGCTGAGCCATGCCTTGTCAGTAGTCTTCCCTGGTAGGAAAAATTTAAAAAAGCCCAACATTGATATAGCATCATGGAGTAGTCGGGAAAAGCCCTTTCAGTTCTCATCTGCAATTTGGAGGCTCACAGTACAGAAGCCGTGGGATAACCTGTGCCATGGAACAGGCTTTGTAACCTCTGCTTCCAGCGTGCACCCTCGTGCTGGAATTTACCATGGGAATATCATCGGATTGGGAAAGATATCTCCACTTTAGAGGGATACAAAAAAAAAAAACTTGCCTTCAGCTCCTCTGTAGGTTTTTACCCCAAATGCCCCCAGACTGACTTGCAGACAAGGGGCATGTGGGACAAAACTTCTTCTGTGCTATAATGAGCCAAACAGTTGCAGTGGTTCCATAAAACAGAGTAAAACAACAGCAAAGGGAGCACCAGATTTTCCTGAGGTGCAGAAATCCAAATTCTTCCAGAGCCAGAGTTACACCCAAAGGTAATTTAGTCAAAATCAGAGTTCTGAGGTTCAATAGTAATTCCCACTATATTTTTAATTAAAATGAAACCCAAGCAAGCACAATCTGTGAGCACGAAGTGAAATGAATCTATTAATTTACAACACAACTAAACTCAGTAGCCACATTATCCTGAAGGCAGGCTGCCGACTCAGGAAGGGTCGGAAGTAAATAAATCATATCTGACTGTGATAAATGATCAGTGCAGGATGTGTCAGAGTGCAGGCCTGATCAGCCATCGTGCTGAAATGCTCTCAGCTACCACGGGAGGTTTGGGGGCCTGCAAATATGAAATAGGCTCTTGTTAGTGTCAGAACTGGGCAAATGATTTGCCATGAATTAATACAAAGGCAGAGCTTAGCCTTCTTCACATTTCTGAGCAGTGAAAAAGCAGGTAGTGTTTTTTAATAATATGCTTGCTGCTGTTGTTCCACTTTCTTTCCCCAGAATTGTAAATTCTGGTGTTTTTTTCCTGTGGTTATCTATTAACAATATGTCATGAATGGTTTAACTCAAGACACATCATTTATCCTCAAAATCCCCATGCTTCATGCCAGTGTTAACAAAAATTCATACAGAAAATGTTCTCAATCCAAAATAAAACATCATTAAGATGCCTATATGTCACAAAGAGCTATTAACCAGGGGAACAGATCCCATTCCTTTCACATTCCCAACCTCAGTAATGATTGTGTCACATTTTGGATCTTTGTCACCTATTGTATAGCCCTGACAGTTGCGCAGACATATGACACTCAATTCCATGCTTGAAGGCATGTGCAGAAAAACATTTTGCTTTGTTTTGTTTTTAATTAAAAAGCGATTAACAAGAAAAACTGTCAAACCAGAAAAAAAAGAACATATCATCAATATGAACACTGAAAAACCCCAAACAGGTGACATTTCACAAAATTCCTATAAACATCAATAACAGAAGTATATTTTAGACCACATTTACCTCCTGTGGGCTTTGCACCAATCCTTTTCAGCACTCTAATTTTAAGTAAAATCACATATTCAGGAAGAGGAACCAAATCCTCTAACACAGAGGGTCAAAACAATTATGGTTTGTGGCTTTTTTTCACCTGTAGCTTTACAGTCAGGTGAAGTCCAAGGCTAAGACTGTACAGAGAGCACATCTAGGAGTAACTCATCCTCCACCATCCAAAACATTTCTGAAGGCCTTTTTTTCACCAGGGTGAATTCTCTGAACCTTTAGCCCAGCTGGGGTCTGCAGTGAACCCCACAGCCCTGCAGTGCTCTCAGGGAGGGCTCACACCGGTGAGGCCTTAGGATTTTAACTGCTATATTTTTCATGTATCTGTAGTTTTAGTATGGACGCCGTGTAGGGTGCTAAAGTTCCTGTTCCCAGCATTTTTAGACAAAACAATTCCTCTAAAACTTAGAATTGGGGACACCTCGTTGCCTCAGGGCCCAAGATAACAAGAGTGAATTGGGGGGAGCAAATTTGGAGTAATTGACATCATCACCTGAAGGTGTAATTGGAGGATTGAGGCTCAATATGCAAACAGACATAATAAAATACGTAAAACCCGTGACTCAGTGTCCATTTTGGGTGTAGCCTCTCAAGTAGGCTCTGTCTGCCCTGAATGCACCTTGAAAGCCTTCAATAAATTTCACTGCTGTTTATTCTCCTGACTTTGTCTAGACTCTGTTTTGGGTAAGCCCATCAAGGCATCACAGGCAGCCCTTCCTTATCAGGCACACTCTGCATGACTCTGCTTCCCCCTCAAACCCCAAATCCCACTCTAGGATGAGACAGCAGCCACAAGACCTCCCAGACCCTGCAGTTTAATTGTTTCAGAGTGGCCTGGCTGCACTGTCCCCTCTCTGCAGCAGCATCTTCTGTTCGTCTCAGGGTGCACCTGAGATTTATTGTCCTGGGGCTCCAGCCTCGTCCCCGAGCACAGCCTGAGCCCCAGGCCAGCCACAAAACCTGTTCCACCAGCTCCACTCACTGCTGCCACATTGCCCTGGCAGCCCTGCCCTGCCCCACTGCTCCTGGGGGTCCTGCATCACTGTTCTTCAGCATATCCACTGCTTGTGGGGCTCTCTTTGCCTGATGCCTCCTTGGGACTCTGGAAGAACCAGCTCTGGTTTGGGTTTCAATACATCCATAATGTCTTACTCCAAGATGGATGTCATGTTTTTATTTTCAATGATGTGAAAATACATAAATGCTGTTAAAATTCCTCCTTCAATCAGCCTTTTTCAGGGCACCAAAGAACCACAAAGAGATCTGTCAAGGCCTCTTCTCAACTAATCCTGATTTAGACTAAAGGTTTCTTTACAGTTTGTCAAACTTACTATTATCATTTGACTGTAAATTTCTCCCTTCTCTTTGATATTATTGGCACAATGAAAAAATTAAGGCCACAAAATTAATTAAAATCCCAATTATGTGGAGTCTTCTTTGCATTCTGCAACTATATAAAGCAGTAAGTTATCTTAATTCCATAAAAAAAGAAAAAAAACAAGAGTAAGAGAGAAACACCTAGGAAATGATGGGAAAAGATGAAAGATTTGATTTTTATGTTAGATATGTGGGCACACAGAGCTGTATATCTTGTAGAATCAGCTAATGTAAATGCATTACCAATTTGACAAGACACGGCATAAAAAAAGGTATGAATCCATTTGTCTTAGATGCCATCACTGATCCTGGGCTGTTTTTATGTATCCCTGAAGTTCCAAATTATTTAGACCTGGGGTACTGAAATGTATGAAATGTATCAGTGGAAACAACATCCCCAACCTTTCCTTCTAAGTTAATATGAAAGAGGTTTTTCTAATCCTTTTGGGAAGAGAACAGACAGTCAAAACACATCAGAATATTTCTTCTATTTCTCACCTGGGCAAAAAATTGGAAATGCTACAGCAAATAGTTTTGCCATCTCTTGTGACCAAACTGAAAGTCTCATTATTCTTGATGCTGGCTAAAACTATCATTTCCAGATGCTAGCGATAACATGAGAACCTCAGCTTTCATTATTAGAAAATAAAAACTTTCCCAGCTGTCATATCCAGTACAGATTCATGATAACATGATCAATGGCTGAAAAATAATGAGAAAAAAACATTATTTAAAATAAAATTGTGACTTTGATGAAGAATATTAATATTAAATAGATATTAAGCATTGCTTAAGAACACTGAACTGAGCCCTCAAATGCAGTATCCAATATTCAACAAGTAACAACAGAATAGTTAAAATTGCATAGAAATCATAAAGTATCACTGGGTGGGTGTAGGAGCAAAACTCCCACCAGGGTTTTAGGTTCCTGTAACAGCAGGGGATTTGGTAGGCAAAATTTCCAGATCATATCCTATTGCATCCCTTTTCCATAGAAGAAAGGAAAAACCTTCACGAGGTCCAGCTGCTCTGAGGTGGAAAAAATTCCTGTGCCTGTCACATACAGGTTTAAACTTGAGCTCATCCTCTACAGCCAGCAAATGGAGAGCACATCACACCATTTTTTTGATCCTAATTTGTCTTTTGCTGCGGCGTTTGGCGTTTCAGACTTGGGTGGAGGGTGACAAAAGCTCAGCCCAAGAACTCTGAGATGTAAAGCAGTTTGTTGCTCATTTATTCAAGTGTACACTGCAAGCCTCAAAAGCTTAGTGCGATATATCTGCTGCAGACAAATGGAGTTTTATTTAAACCCCACAGGAGACCCCAGCATGCTGAGTGCCCAAAGATTCCTATCCCAACCTCAATTTTCTCCTTCCAAAAGCATACATTTTGTGCTGTATAATCCTTTCTATGCACTTGCCAAAATGACCGTGGGATGAAACACCACAGTAGATTGCCAAGGAGGTGACAAGGCGAGATGCTGTTTGTTTGTTTTTCTGTGGTATCGAATTGACCCTGAAAGGAACGAGAAACAAGTGATGAAATGAAAATTAAAGGGAACAATTTAGTGGAAATTAAGAAAACGTGTCCAGCTGTCATTTTGAACAACATTCAGCGCACAAACAGATCTCAGGGCCTGCGAGGCAGCGCTGAACTGAGCCCCAGTCACCTGCTAACAGCTCACCCTGCTCTGAACCTTAGTGGGTTCACAGGCCACTAACTAATATTCAGCTAAGAGGCTTTAGTAATGTAGATTAATGTTTCATGCTCTAGGGAACAAGCTCATCACAAACTGTGTTGAGAAACTCTTTTTTCCCCTCCGGGGAATGGAATTACATAATCAGCTAAGCACATTATGGTTTCTTAGCTCTTTCTAAGCCTTGGTGCAGGCATCCAGCCATCATTTCTGCTGGGGTAGGTGGGCAAATAGTCTCTGTTCCAGTGCCCATTACCCACCAGGATGGTGCAAAATAAATATGTTAACAGCATTCCAGCCGTGCTGCTCTTATTTGCTTTAATTTCACCCATTAAAAGGTAGCCCCTCTTTTCTATATGTGCTCCTTGACAATTGGAAATGACCATGAAACAGCCCATGTTTGCAATCACACAGCCCAGTGCTCCCCCAAACAACCAAGGAACTCGAGAGCAAAAGAATATTTGTGGACTCCCACCAGCACCTTCCCTTTCTCTTACAGGGATGGAAAACAGAAAGAGAATTAGGTTCCAAAGCAACATTCATTATTAGGGTCGTATCTTACAGCAGGCATGGCTACTGCAGCCAATTCTTGTTGCAACTTAAACTGAACATGCAGCCATGTGATGAGAGATGTAATGAGATTTTTAACACGGGGCTGTATCTGAGTGTGTGACAAAAAAAGATTCAGCTGGGGTACAATGAACTGTTATTTATTTCCATTTGAGTTTAGCAAAGGTTGTCCTACACAACTGTGAAACAATTTTACACTTTTTAAAGGTATTAGCTTTGAACTGAAACAGTAAATAAACTATTTATTTGGATTTTTTTGAGTATCTCAAAATGGATTAAGAAGGGTGTGTAGAGAGTATAACCACCACAGAGAACAAATTTTTGATGGCAGGCTAATGGGATTGCAAAGGGTTATTTTGCTGGAGAGGAGATTTTCAGATGCTCTCTCTCTAATGAAGGTTTTGTTCCTCACTTACAAAGTGTTTTTTGCCTTTCCTTTTCACCCTTTTTCTTCTTCTTTTAAACAAGTCAGGGAAAGGTGAATTGCCTTGGAGAACTGTGTTGTCATTGGACTAAATTAAACCTTAAAAGATCAAAGTTTTCAAAATCATGCTGAGATCAAACTGAGATCTTTGGAAGATTTAGAGGGAAGGAAAAACACTGATCTTTATGGTTTGTCTGCAAACATATTGCTCTTCAGCTGCTCCAAACATGCAGGAGGAACTATTTTGTGTAAAAAAACCCCAATCATCAGCAATAAAGAGCATCTTTTGGAGAAATCAGCCTTTCCTGAGAACAGGTGAAATTCACCTCTGTTCCAAGAGTCCACAGGTCCTTTCCTGGCCACGTTCATTTAACTCTCTAATGGCTCAGTGGTTTTGCTATATATTTTCTCTCATGTCACCTTCTAAATCTCATCCTACCACCAGACCCAGCTAAAGATATAATAATGTTTAAATAAATAAAAAAAAAAATACCTAAATCTTCCACAGCAGTGGAGAAAGCTGCTATTAAGCCAAACACCTGCTCTCTTGAGAAACTTGAAATCTCTAGGGATTAAAATGACCTTTAATGGTGAGTGGAGCCTAAAACAATTTTTCTCAAGTTTGAAAATGCTTCTGCCAGTAGTGGCTGCCCCAGGCAGCCGAAAACCTGGGCTTTGCTGTGCTGAGGGTCCCGGGACTGGCCCATGGAAAAGAGGCACAAAGGTCCCCTGCTTGGGGTTTGATTGTCTTTTCCCTGTTTGGGGTTTGCTTGTCTTTTCCCTGGAGGCAGAGAAGGGCACTGACACAGGGTCAGGAGGTTGGTCTGGCCTGAAGTAGGAGCTGATCTTGCCCACAGCCATTTCTCACCTGTGTCTGACCTGGGGCAGCAGCTGGGATGGTTAAACCTCACTTATAAAGTTCATTCCCTCTCAGTTAGGTGCCAAGGAACTGCCACAGGCTTCTCTCAAACATGCAAACTGCCAGGATATCCAAGCAGCCGACCCCAAAAAGCAGACCTGAGCCCCCAACAACTCCTGTCCCCCCTGCTTTGGATGGCGAGTCCTTGAGGAAACCTGTCACAGATCGGCCATTGCTCTTTATATAACCTCAGATATTCTCATATATTTGGGAGGAAATGGGAAGGAAAACTGCTGTGGATGTAAAGACACTAGATGTAGGTAAGGGTAAAATACTGAGCTTTCCAAAGAAAGAGAGCCAAATGAATCAGATTTCAATATTGTACAGATGCACAAATAGCATCAAGCCAAATTTCAATGTTTGTCTTCACCACTTCCATCAGCATTTTCCCCCAAAAACATTTATTCATAGAATAAATTTTCTTGTGTGAACATTTAAACATAATGTTCTCTAGGATTTCCTTTAAAGAACTGATGATAGCACACATTCCTGGAAAAAGTCAATTCTGAGGAAGAAGAAGTGGAACATTAAATGTATTCATTTAAGTCCTCAACTTTTGATTATTAGTACTCACAATCACTTTAAACCATTTACAAATGATTATTTAGACTCTAAGATAACAAAGATCAATCTGACAGTTTATACTGGAAAAAATATCTACATCAAATTATTTCAGCAATATCCTCAGTGGATTTAAATTGCCATGAAATTCAATACAGTGTATGGAATGATCACATTTTACAACACTGCAGCACATATTCTAAAAGGAATTCAGAGTTCTAGCAGTATCAGTAAAGAATTAAAAGTCTACATGGTATTTTAAAGAGCAATTCACTTATCTGTGTTAAGAATGGGACAGCAGTTACCAAGTTATTCTATTTCAAAAGGCATAATCTGTAACATTGGCTAGATTTAATCACAATTTAATTCAAACTAATTGTGTCAGCTGGGGTGAAACCACACAGTCACATTGCATTTGTTTCACTTCTAGAATGTTTTCATGTCACTTTTAGAACACTTTAGCTCAGGACCCTCCATAGGCAGAACGGAAATCCACATTATTTCAAGCAGATTATGAGGGGGTGGAGCGGGTGACAACTGGATCAACTGAGTATTTCTGAGACTTAGCAGCCAAGCTTCCTTCTCCCAAACCATCCAAACTGCATTGTGCTTTATTACAATGAATTCACAAATGAGTCCAACAGAATGATAAATCCGAGCATCACTCACGCACCAATGCCACTGCGAAATGGTGAGGAATCATTTGACATACAAAACACAATAAATGGAGCATATAGAAAGGCAGGTTTACTCTGGGATTTTCTCACAGTGCCCCTGAACCCTAGTGCAGGCAGCAAGACATAAATGAACAAACAAAAGCAGCCTAGAATTATTTGAGAATGCTGAGAAATATTTGGCCTGTTCTTTGGTACACACAGAGATGCACTGTTGTTAATACCAAAGACAGCACAGTTTACACTCCCAAACGCTGATTTGTCAAACTAGAAAAGTAGAAGAGACAATTTTCCTCATTCTGATTTTCAAGAAAAATTTGCTTTGCTCCAAAATGTACACCTCATTCAGTGTTTCCATCAATCTCCTGAAGACTCCAACAGATCATGTTTTCCTTCCACCACTTTTTACAAAACAGCACAATTTTGCAGCAAAGCATGCAACAGTGTTCTCCTGTGCAGCATCACCTCCTTTCTAGGACATATTGACAAATCCAAACCACAAATGGAAAATCATGCTGTATTTTACCCAAACCTAAGCTTCTGAACTCCCTGAGAAATTTTCACTTATGTTTAAGGGTATTACTTGAAATACCTGCACAGGACTTCAGCAACCCCTTTGGGAAACATCCAACTAAGCCTTGAAACACATGCATGGTGCATTTTATGCGGACATGAACCTCTCCACCAATGTCATCGACTCTTCAGCAGCCTTAAAATTAAATATGAGCTTAAAGCATTTTCTGGATTAGGCCCTCTTTCCTTTCTTTATTAAAATGGACAGTGGCTATAAGCCAGCAGGAACTCTAGTGATAAAGTAGAAGACATAAAGTTGGAGAGAGATGTGATAAAATTCACTTCTATACATGAGGAAATGACTTCCATAACTCATTTCAGGCTTTACTTCTTGTAAATAGCCTGGCCCTGTAAAAAACCACCTCTGTATCGTTTCTGGATGCACACTACACTGGTTGCTGACTAGCTCTAATTCCACAGAGCAGGGAGCATTCTGAAGGGCTTTTTTTGCCTTTTGTTTCATTATATTTGCTGAATTTTTTTCTCCCCTTTGGATTAAAGATGTGAATATAGAAAAGCAAAAAAAAAAAAAAAAAAAAAATTCAGAAGGAAGACAGAAAGACAGATCTACTGAAGAGGCAAAATTCACATTGCAATTTCTCTTCTGTTGCACGGGCTGGATGGATGATCTACCTTTCTTTCAACTTGCCTTTGCTGGAGGCAAGAGTAGTGACAGTGTGTTATAGGACTAGCGAAGGTGCAGAGCAGCTGGATTCCCCAGCCTTCCATAAAAAGCCCAACAGGATGAATTTTGGTAAGGTCTTAAACTATCAATTACCTTTACGTGGCTCTTGCAACATTGACTGCTGAGATATATAATCTGGAGAAAGTTCTGCTGGCCAAATACACCTTCTCCATTTTACTGTATTGTGTAGCTGTCAAAGAGGTATCTGTCCAAATCTTTGAGAAACACAGCTGGGAACAGATTTTTATGGGGTGCACAAAATCCCAAGGCCACGGTGACTTCTGTGAGTTGGGGGTCATTAATTATCTGTCATCCCCTCATATCAGACACTGCTGAAACAGAGAAAAAACAACTCCCACCTTAAGGGATCAAGTCTTTAGTGACAAAAAAGGCACAGAAGGTAACTGGAACAAATTTATTTCTGCAACAAAAGAAGTTAGAGACCTCACTCACTTTTAAAAGTGGGATGCTCTGAAAATAAAACATTTAAAAAATTAAGAAAACAAAACAACAGAACTGTGTTTCCAGGAAAGTCTCCTGACGAGCACATTTTACATTGCTGAACAATAGGAATGCACAGGCTACTGTACCCAGTACAGTACTATAATGTACTTCCAGCCTTGGTCATTTGTTAGGAGTATAAAATTTATACTCCCCGTGCAGAAATAGGTAAGAAAGGTAAGCAAATCAGACACTACATAACATTCTGGTTTGAACTCGGCTCTTGCAATTATTGCAACTCAGTAGAAACTCCCTCACCTTGTTATAAGTCCATCCCATAAAGACTGGGAAGGATAGAGGAGCTTGGTGTGCATCCAGCTTCACAGAGAAAATATGAAAATATGGTGAGATACAGAAAATTCCCAAGCCTCCTTGGGGGATCTTACAATGTCACAAAGCCTGAAGATTGTCCCCAGGAGACACCTCCACATTTGCAGGTCTGAGAGATGCTTTGGTCTAAGTGCTCCTGGCTGGATGTGCCTGCACCATAAAATACAATACTGCAGCACAAACAACCCTGTCTTGCAGGGAGAGAGAGCTTTTAAATCAGGAGCTGGAGAGCAACTCAAAATTAGCAGGTTTGGGGATAGCTGAAATCATTTGAATCCTCTCTGCTAGTCAGAATGCAAATTCTCAGTTTACACTTCAGTTAGATCTTCCCAGGAAGCAGTGCCTGATCAGCAAGGAGAGGCAGAAATTACAGCCCAGGACTGAGGGACCAGCAGCCACTGTCTTTTACACATCCACATTTTCCTGGTCTCACAAGGCTGTTTGAGTAATGTGCTGGGCAAATTTACCTGAATTTACAACAGAACTGGATTTGTAATGGATCAGGTACAGATCTTTTTGTTATTTTAATGTTAATACAGGGTTATAGATGGAAAGTACCTTGATTTTTAAAATTATTTTTTAAATAATTTTTTAACATTTTCTTTTGAAGATTGTACTCTGTGTATACAGTCACGTTAACAGAACCTAACAGGACCCAGGAAATGTCTTGGTATTTATACAGACAAAGCCTCTTGAATTTGTTAAGTATACCAATATATCATCAGAATTATCACACTTCTTTTAATGTCAGAATTCACCATAAGTTCTTTAAAGAGAGATATTTCCAGCAAATCCCAGTTCCCTTCCTTCTCCTAGGCACCTTTATTAAACTAAAAGGGAAAAATGCTGAGAAAGAATATGCATCGTCAGAACTGTATCATTGACATGTAAAGTTTTCTATTTTCAGGGTATTACCCAGCGGAATACACTGACTCGAATTCAAGTAAAAATTGTCTTGCTGATTTTTATTTTTTAATTTCATTAGGATTTTTTTTAACTCTCTTGTCCTGATTTCAGACATGAGAGGCTGTTCTCTCATTCTACAGAACGCTGGTGAAACTGATGAATTCAATACAATCTTCTTTTAACCTACCTGAAAAGACAAATAAATACCTGTTCCACCCTGAAGATTCACCCTTCTTGTTACAGAGAATGCCTCCTGAGACAGTATTTAGTCTGGGAGTATCTTACAAGGGCCAGTGAACATGCTCCTAATAAAGTCCCAGATAATCTGTGTTAACCAATAAACAATTGCTTTAGATGTTGTTGTTTTATCACACTTTTACCTGGCTAAAGGTGACCCTACAGCCTGAGCCAGCCCAGAAACTGCAGCAGCCACGGATTCAGTTACGGCTTCTTAAGAAATAGAAAAGTAGAAATTTAGCTAGATAAACCTGCCTTGAAGACAGATGGCAAAGGTGTTCTTGGATAGCCAGAATTCAGTCTGAAAAGAGATGGACTGAATCCATCTTCACTACCAAAGAGCAGCCCTTTGCCAAACAGCTGCAGCCCCAGCCTGATGGAATGCTGTACCTGTGCCTCTGCAGGAATGCAGGAAAACTATGGATAATGTGAAACTTAGGGGAGGAAAGAGTTGAAGAGAGGATACACTTCCAAATATTAACAGTACAGGGAAAAAAAAAAATCCACCGTGATGTCTAGATTAGCACAGCCTTGCAGGCAGTGACCCTGCAGCACAAACCTAACCCTTGTTCACTCAGAGCCCCAGCTGGAAATGGGACACACAGCAGCACTTATCCATCACGGAACAAGTCCGGGAAGAAAAGTTCTTTCGTGGGTGCACAGCAAATCACCAAAAGGACACGTAATGAAAATGAAATCTAGACATAACAGCCTATTTTCTGTTAATGAAAATTTAATGTATAATTACTTGCATAATCAAAATCCCATTGGTTTTAATGGGAGTCTCTGGATATGCAAATGCCCTGTAATCACCTCCAAGGTATGCAGGTATGTATAAGAAAACACAGATTATCAGAATTTCATTGTGGGTGTAAAGCCAGTGTTCAACATCAGTTGTATTTTTGGTGTGTTTAGTTGCCTATCAGATAGTGGTATTATTATCATCTAGATGAATTTCCCCACAACAATGTTAATAAAAACTATTTATTCATGCGACCCATGAAAGTGAGGAGTTGAGTCAAAGTCCGTGGGAAGAATTGGTTGCTTGAAACTGTTGCCATTTTTATAAGAGCTGGGAAGTTGATGCTCATCAGCCTCTTTTAAATGAGCCTATCTTATATGAATTTGTTTTTAAAAAACATCTTTTCAGTCTTGTCCTTGATATTTCATTAGAGACTGTATCAGTTCTAACAAGATTATGATTTTCTTTTTCAAATTAATGTTCCTCACATCATCTCATAGCCCTTACTATTCATCTTAAGGACTCCTTTAGGTATCTGGTGGAGCCAGTTGTACCTGCCAGAGCTTTTTTAATTCAAAAATAAAACCAGGTGCTAAGGCAGTCATTTGACAACTGTTAATATTCAGTTCTTGTTCTTGATTTCTGCATTCCTAAATTGCTCTGAAATGAATATCAATGCAACTCTGAGGAGGTAAGTTCTGGCTACCTCACCTGCAGATTTTAGAAACAGCTTCCTATTAAACTATTAATTGAATAAAGTTTAACTATGAGGTGTTTGCTCAGACTAAATGACAGCTCCTCAGGTTATGCCACAGCAACTCACTCACTTGGATCCCCAGGTGGAAGCAGCTCCTCGCTGGACCCTGCGAGGGCTGGACCCTGCTCCAGAGGGAGGACGCTGCCTTGAAGGTGGGGGCTCAGGGAGTCAAGCCTCCACCATCAAAAGCCCTCAAGAACCATAGTTTGATCTCCAATCTTTAAACCCAAATGTATCAGTAGAACATTTAAGCACTCAACAAGTTTTAGTCACCTTTGTCTGTAGTAAGACTTAGAATTATGCCCAAGTGCTTCAGGATTAGAAATGGCCTTAAACATTTCCTCAGAAGTTTCAATAAATGAAAGCCTTGACACACATATGTATATGTATAAAGTATTTGGCTTTGGGTATTAGTTTTCATCACAGCCTCACAATACATTTCAGAATAAACATGAGATTTCTTCCCCTTTCATATTTGTTGTCCTAAGTCTGGTCCCACTGTGGAAAGACTGATTTTAACGGTAATTAACACACTGAAGCTACCATTCCAACACCAAAATTAACCACTGCTGACATCCTTTCCATTTTCCCACACATCAGTTTGGAAGCATCCAGGAGTTGCAGCAAAGATTTTTGGGAATCTGACTGAAGTTTCCAGACTCCTGTCACTCACCAGGCTCCACAGAGCAGCATGGGAACATGCACGAGCTGAATTCTGAGATTTTCTTAACACTGTCCCTTTTAAAAATGCCCTTTTCTGATGATAAAATGGGGGAAAAGTTTATTTAGCAGAAGGAAATGAGACTTGCACAGCAGCGAGCAAGTGGTGTGGGAAGCAAAGTTTAGGCCCAGAGCTGCCAGAGACTGCCAAAGGTAAAGAACCACTGGAATAAATAACAACTTTATTAATGTCTCTTGAAGTTCCAACTAGACCTGCCTTTTTTTTATCAGTTCAACCTCCTCAGTTACAGAAAAGAACTGGCCTGAATAATTAGATAAAAGACTGCCAAGCAATGATAATGCATAGTGATTTTTCTATTTAAATTACAGGGCCAGTGAATAACAGAAACATTTGTGGTTCTCTTTAAATCCCAGCAGGCAATGAATGAAGCCCTCAAGTTATACCTAGGGGACACAAAGGAGCCAGAAATTGCTTTCATGACAATAAATATCTGCATTGCCTTGTAGTTCTACTGCATTTGGAATTGATTTTCGAGCCTCTCTTAGCTCTACTTTAAAAAGTCTGAATTTGAATCAATTTACATACTCCCTAATAGAGCGCAGATGAGCATAATTTCATTAAAAATAAAAGTGAGCATGGCAGTCCTCAGTCTTTGTCTGACATTCTCAACTATTCTATCCGCTGCATGACACCACATGTGTAATCTAAATGCTATTACATTTGGAGGACTTCACTCAGGGGATTCGGGAGGCATTTGTTATTTTGGATTTTGGGGAGGGGGATGTGGATATTTGTTTTTTTCTCTCTTTCCTTACCAATAATGGAAATACACTAAGATGAGTAATAATTAAGGAAAGCATGAGTTTCGTTTTAAAACAATACAAATACTGACCCCGCCTTTCCCCAAACCTCACAGAGCTTCACCTGAGACAAACAGTATCATGGGCTCTGTAGGGCCCAGGATGTCTCCTTCTAGATCTTCTAAAAAAAAATAAAGTACATTTGTAGAACCAGACTGCCTAACTAGCAGAATCCTACAAGAGCTCTGCAGTATCATGATCGTTCTTTTTGGAAACAAGTTAGAGTTTTCTATCTGAAAGCTTGATGCAAATTCCAGCCCAAATCCACCAAAACCAGTTAAAATATGTTTATTTTAAGAGCCTGGAAAACAGGTAGATGTTTCGGCAGGATACTTCAGTAACAAAAACTGTTATTTTCATTTTGCCTTTTTGCTGGTATTTCAGAATACTCAGAAACTAACAACCAGCTTTGGACTGTCAGGCAGATCCAGAGATAATTCAGTGAGAAGTACTGTTAATCCAGAAAAAAAAGCTTAACAGTTATGTAGCTCTGGCATTCATTCTTAGTTTATAAATGTTTGATTAATCCTGAAACAGGAAGTGATCAGTAGTGCGGGAACATCTGTCTAGAGCAGCACTAACAAATTCCATTTTGGTAATATTTGAGCTGAGGTGTTTTTGGGTTTTGGTTGTTATTTTTTCCAGAAAGAAGAGCCAAAAAGTGTTAACTTGGGAAAGAATGTGCACAACTTGTATGCTCCAAAGCCTTAGCAAAAGGAAAAAGTGGTAATTACAATTAGAGAATCTATGAGATAAATTTTTGCATTGACTAGCCTGTGACAATGTGTGCACCTTTATCACATCAAATATCCACGCAGCGTTGGCAGCAATCCTAAAACAAATTCAGCCCACACTTTTCTAATTATTATCCACATTATGATCTAAATGATCCGTAAAACCTGAGCTACCCAAAAAAAAAAAAAAAAAAAAAAAAAAAAAGGAGACTAGTTTGTGACTTCAAAGCATCAAAATGCCATATTATGAAATTTTCATCTTTCCCTGACTCACAGGTCTGTACTTTCCTCACAAGCCTTAAGAAGTCTTTTACAATATTTAGCTGCCCGGAGGTGGAGCTCCACCTTTCTGATACTTCCTCATAATTAATACTAAAATCACAAGAATATCAGAGACCGTGCAGAAAAGCTACTGGCTGACTTATGCAAGAGGCCCAAGGTTTCCTGCAATTTTTTATTACCAAGCCTTGCATTCCCTTCCAAGGTATTTTACAGGAAGCACTGCAGGGGAAGAAAAAGATTAAAAGACAATGTACTATAGACTATTAATTAAATAAATAAATAATATGATGTTTGGCAACAAACTAATGCTGTGCCTGAAACTATCAAGACAAGAAGTTGTATCAGCTTCTGTAAAATGGCAGGGCTGAAATGAAAAGCAGGAAAAAAGGAGATTATATGATGGAGAAGAAAAAGCCTCTCTCTAAAGGACTGTCTTGTCAATTTATTATGAAGGATACAAAGGGCAAAGAGAGCCTTTTAGATGAGATTTTCAAAGCTATCTTGGAAATTACACATTCATAGATTTTCAGGGCTGACAGAGGCCACCACAACCATAACTTGCTGTACAACAAGCGAAAACTCGTGCTCCACATTCACACTCCCCACAAATCTTTTGGCGTGCCTGAAAGTTCTTCAGTCTTCCCCTCCCATTTACCTCCCTATTCCCTTCAATAAAAAACTTACAAATGCAGCCAGAACAGTGTGAGCCAGCTCTGCTCCCTGTGCCTGCATCCCCTGAGTGTCTGACATCTGGTTTGACAGCCTCCTTCAGAGCACCAGTTGGGTGTGCCTTAATGGTGTTTTGGGGGCTCCACATCCACCCCAGCATGTGTTTCCCCTTTCCCTCGGGGCTTCCTCGCTCCTGCCACTTCTGCACATTCCCTCACCCAACCTTGTGCCGTGGAATTCGCACATGACTTTCAGAAGTTGACCATTCCATTCCTCTTATTCCAAGTTAGGGTAATCTGTACCCTTGTTTCCAAAACACCCCAAATTAGAGAAGTGCCATGCCCTTCATGTATCTGCTGGCATCCTGTGACAAAGGAAATCTTCCCAGGTGCACTTTCAAAGGCTGTGTCTTGCTTGTTTTAGATGGATTGTTGTGGTGTTTTTGCAGCTCTCTGATCCCTCTCACTGCTCTGCTCCACCCTCTCAACACGAAGCCAGTTCCTCCTTACGCTGACCACGCCAGGAAAGCCTGGGGACATTCAGAGTCTCTTTCACACCAGAGCCACTGGTGCATCGTGTTCATCTTCCACCACTTTGTTATTAGTGAGGACACCACGCCACAGAAACCAAGCCCATGGATGGATCTCCATCGGTGATGTCACTCTCCATCAATGACATTTAGAATTTCTTCCAAAGCCCATCACTCACTCTGACTTGATCCATTTTTCATAAAGCTGCACTGACCCACATTACCACCTCCAATTCCATATTTATCAGGCCCTGTATAATTCATGCCATCATAAACTTTGGAATCAATGTTCAAGAGAGCTGCGTGTGTTTTTACACACCATAACCTGGCCACCACAGCTGTAAAGCCTTGATGGGGCAGCCCAGCTCCAGCACAGTGACGTTCCCTGCAGCGGAGCCAAGGACAAGCAGAGCCAGGGCATGATCTGAAACATCCTGAGTGAGAAGGGGACAGCAGTCAGGGACACTGCTTCACACACCCCATGCTCTCTGGGAACTCACCCAGGCAAAGTTCACCCGAAAGGGCTACATGACAAATTAATTTCTTTGGGTAGCATCTCAAACAGCATCTCATGAATCCTTAAATGAGCAACTTATTTTGCTATGCTGAGTGTGGATGGTCTTTTATTAAGTTTTGGTATAGATTTTTGTATGATTTAGCCCAATAAAATTGTAGCTTTCTCCTTACAAGAACAGAATTAAAACTCTGGCTGAAGCTGCGGCTGGCTTCCACAGCAATTTTTTAATGTGTAGATGCAAACTGGCCAAGAAAGGTGGCATGTTGAACTGTTTTCTATTATTTTGCCAACAAGCGTGACTATATCCCCCATGGAATTCTTCCATAGCCAACCAGACTTCCTTTTCATGCAGCAATAAAAACTAAAAGTTTCTAAAGCTGGACATGCAAGAAGCTTTTTCTGTCACATTGGCAATCTACATTTCAATTCAAAATAAGAATTCTTTGTGAGCTCTCCCCCTCCCCCCGATACTGTACTCTAAGATACAACACTAAATTCCACTGATTCATTATTCCTATTAAAACAAACAATAACCTCCAATTGCTTAGCAAACCAAACAATTGCAAACAGTAAATTTAAACAGTAAAACAGGGAGCACGTTGGGTAAATGTTATTTCCCTGAACAAGGAAAGCTTTCGGCAAAGTGCTTAACTTGAATACAACAAAAGGCAATTTAATTTAGTAATACTGCTGGATGAAAAATGGAGACCTCAGGTTTAATAAGAAGGGGAAAAAAGACAAGCATATATCATCCAAAAGGATAATTATGAGAAACTATTTTGTATGATCCAGCTAAATCAAAGCTTTTAATGCTTTCTTACTCCTGTCAAAGGAGGGAGATTTAGTGCTTTAAAAATGGGGATTTTGCAGACTCCACTGCCCAGAAAAAATGATTTGTCCCTTGATAAATTACTATTGGGTTTTCTACTTGAAAAAAAAAATACACTTACATTGAAATAAATGCCAAGGAATGGCTAGAGAATTTATATTATTCACTCGTATCTGTCACTGGATTGGTTGAAAAGCGACAGTGCTATTAAAAATGTCTTCTTGCCTCTCGACATAATGGCACAGAGGGGCCATGAGAGCATTTCCTGAATGGGAAGGAAACGTATACAAAAGTAATAGTAAGCAAATCTTTATTCCCCTCCACCATCCTGACACACCAGGCTCTGAAGAGTGACTCTGGGTGTCCCTGTGCGTGTGTATTTTGTGTTTAGAAGCTGCCAATTCCAGTGAAAACTCCCCTCCCACTGGGATGGAAATTGCCCATTCATTTTCCTAAGGATTTTCAAGGGCTCTTAAATAAATCCTAGAAAATTTTTCTCTCTTCTGACAGAGGGGAAGAACATCCACGCACATGTGATGATTGCTGGAGATCTGCAGTGCAGTAAAAGCAATTTCTCCCCAAAGAAACCCCTCTGAGGGTCTGTTCTGTTCTCTTTTTCCAGTCCTTGGACAAGAACTGGAGGTGTCCTGAGGAAGCAGAGTCTCAGGGCAGTCCCAGGCAGGGGAAGGGTGTGGAGCAGTCAGTGGGGAGCAGAGGGTGAATAGAGGTTCACAGGACAGATTTTAGCTGTGCTGAGCACTTCGAAGCTCATTGATAAATGCTCATTTTACACATAATTTTCATTACAGTCTGAGAAGCTACTAAAGATTGCTTCATTCGTTTCTGAGTTTGAGGTGATTTTGATAGACTCTCTGATATTCTTCTCCATCTAAAATATTCCTCTTTATCTGATTAATTATAACACCAAGTTTATAGCACATGCAAGAGAACTTTTACATATTTAATCACTGACTGACATTGACATTTACCTGTCTCCTGAGAGTAGTAAGAGCTACATGTTTTCGTGTTTCTTTGGGCCCTGGACAACTTTTATGCCTATTAATGAAATGTGTCTCTGAATGCACAACAACAATCAAAAGGCAAGAATAAAAGTTTATCTATACATGCACAAAGTTCTATTTCTTTGCAATCGCTCAACGTGAAAATGCAGAACATAGCTAGAAAGAAATAAGAGAGGAGTTTGACTTAAATGTCATCATTTTTCATGTAGAGTGCTTAGTCTATAAAATCTTTGCAGCAGAAACAAACTTCTTTCTCCTTCACACTCAGGAACTTGCCATCACTGGGCCCAACCATTTAGAAACTGCCAGAATATGAAGACAACAGCAAAAAAGAAAATTCTGTCTTTAAAAGACAGTTTAGAAAATTTCCATCTGAACAAGGAAATCAGTCTGTAGAAACCATCACTACAAATTAGCCAAAGTTAGAAGGATTTTATGCAGTAATTTCAAAACCATCTGGCTTACAGTCTTAAAGTGTCTACTGTTTAAAACTATATGGGGCAATGCCACCCAACCTGACCTTCAGCTCTTTAAGTGGATTCTACACACTTGTGCATCATTTTCCCAGGTACTAGAATTTTCATTTTTACTTTCTTCTATCAAAATCCCAAGATGATTCCACTGGAAAGCTGCTATTTGCTCCAGGGGTTGTCTCACTTTTAAATGCAGGAAGCACCATTTTATTTTATTTTTGTTTTCACTTCAGAAAATACGGTTCAGTTTTGCAGTTCAGCAAATGCAGTATTTGTTAAAATCTATTGAGTAACAAAGAATATCCAAGCCTCTCTTGGTAAGAAGACAGAAAAAAAAAATTCAAATCACTGAAAGTCACAGAAAGTATGAATCTTTGTCATTCTGATGTTTCAATTCTTTTTTCATATGGTTTATGCTAACAAAGCAAAAAAAAAAAAATCAATCTATATCTTTCTTGTGACAAGGTCTTCTCACAGGATTCATAATTATATCATCTCTTTCCATTTATCTTAAGTTAATAATTCCACTGGCCTTCTAAAACTGGCATTTTGCAAATACACTACAGAAGTTACTTGAAGCAGTAATTCATTTTCAAAAAACATCTTTATGTTATCCTCTAGCATGCAGGCTTAAGCAGTTTGCTTATCTATAAAAAATGAATGTAGTAGAAAGTGTACCTCCCAAAATAAGTTTTGTTAGAAAAACAAATATCTTCCTAGAAAATTCAGCTCCTATCACTAATTAGCACGCAAATACTAACATTACATGGAGAAACAAAAGAATAAATAGGGATTATAGCAGAATAATCCTTCCAGAGTTTTTCTTCTAGTGTATTGTTTCCCTGATCTTAAATCTTTGAAGAATTAAAGAATAAGGCGAGTCATTGTGTCTCTATCTTTTGCAGGAGCTCCCTCACAGCAGCTCTTCCTTAGAACTGCTTCCAAAGAAACATCCATCCCTGCTGGAGCCCAGGATTCCTTCCAGCCTGGCACCTACAGCTTTGGAGGAAGGCTCTCCAATGGGATCCATCTTCTTGAGATTCAGCTGTTCAAAGCTGATGAGCAAAACATAAACTGTGACCAATTGTTAGGATCATTGACCTCTGGAAATTCCCTAGGAGGAGGCAGAGCCTCCATCCCTCAGTGTCTTTAACAAGCAAAGATACAAGAGCAGAGAATAAGGCCTCAATGGGAGCTATGAGCTATGGCCTTTTGGTCCTTGCTGCTGCGGATCATGGGACGTTAGAACAGTAGGGAAGGGACCTTGAAGACCCTTAGTCCCTTAAAGGTCCTTTGGTCCCTTAAAGACCTTTCAGTCCCTCAAAGTCCCTTCAGTCCCTCAAAGTCCCTTGCGTCGCAGCCCCTGTCAGGGACACCTCCCTCCAGTCCAGGCTGCTCAGGGGTTGATCCAACCCCATCAGCATGTGCCATTCATGTTCTCTCCTGGCTGCACCCGGCAGCCTCCATCCACCTCCCTGGCACCCCTTCATCCCCCAGTGGTGACGAGATCAGTGCCACCATGAGACTTTGCACCACCAGGAGCTCTGCAGAGGCTGAAGAGCCTGTCCTGTGCACAGCAGGAGCCTCAGCAGGGCTGGTCCCAGGGGCTCTGGGATCCTGGATGGGATCCCTGGCAGTGCTCCACCCCTTGGAGTGGATGTACAGAGCTCACAACACCTCCAAGGTTTCGATCTGTGCATCATTAATACAAATCAGCTGATGATTGCACTCTCGATTTAGTGATCTCTGCTGGAATTTATGGGGCTGCAGGACATTTTCAGTTCAAAGACGTTTAATCTTCAAATCTCTTCCCCTTTGATCTTAAACTGCTATGTCTTCTGACAGCTAGGACAAAGGATAAATCCACAAAATCAAAATGGTTTTCTAAAGCTATCTTTGTCAAAGGAGTTAAGAACAGAGGACACCATCAGAGTTTCCCTCTTACAATCCAAGATCAATTCTGCAGGCCAAATCCTCAGCCAACATAAATCAGTGCAACTTCATTCAGATAAAGTTGACAGGATTTTTTACTACCTGTGGAACTGGTATTGAGAGTTCCACAATTTTGTCAGCCTCCTTAATGTCTGCAAAGGCCCTTAATGAAAAATAGCCAATAAACAAATGCTAATAATCTAGCCTGATACACATGCAAACAAAGCAATCCGTTAAAGCAGGCTAGAATTACAGTTTTACAAGATACTGTAAGCTCAAGAAGAGATAGAAGATAGAAAATGTATTCACAGGTCTACCCCCCTTTTTTTTTTTTTTTTAAATTATAGCCCTGTAAATTTTTCCGGACTGTTTATTCAACATGCAAAAAAGGCAGCCTGTGCACGAAGTAGCCATTGTGAATCTCCTCATTTCTATACCCATTAGCTGAAAGTATACAGCCAATTCTCAGCCTTGTATTTTAGGTCATAAATCTGCTCCCTCTGTTCCGTGGGCAAATTAAAAGCTATATATCTTTTGTCAAAGTCTTTCTGACACAGAGCTCCTACCTTCACAGCCTAAGGCTAGCTGTGTGTCTGGGAAAATTATATACAATAGGCACTGACAGCCATGGAGTCCAGCATTTAGGCACTAGTCAACATATTTTTATACATGTAAAAATCATTCTACCTTATAACTCGAGCACAATCTATACATATTTAAAAGGATTACGGGGGTATGATATAAGAAAAATGCATTCAAAAGGATAGGAAGGTGGTCTGAATTTGATATCCCAGCAATCTTTAAAACTATGCTGCATTAAGCATATGCATCAGCCCCTGCACTGCGCTGATACAGGAGGCACAGGCACAGCCATAACCTATTTCCTTGTGCTCTAGCAGTTGCTATCCTTCATTTTCTGATCAATGTGTGGGCACCGCTTTTGATTTCAGCCCAAAGTGCAAACTATATGTATTTTAATTAAATGCATACAAAATCACATTGTTTGGCAATGCCAGCTTTGTCATGTATCACGGCAATAGCTTGTCTAGTTATATTGGAGTTTTATGGCCTTGAAATGAAGCATTGCGAAGTGGCAATATTTAAGAAGCCCCACATGAATTTTGGCATTGTGGAAAATTTTCTGAGCAACGGGGTCCTGCACATCTTTTAAAAGCTGCCAGAAGCTCACAAAGAAGTCATTTTAACTGTAAAACATAGAGAAATATTTGCAAGAAATTCAGGGTTTAATCTAATTTTTTGTTCAACAGTTATGCCTCTCTGCCCAAGGCAGCAGCTCTTCACAGTGCCTCATTCTCCTTACACTGCAAAGTCACCCTTATTTCACACTTTTATCTGGAGCGCTACTTGCCCTCCTTAGACCTCTTTGGTTTATAGCTGCCATTTTCACGATGTCACCTCTCTTACACTGTGATCAGAGATGTTCATCTTTATCCTTTCCTAAGTGATATTGTTGTCACATAATTTACTTTCCCAGTTATTCTTCCTGGAAAACCTGGAAGGCTTGTCTTCCTTCCATTTAACACACAGCCATGATGGCAACAGAGCCAGCAGATTTGATCTGCAGTTTCCATTTATTTCTCATTCTGAAACAAAGTAGTGCTACTATCCAAAAATAGCTCTCATTCCTATTTTTGAATACGTGGTTTATATTCCTTAGGAGAGCGGTTCACTTTTCATCTTTTGTCCTAAAGCAACCAGCTTTAAGGTGCTTTTATGGGTCACACAATTTTTCCTTCTCAGTGCTGATGGTGGTAGTTAAATTTGAGGATGTGATGCTGCCGTCATCTCATTTCATGCAGCACTACAGGAAGGGAAGGCACTTAAGAACAAAAGTCATTTACAGAATAAAAAGTGATAGGGAGTCCTGTAGTCCAGTTCCTCTGACTTTCCATGGCAATTAAATACATGCCCAGGCCTTGCCAGTCTTCAACTACTTACAGACTTTTATTGTGTATTTCACACCAATTCAATTTCAAATCCCCAAGTCTGATTTAATTAGAAAGGCAACAAAATCCGGGAAAGCAACCAGGCATCTAAAACTGCTACACTCTGTAACTGAAGTAGATGATGTTTATTGGGCTCTCAGAACATATAAACTCCTCGGCATCTCTGGCACTTCCACACCGACGGCGGCTTCCCTAATGGATTAAACTGCACACTTTTAATAATGCAAGCCTCCAATAAATGAGGCTTGCCTGGGCCCAATCCGCAGCTGGCACAGCTGTATCCAAGTCATTCCCACACCTGCAGGGACAGGAATGCTCCTGCTCTGAAACAAATGAATGTGTGCAGTGAGGAGGGGTGAGTTCACAGCCCCCCTCCCCCAAAAAAACCCTAATAATCATTGTAGTGCCAAGGCTTCATCCTGAAATCCATCTCTGCATATACTGATGGAAGACTTAATTTGCTTTACCAAAACCCAGTTATTTCATGCTGTTGCAACTCGTGCTACACTGGTGGAGTTTTATGCATTTCTTGTGAAAGTGGCACTTTATAATAAATGTGTTTCTGATGGCATTGCTTAGTGACCTGACATTGCTAATAAGCCTTTGGTGTGCTGGCCCTGTGACTTTGCTGCTCTGACCCACACTTTGTGTCTTCAGTAAACACATTGATCTGGGCAGGAGCACTTCAGTAATAAAGTACTGCTCCATGTGAGGACTATCAGATTGCAATCCCGAGCAAACAGAAATTGTTCTCTTTTTAAGCTGCTTGAAATGAAAAACACCACAACACAGGCATATCTGCTTGCATTGTTATTTTAAATTATATACACACAGCATCTTAATAGAAGAAATTATATGCTCCCTAGCTGACACATTTCACAGTTAGGAATAGATGTTAAAACATTTTCAAATAACAAATTGACAGTCTTACTCCTGCTTTCCATGGGTGTGCATTCCTTCAAATCACAACCAGAAGGGGGAGTAAAAAATTGGATTTATAATCCACTGCTTACAGAATTTGCAATAGATTTTTTTTTATCATTCAATTGAGAGAAATATTTTTTCAATTTCCTTTTGAACTTCTTTAAACTGAAAACATTTTTTTAATATCATTACCAGAAAGAGTTTCTCTGAATATCATGCTATTGGTATTTAAGAAAAAGCTAAATTATGATAGAGGAGAGAGTGATGTTTTAATTTCTCTTTCTCCTACCTCTGCTTTTCTACTCCTTTCTTTTTTTAACTTGCATGGAATGGGCTCAAACAAAGCAAGGAACACAGACCCTCATACAGTCAACAGGTGGAGAAATGAGATTTTTAAGGTTTTTAATAGAGTAAAAATGAAATGAAAGTCAGAAATTGTCTTAAACTAAGTTAAGCAGATTCTTTGGAATATATGTTCTTGATTTCCTTGCAGCTAAAAAAGAAAAGGCACTTAAAGATTTTGGGTAAATTATTTGTCATTCACAATTATGAATGGAATTTACTGTAAATGCTTAGAGATGCTACTAAGTGGACTCAACAAAAGGGTTTTCAGATTTTTTCCAAGAGATAATCCTGGTTAAAAAAAAAAAAGAAAGAAAAAACAGCTTTTGTTTTTCTATGGAAATATACGAATTCGTCTGAAAACTTCACACACATAATTTAGGATTGACCTTCGAAAATTAAGTCTATTTAAAACAAGTAAAGTTGGAAAACAGGTTTGCATCATCCTCTCATACGGTGAGACCACTGTGCTTTCACTGGTGACATTGAGAGCACTTCTGTAAAATCGCTGCTCTAAAAGCAGAGCTCTCAGGATGTCTGGTCAGGAGAATGCCTCCCAAACCTTGCCCGTGTAACAGACAACAAGTGGAGGAGCAGACCCTTTAATCTGCCTTTAAACTGCTTTAATCTGAGTGCAAGCAAGGGTGAAACATTTGGTGCTCACCAAGTGCTGTCTATTCCAACCTGCTCACAAACACACAGATCCTTCTCCAACAGCAGCATTCAGGTGTTAAAGAAACAATTCCTTTTGCACCACCATGCGAATTCTCTCTGTTCTGACATCAGCCATCTACACGAAACCCTGCTATGCTTCAGTGCCATTAATTATTTAGTTCTTATTTAATAGCTATCAATATACTCCAGCCAACGAGCAGCTCGTGGCTTGGCCAAAACTGTGCTGGCCACGGAATGTATCACTCACAATCCATCAGAGAGCTGATTTGAAAAGGAGAGCTTTGTTAAAACAAGATTCATCTTCCCTTCTTCACGGCTCGAAGATCAATACATATTGAAATACTGAATGGTTATGATTAATCAGTGAGGAAAAAACAGATTCAGGTTGCATAATGTTAGGAACTGTAATGCAGTGCTTCCTCATGTACTCATAGGCACTATCCATTACTCCTGTTAGTCATATTTATATTTGATATAACACCACATACTGGACTGTAAAATGATGATTTCCTCCACAAATTCTGCTTAGAAATACTCTGGAAAGAAAGCAACAGTGCACCTGAATCATAACTCTTGTTACCAGAGGGAAGGAAGGAAAGGAAAAAACAGAACTGGGGTACATCCTCCTATCTCCAGTCTGAGGAGCTCAGAGCTGTTCGAAGAACAAATAATAGCAAAATTTCCTCTGTCTTGCAGAAGTCCAGGAAAGAACAGCAGAGCAGGCAATTAGTTTAGGGAGCAATTATCTTCCCTGGATGTCTTTACAGGATGGAACTGTGAGACAAGCCTTGGAAAAAATCAGACTTTGATAAAGGTCAGTGGCATATAACCTATTTTGGCAATTACTTGTCAAATATAAGAATGGTTTCAAATGCGTTGAAGCAACTCAGGAAATGTGGTGACAGGACTGTTTTAAGCAATGTACTCACTATTCTTCAAAGACAACTCTGAATTTAACACTGGCAATACTGAAATAAAATGGGGTGTGGGAGAACAAGGCAAGAAGCGAGATGCCATCCCCCTGAGTTTAAGGGTTTCTGACACAGCTGTGGTGCGTGCTCTAATGCCACTGGGGTTGCTGTGCCACTGCAGGCTCTGCTCTTCACCCTTCCCCACTCTCAGAGAGGAGTCAGTGACCTCCTGGCACGTGGAGAGGGCTGACTCTCATGTGCTCCAGGGCAGCAGGAAACCTCTCAGGAGGAGCTCTGCTCTGCAGCACACTCCACAGCCCACTCTCAAGCATCCTGATTTTTTTCCGCACTGAATTACAATTTTCTCCCCTGGAGATTCACCCCTCTGGGTCCCCATGCAAAGATATGGGATGTTCGGGGTCAGATTTGAAATGTTTGACCCACCTGCTGTGCAAAAGCTACACAGGCTGCGTTCCCCCACCAGCTCTGACATTGTATGATTTTATCTGTGCCAGTGGTGGAGGCTGATTGAACATCAGGAGGGAGAGGGAGCATTCCATAAAACTGCAGGCGGAAAAGGTTTGCCAATTATTTTTCTTCTCATGACTTTTAGGATGCACAGATTCCTTTTGGCAGTTCCCCTTGTTTTGTGCCCATAAAATAAGTTTAATAGCTGAATTTTCTTTAAGATAATCAGAGGCTGTATAATTTATGCATCTGAATAGCATTGTAGCCAGATGTAATTTTGCTTGAAGTTTCAGCATTACAGTTAGTAATGACTCTGCTGGCTGTGTTTTGTAGAATTCGCAATTTATTTAACAGTTGACTGAGCACTGACCCCATATAATATCGCCATAATCAAAATGTGGCAAAAATTAAAATTTAAAAACGAAAAAGAAATCTGTGCCTTCTGGGAAACAGGCAGCCTACAAGTGGACAGGGTATAGAAGCAATCTCTAAAATGACAGGTAACTAACATGGTCTTTAAAGTTTATAGCAGAGACAAACTAGCTAATCAAAGATTGAGCTGAATTAAGGTTTGAAACACTCTCTAAGTAATACTTATGGCTTGAGGCATTTGCTTTGTCACTTTTTCTGCCATTCAAGTCCCTCTCCCTCATCTTCAAGGGTTGGCTATTCTGTGATCAGACAAGGGAAATATCAGAGGGTGTCCTGTGCTTCCAAAGAGCAGGGGAACCTTAGGGGGAGAAATTAAATTTCAATTACTGCCCATTTCTGCCATGGTTTCCCAAAGAGCTTCCCTGCTCACCTCTTCCAGTACCTCACAGCAGATCTACAAGTCTGTGTGGGTCATTACTTTATTTTGGCCCTGCTTATAATAAGGTTTGCAGTTAATCCACCTTTTAGCCCACCCACTGGGTGACATTTAATAAATTGTATTCTTCATTAACATTTCCTTCTCGAGCATTATAGATGATTAATGGTGATAGAGAAATACAGTGTCATCAGCATAAAACAATGATTTATGGTGATAAAGAAAACAGCATCATCAGCGTAAAAAATATTAAGTTATTTGAAGAACTAAAGTTAAGATGGGAAGGAGCATATTCAGAATTTGCTGCAAGTTCTGCTGCATTCATGTGTGTCCCTGGTTTGCCCTGTGGAAATAAGGAAATAAATGTGGAAATAAGTGGGGCTGGCACTTTCTGTGTCCCCAGCAAGGGTGGTAAAGCCTCTTTGGAGGCACTGCACTCAACCACAGCATTACACAATGCACAGGGACAGAGGTTTTCTCTCCAACTCCTCTGCACTGCTCGTGAATCCTCACTGTGTTCTTAAGCCAATTTAGAGCCGAGGCCAATATTACAAACAACTTGCAGCAGGCTGCACTACAATTTCTGTGCTGTGTGGGATACAAAGAGCCATGAAAGATTTCCTTTCAAAGCATTCAGAAGGCTGAAAAGATTTCCCAGCCGGTTGCCATTTACACTAATAATCCAATTGCAGTGAGAGTGCTCCTAACAAAGTTAAAAAATGGCAACACAATTGGAGGCAGTGGCCCAAGATAGCAACAGCACTTTAAAAATGGAAAAATATGGGGAAAAAGAAAATGTTTGCCTCGTGGCTCACAGACACAGGACACTTGATCCAGCGTGGAACATGCATTTGAGGCTACAAAGCTTTAAATCTCATACAATTTCCCAAAGTATCTCATTTGAATGACTTTTTTTTTCAAAGAAAAAAAATCCTAATGACAGCAAAAAAAAACAGAAGCAAAACAAAACAAACAAAAAAAAAGACCACTGTGCTAAAAAGCCATATTAATTTGATAATCCATTAGGAATGGACATCTGACCCTCAGGATTCTCTGAGACAGTGATGGGCTACTCAGCATGGTAGCTGATTACATCTAGGCCACGAAGAAAACCTAACACTACAAGTTTTGTTAGAAAAAAAAAAAAATCACCAGTCTTTGTACTTTTCTCTGAGTAATTGTCACTTATTCATAATAAAATAAACAAATTAAACAAACAAACAATCAGAAACCACAGTGGTAGCACAGGGAATTCAAGGTGGATTTAAACTCCAACACCTTTCCTAGAGCCCGCTAAAGAGCAAAATGAAACACTTCCTTTCTGGCCACTGGGGAACACAAAATATTTGCTAAGAACCAAAGGTTACGTTCTGGACTTGTATGCTCAGGAATGTCAGGTTGAGCCCAGATATGAAAGCTCAAATCACATGTAGGTTTGGACGTTGGACGTTTCCTCAAGCTTACCCTATTCATCTTTAACACTGGCCATGCTCATTTTTCTATTTTTTCTATTTTTCTATTTTTTCAGAAAATTATTTCTCCTCTCTGCCCTGTACCTCCTCAGGCATGGGTGCCCAGGCCAGAAGTGCCCAGGTGTGAAAGGCAAGACAGGGCACAAGGACCATTGCCTTCAGATCTCATTCACAGAGCAGAAGCAGCATCTTCTGCCTGCCATGTGCAGTCTCAAGGTGCTCCAAGGAGCCTCCTTGTCCCAGCCTTGGCACCCTTTAGCCATCCCTGCCAGAGCCACCAGCTCTCAGAGTCTACTTCTGGCTCTGTTACAGTGGCCGTCTTCAAAAATTTCTGTTGCAGAGCCATAATAATGCTCACAGAGCATTGCTACCTTTCCTGCCCCTGTTACTGGAGAAAATTCACCCAAAACCAGAGAGTCTTCTGAGCAGATTTTTGGGCTGCTGTAACTTGCTGTTAGTGGCAATATGCAGCAATCACCGGAAATGCAACAGCATATACCAGCCAAGGATCTGGCCCATACACTTCCTGAAATGCAGATACACAGCTCTGTGTTTTCAGATTTTGGATTTAATTTTCCAGGTATCCATGGCCTGGGACGCAGCACGCCGGAGA
Organism: Acanthornis magna; assembly: GCA_036785705.1. Classification (NCBI taxonomy): domain Eukaryota; kingdom Metazoa; phylum Chordata; class Aves; order Passeriformes; family Acanthizidae; genus Acanthornis; species Acanthornis magna. The sequence goes on from JAWUZG010000098.1 coordinate 2,628,862, forward strand.
ACTACACACAGTGGTACGTGGTGGAGTCCTCCCACACAGAGCTCCTGCTCGGCTCAATTCTACAATTTCTTTGTACCAGAAATTTGTATTTGGAGCTTGACTTTTAGGAAAAATGCATCTTTCATTTCTCAGCTGCAATAAACTAAATTTATGTCTGTAGCAGCCCTCAGAAAATATCACCACATCACTCTGATGGTTTGGGGAAGGAGGGTGGTGGGGGGAGCTGAATGGAAAGACAATCTGCTCCTATTCTCATTCTGTAGCCACACTCACTGCAGTTATAGGATCAGGTATGCCAGCAGTCAGAGTACTTACCTACTTGATAGCATTGTTCCTAATTATTTGCTGTTCCTTCCCATTAATTTTCAAACTTGATTATCTTGATTTCAACACTACTAAAAGAGTCATTTAGAGAAATAATGGGAAAGAATGGTTCCAGTGCCAATTCATGCTGTCCTCTTCCATAAATCGTTCTCCAACTTTAAACACTTCCATTTATAGCTACGATATTTTTGACCTTTATGATGTTTCTAAGCCTCTTAAACCATCAGCTGCAGACTGACTACTGTGAGATTTCTCCTCCTGCACAGTCTGAGTGTCCATATAGAAGAGCCACTGCCAGAGGAAATAAATCTGAAATAATTATCCTCTCTTGCAAAGTGAAAACCTCATGATTATGTCTTTAGCATTAACATGGCAAATTGAAAGCTACAGACTAAAGGTGAAATATGGCACACTTGCACAAAAACATGCACATTTGAGGCCAAAGAAACAGGGATCTTCCTTTCCCCTCTGCTCAGGTACAGCCCTCAGGTGAGAGACTCTCCTGAAAGGAGGAGGGGACATTTGGAGGCAATGATCACCACCCACATCTATTCCCCACCTTGCAGACTCACTTCTCCATAGTGTCAGCAAACGTTTTTTTAAACAGAAATGTCTTCTAGTGCAGACTCACTTCTCCATAGTGTCAGCAAACGTTTTTTTAAACAGAAATGTCTTCTAGAGGTTTTCTATCTGTGGGTTTGCATTTCACGCAGACCACACGATCTTCTCTCCTGACACAGATTACTAAAGTCTCCTTTCAAGTCAGCAGGCAGGGTCTTTCCACCAAGATGAGGAAATGTTCCCTGAAGAGACTGGCTGAGGTTAAGTCATCAATAACAAAAAGGGAAGGGTGGTAAGAACTGCCAACTGTTTTCTTTACATTTGTACCTAAATATTTGAAATAACTTATCTCGACCAAATTCATAACATTTAAAACTAGAATATTAATGAGAGCAGAGAATTCTAAATGAATTATGGAAAGCATGTGAACACCAAAAGTCATTAATTCACTCCAAGGGTACATGATTGTACAGAAAATACAGACCCAGGGTAAAGCAACATTTCAGGTCTGCATCCAACAAAATGAATCAAGTTTCCAGACCAGAAACTGGCTTGCAGAAATTATCTTGTGAATTGTTTTGAATAATGAATGAAGCTCCATTCTCTGCCCTACTGCTGTGTGGACGGTCTGGGGTGATCTGAAATTTTTATCTATTTCTTTCTAAGTTGAGCTAAAATATATTGCTCCCAAACCCACAGATTTTACAGGTGAAGTAGAAAGGAAGAAACTAAAGGCTGAAAAAACTCATTTGTTATTCAGCTGGGAAAGGCAGAATTGTTTCACTCTGCCTATCGCACTTGCTGGCTGTTTTCTTTTTCACCAGTGAAAGCAGTTTCTGTAATAGCAATTCAGTTCTTGTTCCTCAGACTATGTAGAGATTTGTTTAAACTTGGATAAGTGCCCAAAACATACTCCTAACTATTCCAGTTCTATTGAGCCTCTGAAAAAGCTCTACATGTATCTTTTCAGAATTTAGGTCTTTTTATTTCAGTCTCAGATGAAAGCACACAAAGCTAAACACGGAGAAAGGGAGGAAAGTGATCCGAACTACACAGAGATAAAGAATGGCTCATTTAGAGCCTGGCTGGAGTTCTGGATGAATGACCATCTTAACTTTTGCCTTATTCCAACAATTCTTCCGACAATATTTTAACCCTGGGTAACCGAAATTCTAACTTTTGCCAAGTAAAAGTGGATTGTGATGATACTACGTTTAAAGGAAAAAGAGGTGTCTGCAAAACTGTTATTTTTGCACTGAAAGTCAACATATTAACAGCAGTGACATAAGAGATGGGAGCAGCCTCCCATCAAAATAGAAAAGTTTTCACCTTAAACTTGGTATAAAATTTAAGCAAATAAAACATAATTCAAACTTTTTAAAACAAGAAGTCTCTTGACAGCTAGCATTCCAAACCACTAATAACATTATTTTGTTTTTCCTTCATGGGGCACTTCTCACTAGAGATATTTGGTAGGTGATCTGGGCTCTCCCCAGTGCCAACCTGTCTGTGAATGCAATGCAAATGTCACGAGAGTCAGCAGCAGGCTGGCAGGGAGAGCAGTAAATCATGGTCACAAACAATCACTCCAGTATCAATCATCCTTCAAACAGGAGGAAAAAATACCTTGTTCCATTAATAAACATGAGTTTGTTTTCAGATGAAATCCCCCTTATTGCCTCCAAAGAGCTTTGCAAGAGCCTCAGGTTGCAGTTTGGGTTAGCAGGCATGTCCCAGGCTGCACAACAGAGAGCTCTGCATGGCCATTGCTTACATTTGAAACAGCACAGCAGTGAGAGAGAAGGGGCTGGCAGGAATATTCACTTAATGGTAATGTTCATTCGTGCTTAAAAAAATGTTCAGTTTGTTCTTGTACATCTCTCAGATTCTCTTTTTACAAAATGCCAGAGTGGTCATTTTTCTGGGTTTTAAATTATCCACTGCTGTGCAGGAGGTTCATGGAACCCTTCTCTCCGTTTCCATGCCTCTACAATAACACTCCAGAGGAGGAGAGGCCTCTCTCCCCGGGACACCTGATCAAGCACTTGTGATGGGAATGGAATAAAATACTCTATAGCACAGGTTGGGCTTGAAAAACGCTCTTTTAACAACCTCCTCCTCTTGAAGCAATTAAAGCAAGCCAAGAGTAAGTTCCGTTGTATCATTTTCCAGAAGTAGCAAATCAAACCAAATTTGAATAGTCTGTATGACACTAGAAATCAGCAAGTGGAATAATTCACTTTATGAACCTTCATGCACTGCCTAGCAACCCTAGGAGGGAGTCAAGAATTTTAAAGCTCTTGAAAGATATTTCTGAGCCAGTCAGCCACACGCTGTACAGCTCTACCATGTGCAATCACCACGCACAGGAACCTACTCAGTTGTGCTGAGACAGTTTGAAGCAAACATTTGTCTCATGTCATGTTTATGCCACGATGGGGAATGTGTTTGAGCATGGACCTGAAATAGTCCACCCCACTTAAAAGTTGTTTTTTTTGCTTTGGACAGTCCAAATCTGCTTCCTCCAGCCTGAGGCCTCAGCAGCATGAGCATGAGCTACAGGAGCCTCCCAGCCCTCTTCTTGCTTGCAGGAGAAGGCACAGCCTTGTTCTTGCAAAAACTGACATTTTTGAAAGGCTTATGAGATGAGATATTCACCTTTTTTCCTCAGTTCCCTCTTTTCTCCCTGCTGAGAGCATCAAGTGATCACAAAGCCACGCTCACCTCTGCGGTCCAAAGTAACTCAATCACCTCAGGTGTTTTGGGGGGCTCAGGTAACTCTGCTGCACCAGAAAGCCCCAAGAGCCCCCAGCACAGGGACCTGCTGTGGGTGTTCCAGTTTGGGACGCTAAGTTGAAGGAGCTGTAAGCTCTCCAGCCAGCTCTGCCACATGCCCTTCCCTGCTCAGTCCCACTCCCGTGATCTTTCACTGGAGATCACGCAGGGTTTGGATTAGCAGAGTTATTGGCTTTATAGAGAGCATTCCACACCTTCAGCTAACACAGACAACCAAGAGCTGTCCCAGCTTCATTTGTAAGAGAGCTCAGTATGAGAGAGAGCCAATCAGCTGTACATATAACAGGAAAAACCCTGCAGAGCTCTAACAGTTGCCTTTCTAATAGCTGGCAAATTCAAATATACATGCGTGGTGTTCCAGGAGCTACATTTGAGAAGTTGAAAGCATAAATTTATTTACTGCTAATTGTGAATCCTGCCAAGGTCCCAAAGACTGAGCAGAGACTGCAGGGAAGAGACGTAACCTTTGTTCCATGCGCTGTGGGTGAATTACGAGGCACGGAATGGGTGCCAAGGAGAGGGATGTTGTCAGGCAAAATGACAGGAAATCCCAATGGTGTTAGGCACTGGGTTGATTTGGAAAATTAGATCATTAAAAACTCAGGTGGTTTGAGGGATTTAAATAATAAAAGAAGAGAGGAAGAAATGAAATGCAGCAGGAAAGGAGCAATGACAAATACTGGAAAGGAGCAAGGGAAACCAGATGCAACAGTTCAAAATTGCACAAAAGGAAAAACAGGAACAGAAGGACTTCTATAAAGAATAGAAAAATCTCTATGTTTATTTTCATTTGAAGCCAATGGAAGAAAGAAGTCCTAAAGGCATTGGAATAGTTTAATTTTCAGAGCTGGTCTGGTTGACATTTTCTTTTGAGCACCAGATTAAATAACACAACTCAGCTAACAGCATCTTTGCTATAAATGCTATGGGGCTAAAGACCAGATAAGCAGCAGCATTTAAAGCCTTTTTCCCTATGCAAATAAATGCTAGTAAATACTATCAGCATGCACATATTTTGAGCAAGATGAAAATAAAAAATATTGTTGACTGCTCAAGTCCTGATCCTGATGCCAGCACCTGATGTACATTGCCATGAGATTTATGAGATGATGATTCCAAAGTTGTCTTTAAAGAGAGAAACAAAGAACTGTAAATACATTTAAATACATGCCATTCCTCATACCTTGTAGTGAATTTCTCAGTCAGGATCCCTCAACATTAAACATGGACAGACAGACAGGACCATCAGGGCACTTGCACCTCTTCACCCAAAACTTTTATTCTCAAAGGCAGCAAACTGACAAGAATATAATTTCCTGTATTAAGATTAGACTACAGGCCTCAAAGCAACACATAAAACTTTCAGAAAACACTCCAGAATTCAAGGTTCCTCAAATCTTCACCAGAAGTATCAAACACTGAAAATTTAGATGCTTTTTTCAACCTTTATATGTTTTTGGTCATTTTAAATTACTTAAAGCTGCATTATTTTAACTTTTAAAGTTTGCAGTAATATAAAAATGCATTGGGTGAGCATTATTTTCTGATTCAAAAAGGAAAAAAAAAAAGAAGTAAAATGTTAAGAAATAAGGGAACAATGAAACCAACCAATCAAAGAGGAAGAAAACCTGGGAGAGAAAGCAATTTTGGGAATAGCAAGCAAGATGTCACAGCAGCACTGAAGTCCCCCCTCTGGGTGCACCTTTTGCAGCCTGGAAACAGAATATATCCAGCACCACATATCTGATATCACACTGGTGAAGCCCTAAAGAAGTTTGTGGATATTCCACTGGGAAAACAGGTCCATAAAGAGACAGTTCCATGGAAAAGGATCTAAATTTTATTACTATTTTTGAGTCCAGACAAGTTTTATACTCTAATATGTCTGCAATAACGTCTGATATATCTGACTTAAAGGACAGAATTGTAATAAAGTTAGAAGCGTACAAAATTGCAGAAAGGACAATTTAAACTGAGGCTCTCAACATTAACATCCAGGTTTTGAGCATTCAAAAGTGAGCTATGAAACACCAGAAAATTGAGGCCTTTGGTAAATGTCAACCACGGGAAATGTGACTTAGATTATTAGAGAGTCAAAGAATATAATCCACAGTAGATCACTTCAGCCCTGGCTAATTACTAAAGGCACCAGTTCATTACACTGCTCTAAGTGCATCTAATTCAGTTTGCTCTGCAGTTCATCTAAAATGTCTTTTTTATGTGTTCCTGCACTGGCTGTTGCCGTGTACAACCTGCTCTGAAGGTGCTTCCCAACCCCTGCCGTTTCCACTCAGCAAGCCCAGGAACTGTGACTGAGGTTTGCTCAGTTTCCAGCTGACTTCTAATCAGTGAGAACAAGAAGGAAGAAGAAAAAAAAAAAAGAAGAAAAAAGAAAAAGAAAGAAAAAAAAAAAGGGGGGGGATTGAGGGATAAACTCATGTTTAAAAATCAGGACCACAGCTGAGACATTTTCTGTAATAAGTTAAGCAACTGGAGTTGGTTAATAGGAAACCGATGTACGATGCAAATCTGAAATTCAAAAGAACAAAGCTATTTAACCTATGATGAGACCATTTAAAAGGTACATTTCATTATAAAGAGCTATTGAAATTTATTCCCATGAGATTCTGTTGGTGCTGAAATTTTACATGGATTCAAGACTTAAGTATATTCATATATTCAGAGCAGGAAAAAAAAAATAATCTCATTCAGGGTTAACAACTACAAGTACCCAAAAATTTGTGAGTCACAGATGACTGGGCAAGTATCCTAAAAGGTCTTTTTTTACTTATGTATTTTTCTTGTTGTCTGCCCTGGACACCTTTTATTGACACCTTATTGACACCTTTTATTATTCCACCAGTGCTGGATAGCTGTACCTTTGGTATGGCTTAATATTATCACTCAGGCAAACTCCTGTCCCCCTCAATCACTTGGCAAAGGTTCTGAACACAACACTGAGTTTTTGCACAATTTTTACCTTTTCACAGAGCAAGCACAAGGTAGTAGCAGCAACATCCACCTCACAAACCTCTGCAGCATTTAAATATTCTTTAAGCACTTCAGAGCAGAAGCAAAAACACTTATTAAGAGGAATAAATATTTTAAGTTGGGAAATATGAAGTGTCAGTTCATGAAAATATATACTCCATATCAAAGAATATTCACTATCCGTATCTGACTTTCCAGTAGTTAATAATAATAAAAACAAGTTTTTAGGTAACCATAACAAATTTCTTTTACACAGTGCATGCCATTCTTGTCACTTTTATGGTTTGGAAATACAGCAACATAATGGATATTAAAACTGACATACTCTCATATTTTAAATAGTTTTCATCTGCTTATATTTTTTGTTTAATAGGGTTCTCAGAAGTCACTCACAGCTAATTGATATTAGTTTTAATTGAGTTTTGTGTAGGTGTTAGAAGGAAAACTGAAAAATCAGCTTGGAGTAATTTCCTGTACAATGAATCAAAAAAATGCAGTATGTGTGAAGACAGTGTATAAATTAAAAACGACTGAAAGGCACAAGAAACTGTCAGACAAGTATGATCTGTGAGTGCAATAGGCCCCATTTTTCTGTTTGAGCAGGGCTTGGACAGTCTTGTTCTCTCTAGCACAGATGGACAAGACAATCAAGCAGCTAAAACCCTCTCTTGCAACCAAAAGAAATGCCCAGGCTCTGCTGGACACAACGTGATGAAGCTCCTTCAGAAACTTGCCTGAGTCACCTGCAGCTGCCTGTTCCTGCCACCACTGTGTGACCCTTCAGCAGTAATCTACCAAAAACTATTTTTGGTATAGAGAAGGGTTGGAGTGTATGGAGCTCACAGCTGCCAGTGGTACAGTTGAGAGCCTCGGGGTAAAACCAAAAGGCAAACAAGTAACATGGATGTCATTGTGGGTGTCCACCATAGACCTCCTATGCAGGACAAGGACACTGACAAATTATTCTTTGAGCAGCTAAGGGACACATCCAAGTCAACCACCTGCGTCCTTAGGGGGGACTTCTACTAAATTAACTCGTACAACCTGAGCCAGAAAATTCCTAAAAGTGCTGAATGACAACTTTATGGAACTGGTCCTAAGAGCAAACAATTCAGTATTATTTTTTAGCAAACAATTCAGTAATATTTTTTGGGATTTCTGCCTCATGTAGATTGACACGGTTTGAGTCACTTCCCAAGCAGAGGGCACGAGAGCTGGTGCCTGTCCTCTAAACTGTGGAGGAATACTGCCCTTCCCGCTGGAAAACTATCCCAATTTTACAAATCCTTACTGACCTAGGATGGATATTTCCCCACGCATTTTTCTCACGTCCTTCAGCTGCAACACAGCTGCAGCTTCTACATTGCTGTGGAATAAGGGAAGCTCAGCTGGAAAGCACTGAGTTTGTGAAAATGACTGCAGCTACAGGTCAGAATTAGCAACCTGCTGAGCAGAGCTTGCCCTGGAGCCTGCCACACCTGGGCTTGGCACAGTTTTTGACTGATGTCACCTCCCAGCCACAATGTTTACTACTTCAAGGTAAAAGGTGAAGCAATTCTGCTGTCCTTCCATTTACCATTTCAGCAGGTCTAGGGGAAAAGCCTTTTGACACATGGCCCCTTACAAAGAAATTGAATAAAGGTGCAATCTGTTAGAGCTGTGTTACAGCACACTGCTACTTGCAAAGGATAATTTTGTTTCTTTTCTTTTCTGATTTATGTGCTTGAATGAACGATCTCTCACTGCTCAGAATTTTTATCAGAACTGTAAAACTGGGAAAGCCAGTGGCCTTTACTTGGCAGCACAGCCCTTGTTCACGAATCCCAACACAGCTATGAGGCTTGTGACTAAAAACAAATGTTCCCAGCGACCTCTCCTCCCTGCCCATTCCTAAAGATGCTGCCAGTGACAGGTAAGGAGCTGCACAAAAGAAAGAACTGCCAGAGCAGGTGAGAGGCAGGGAGGTAGAGAGGAATGACGTGCACTGAATTAAATGCTTTGGAAGGGAAAGTGTGGCGGAGAAGAGAGAGGCAGACAGACCAACATTGCAGGGCAGTTCAGAGGCTCTCAGCCTTGGAAGAGAACTGAGGCACAGCCTCACTCAGCATTTCCCTGCTCCCCCTATGAGCATTGTGAGCATCAATCCCCAGCAAAGAAATATAAAGCAGCTCTGAAATAGCATTTCCCAAAACATAAAAAAACCCCACTTTTTCTAAAAGGAGTATTTTTCCTCCCTTCAGGCCTCAGAAAGATGGATAAAAGGGAAAGAAAGGATTGAGAGCAGCCCTGAGGAGATGGGATCCCTGGGAGTGTCCCAGGCCAGGCTGGACAGGGCTTGGAGCAGCCCGGGACAGTGAAGGTGTCCCTGCCCATGGCAGGGGTGGCACTGGATGGGCTTTAAGGTCCCTTCCAACACAAACCATTCTGTGATCCCATGATAACAGACAAAAAGAGAGATGGGGAAAGACAGAATTTTGAAATCAAGTTCACACCAAAGAAACTGCAATGTCTCATGCTCTGACTCTCTCCCGATTAACTTTTAAATAACAAGATGGAAACTAGTCAAGCTGGTAAGAAGGGAAAAACTTAAATACAAAATGAAGAAAGCTTGTTCAACCCATGATTTGCCTGATATCACCCCATCTCTAAACTGCCATATTTTAGCTGCAAAAGAATTTGTATACCAGCCATCTCTTTTCTCTGTGAGAAAGTTTTCTAATTACAGGCAGATGCCACAAGACAATATTTGAATTTAGTTTAAATTATAAATTACCTTGAAGCAGGTTTGTCTCTGGTGGATTTAAAACATTATCTAAAATTTCATGTTTTATCCACAGCTGTCAAGTGAGCAATTTCCCTACTTTGAAATATATATATATATATGTAAGGAAAAGTGCTAACCCTGAAGAGTAGGGAAAAAATTAATCAAAATCTCTGTCCTCAAGAAAAAAAGAAATCTGGTGATATTCCTCTCCATCCCATAAAATTGGGATAAATTATAATGGGACTATTTATATATTTATTATATAAATATATTATTAAATGATTATTAAATTGTGATAAATTGCTGATCCAAATTATATCCAGTGCCAAGCATAGGGGGTGGGTAACCCTGATGAGAATGATTCCATTCTGGAATGTGGATAACTGTGTGTGGCGTTGTACAAGGTACAGAGAGCAGCAGCTTCTCTCTGAGAGAGCTCAGCCTCCTCCAGGACAGAGCAGCCGAGGGCAGAGGAGAGGAACTGCATTATCTGGGCTCTGCAGAGGCGCCCCGAGCACAGAGCAGGAGCTGCCCGCGCTCCTGGGGCCAAAACAGGAATCGTGTGTCCCAACCCCAGTGTGACACTTGGCCCTGCAGGCCCAGGCTCTGTGAGCCCTTCTGCAGCAGCTTTATTCCTCCTCCTCCTCCTCTCCACAGCCTTCACACAATTTCTACTTTTTCCTTTATGGATAGGTTTTTGAATGGAACATTTGAAGCCTTTTCAGGACAAGGCAATGGGTCCCCACAGCCACGAGGGCAGGGTGGCACCCCCAACTTGTGTCACCAGTGCCTGGGCAGTGACAGATGGGTCCCTGCTCCCTGCTGGCACCTTTGTTAATCCCACCCACAGCCATTTATCTCAGGAGAGCCAAACCCTTGAAAAACCCCAAGGCACAGCTGAGTTTCCCTTATCCCATACCAAAATTACTGTAGAACTGCTGTGGGACTCCAGCTCTGTGAGCAGTGGTTACAGAAACACAAGGGCTGACATGAATGATTTAGTGGCTCACCGTGAATGAGACATCACCATCTCATCACCACAGAAGACATAACAGTTTGGGGTTTAAATGAAACCTTGAGAAGTAAATAAACATTTCCTATGACTGTGTCATGAAGCATTTACTCCTAATACTAATTAACTTTCAAAAAAAAAAAAAAGGTAAAATTCCTTATAAAGAGAAAAAATTAAAACTATTGCTGCAAATGTTCATACACTGTGATCATCTGCAAATTTTACAGTCCCAAAATCTTTAAATATCTTTAAAAATCCGCTAGATCTTTAGGAGTACACTTATCCTACTCTTTTATCACTATAGAAATGAAGGCACAGCGCTGACAAAGTCTGACACAGTGAATCAATGGCAGAACAAAGTATTGAAATCCCCTGATGCCTATAGCAAATATCACTCCACATTACCAACATTATCAACTGCCTTATATGTGTACTTTTACTACCAAGTCTTACTCATAAAGTAACTCTATTTCATCTCTATAAACTCAGAATGAATAACCTTTTCTGTTATTTTAACTTTGTGGGATCTTTCCTATTTCTCAGGGGTAGATGAAAAATCCTTGTGTTTAGCATAAGATTTCCTGTGCATTCCTCAATTTTTAACTCAACAGTGCTCACCAAGAGACCATTTCACACACTCCAAAGCCCTGAGCACCACCCATTTCCCAGGTTTCTCATCATTCCTGTTTCTTTTTTCCTACACAAAACACACACAAGCATTTTCCACTTCCTGCCCCAACCCTTCTGAGGACAGACACCTACAGCACGAAGTCTTCCTGAGATGATGGCATCAGTTTCCCCCAGTTTCTAAGCCAAAAAAGGGAACAAAGTTGAGCCTGTAGTAGCTTAATTCCAGCTGGATCTTCCTCCCCAAATCTGTGCTTTGTAGGAGATTTCGGGGTAAGGCGGCAATTCTTTATCCCATGCCCACTTCAGTGTAGTTGGCTAATTACAATATACATCAAGAAATAATAAACAGGCCTGATGTAAACACCTGATTCTGGACACTCACACATCTGGAATTCAGTGGGTTTTGGGTGGTTTTTGTGGGTTTTGTTTTTTTTTTCCCACAAAACACTCAGAAAAGGGGATATTCGATTTGATGGAGTAGAACTATTTCAAAAAAACACAATACCTGGTGTTTCCTTTGTGTTATGCTCACATACAGTGCTTTAAAGTGCTAGAAAACACTTGAAGTGCCTCAAGGACTAGAAAAACTCTTTGCTACAAATTCTCTGTATTGGGGAGGGCTGGCCTGTGCAATGGATTACATTATGGCTGGTGAATGAGTGAAGGGACTCTACTTTTCAAAAGTTTATCATTTAAGTGCTAAAACACAACCATTGCTTACAAACTCCTTGCAAATGATGCAAAACATACAGCTCAAGCACAAACAAATAATCTATTCCATCAATTCACAATTCAGATGAGGGAAACTCTCATCTAATCCAGGTTCAGTCTGACTGGCCTAAAAAATGCATTATTGAGATGAGACCAGGGCAGTCTCATGTGAGGGAGCAGCAGCATTCCCTGAAATACAAGTTTTCTCAGCACACAAGAAATTGGCTGCTATTACCCACAGTCAGGTGAGGAAAAAGAAATAGAGGAGAATATTAACTCAAGCAGTATAAACTCAGTCATCTCCAAAGCTGTTGGGTAGGACTTGGGACAAGTCAGCACTGCCCCAAGCAGCTGTTTGCCCCCTTTCTGCTGCTCAGCTGAGATGGAAACAGGAAATCCTCAGCTCCATTTCCCATCCCAGCTGCAGCAGCACTGCACAGAGCTTGCACGAGCAGTTATCTCTGCAGTCAAATGCAAAGGGACAATGATGCATCACCGAGAAAATCACACCAACTATTCCTTTCTGACTCGAACAGCTTTGAAAAAGTGCCTTATTTCTCCCCTGATTATCAGTCCTTTAGACAAATTTACTAAACACCCCAAAAGCCATTGTGGCAATGAATGTTCCTGCTATCCTCGGTACAGGCACGCAAGGTTGGGGGCCTATTTTTCTCTCCAGCCTTAAGGCAAAAGCAAAAAATTGATAGAGAAAATAAATGATTGTAATGGCTCCCATAGGCATCAGTGGGAGAGGAAGATTCAAAAAATGAAGTGGCCTGTTTACTCCTTGGTATTTTCTCATTATTTGACTCTCCAATTTTTATTTTTTTAAATTAGTATTTTGATTAAATAAAAGTTTCTAGTGCACAGTCTTAACACTGCTGATTTTAGATCTGAGTGCTGATACCTCAATATTCTAGACCCATAAATGCAAATTGAAACCACCACACAAACACTGGAGCTGCATGGAAACAGAGCTGAAAGCTTTTAAATCCAAACAAACCCAGTCAAATTGATTAAAGTTTTTGAGTTATTTGCCCTTTGTGATGTTTTGGGGAAATCTACTGATATCCAGGTTATAAATTCTCTTTTCTTTGGGGTATGATCTATTTCCGTGCTTGCATTACAATGGGAACTTTTCCAAGCTCCCTGAGCAGGCTCGAGCTCCCCTCATTTTGGGAGCAACAGAGACAGAAAAACACAGAGCTCTGCCCAGCCTGTTCTGGTTGCTCCTGGAATTTCTGTCCTGAGAACCATGGATCTGCCTTGCCTCCCACAAGTTCCTGTTGATCAGCAGATCTTGCCCTTCCAAAACACTCAAGCCAACGAAGAAAATGCATTGCTGTGGATTTTTGTCAGCAGTAAGGCCGTGTTATGAGTTTTTTGCTGGTACGATTTTTTTGCTGCTACAAATCTTTGTGGAGCAGTAAACAGCAGAGGCAGGTTGCTTTTACTCTTGCAGAGAGATGTGAATCACTTGCAACCTAAAAAATGCGTTTTAATACAGCCAAATGCAACATCATACAACTGGGAGCACAGTGAGTCCACTAAATCTGCAAACAAATCTGCTAAGTAAATCTACAGGCTGAGAAAGCCTGTCGGGGAAAGCAGCAACACAAGAAGATTTAAAGGTCACTCTTTAGAAAGTTTTGCAATTTTTGTGACAAATAGTTTATTTGCTGAAAAATACACCTAACTGCACTTTAGGGAAGGCAAAATTTGTCAGGTAATTAAGGTGAAATTTGAAATAGCATTCAAAGGTGAAAATCCAGATTTTTCCTCTGCTGAATAATACTTTTCAGCAGTTTAATCATAAGAAGATGTGTCTATGGTGATATACATATATTTAAGAACACCTGAGTTCCTCACTGAATACACTTCAGCCACCAGAGAACATTGCACGTGCTGGAGCTGAGGGGTGAAGGACACCACACTTTCCTCCAGAGCAGGACTCACCAAGCCAAGCTGCTTTCTGAGTGCATTAAAATGGTATTCAGGAGTCCTCACAAAATATCTTCTCTTTTAAGCCATTTGCTGGGCATGCACATGCTGGGGTTTTTCTCAGTGGCCTTAAATAATCTGTTTGCTCACACATCTGACTTCCCTGGCATCACTCTTGCATTGTCCCACAGAATTCATTGAGTGCAAGATTCACTGTTCCACTCTCTGCCCCTTAAAAGGAGGCACAGTTTCCTACCCACTTCGCAGCTCCAGCAACAGGCAGGAATTATTGGTGTTTGATGATCTTTTGTTTCAAGACCTCCATCTCTTGTACTTTGAAATTGAAATTCCTTTGCCTGCAAGGCCCCCAGAATCTGACAGCTGACTTCTTGAACTTTCCTAAACTGCAGCAGCAAAGAAAGTAAATCTATCAGCTCTGCCTCTTACAGTAATACCATTTGCTAAGGGAGGGATAAAGAAAAAAAAATGCAAGCAGTGCTGGCAATCTCTACTGAAACTACTGTCCTCACCTTTTTTTTTTTTTCCTCCATTAGTTGAATTAAATCTTATCTATTTACAGACTCTATTGAACAGATCTGTTGAAGGACTGGTATATCTTGCTTGGATTCAGCAGCTCCAGATGTCAGAAAGATTAGAGAAGGAAAAGCACTTTAGCAGCTGCATCAATTGTGTGGGGTTTTTTTTTCAGAGAAGTAAATATCTGGCTTTGTTCTGCTTGGTCTCCTTCACACCATCTCTGTGTAGCCCAAGCTGTGCTAATTCACTCCGAGAGGGGAAAAAAAAACCAAAACAGAGGAACAAGCCAGTAAGGAAAAGTGAATATTCTTAGAATTAGAGAATACTGATGCAATGAAGAGTTGTAGTGCCAGAGATCATTTCCTTCTAGGTTCAAAATTCATCTGCCCCTTTCCATTGGTGGTACAGAATAAGAGGAGGTATTTACAGACATCAAACTCTTTTTAAAAATGCCCAGTCTGTCATCTCCTGCCGTGTATGAGTCCTTGCTGCACCACAAGCCTAAGAGCAATTCTTTAGGATTTGTACCTGGAGCAGGTGAAGATTAAAGGGAAAGCATTCCCAGAGGTCCTAATGACACACGGGAATATTTCTGCAGCCACACTAATCAGCAAACCTTCCTTTTCCCCCTTCATTTGAGGGGGGAATGCATTGCATTCTCATGTTAATATTCCCTCAGAAAAGACTCTCCTTGTGTGCCAAGAACAATGAAACCTCCCTTCATCCAGCAAAATAACAGAGTTATAAGGAAATCACATTTTCTCAGCTAGAGAAATCATTAGCTCAAGAGAATAACCAAACCATGAGACTCTCTGGTGGAGAATACCCAAACCAGAGACCATGACCCCCTTTAAGGGTCAGCAGTATTTTAATTCTTAAAGTCCTGATTTGAAAAAAAAAAAAAAAAAATCGGTTAGTACTGATACCTTTTGAAATAATTACCTGAAATATTTACCTTAAATTTTGAAAAATTTACCTTAAATCACCTTAAATATTTACCTTAAGTTTTTAAATATTTACCTCAAACTGGAGAGACATACAAATGCATGTGGCTAAGAGTCATTAAAGAAGGATTCAGGCACTGAAAGGATTTAGGATCTGATAAAAAAGAGGAAGGTTTTACTGTTCACAGAAGCAGTTACTGAGTTTTCAAGACTGGTTAAAGATTCAAATAGAAACACATCTTGGAGACCAGAGAAAAAGTTGGGAAGTCCAGAAAGAAAAAGCATTGAGGCACAATAAACAGAAAAAGATTTTATGCAAACCCACGGATTTCTATTATTAGGCCAATTTCAACCATCCCATGTCCCATCTCTGAAAAGAGTTACCTTTATTAACAAGAAAGGAAACAGGCAACTCTTTAAAGCTTTCTGAAGAGCCTCCTTACAGCACAGATAGTGTGAATACCTGACACACTGACAGGGAGTTACTGTGCATTTTGAAAAACATGATTGCCTTTAACGTAAGACAAGAGGCCACCGAATTTCAAATAGCTACAATTTGTAAAATACTAGTAGTTTCCTCTTTCAGAAATGAAGTTCATCGCTTTGAGTGGATCTGAGCATGGAGCTCACACTGTCCTTGGCACCTCACTCTGCAGCAGCCAGGGCATGCAGGGGGACAGAACAGCTCAGCTCAGAGCTCAGGAACATCTGGAAAATCAAAGAGGAATTGCCACTTGCATCATCCTTTGAATGCCCGAATCCTTCTTTAATGACTCTTAGCACACACATTTCTATGTCTCTTCAGTTTGAGGTAAATACTTCAAAGCTTAAGGTAAATTAGTATTAATTTAAGGTAAATATTTCAAAAGGTATCAATACTCACTGAATTTCCTTTTTTTTACTCAGGACTTTAAGAGTTAAAATACTGCTGACCCCTTTGGGGAAAGAAAATCACCAGAGAATCTCATGGTTTGGGTATTCTCTTGAGTGTTGGGGCCTGGGCAGTGGAGGAACTGTAAAACGTATAAAAGAATAATAGAGAGCACTGTGAAGAGTATGAAAGAACAATGGAAGAACTTTAGAAGGTAGACAAATGAACAATGAAGGGACAGTTGATGCCTTTGAATATTTCTAGGTTTTTTTCCTCTTAATGCACCTATAACTTGCTGCAGTTTAGTGCTTCTTACAAAGTGCTAACATGTTCTGTTCCCAGCACCTTTAGCCAAAACAAGGCTCTCTGAACACGGATTCAAGGACATATTCATTGCCTTGGTGCCTGAAAAGATGTAAGATGGAGGGGGGCAGGCCTGGGGTGGTGAACATCATTACCGGAGGGTACGATTGGAGAATTAGGAGCCAATATGCTAATGGGACAGAACTTGTAAAAGGTGAAGGGCTTGTGACCAGTAGTCCATTCTGGGTGTAGTCCCTGAGGGGGACGTTCGTTTGCCCGAAACTACCTTGAAGGCCTGGAATAAAATTGTCCGCATTTTATACTCCTAATTTGTTTTGTCTTCTCTTTTAGGCATCACAGTTGCAAACCGCTGAAGTGACAAGAGAATGTGGAAGCAAGTAATGAGAATGTGGAAGCAAGTATCAAAATTTTGGGATATTGTAACAAGTAATAGTGTTGCTTACAAACCGCTTGCGAATAGCTTATGAACCTTAATTATCCAATCATCAGAGAAATTATCCGTGTGGACAAAGTAGCGCAGCCAATCACAGGTATGCATGATTATGGTGCGATCACGCATAAGGAACTAATTATGTTATAAAAAATAAGCTTTTATAATAATAAAATTTGGCAATCAGAGCGTCACATGGGTGTGCTGTAGACCGTTCCTTGCCTGGATCCCAACGCTTGAGCTAATCTGTCCCATCCCAAGCCTTCCCATGAAAGGCTCTGCAGTTGTACAAATATTTAGAAGACAAATCCTCTAATTCAAGCAGGAACCCTCCCACAGCTGAGAAGCTTTCAGTTCAATTCCAGACCCATTCCTGTATCCAGCACCTCCTGCCCTCCTGTTGAGCGAGTTCAAGGAGAAGGTGATGCTGTGTAACAGACAGCAACAAATAACAATATAGGGACTTCTTTTGGACTGGACTTGAGGCCCATCCATTTCAATAAGATGGCTCTTAACAGCCTTCAGTGCTAAATACTTTAAGAGAAGCAGCAAAATCTGTATTAGGTAGATAGCAGATAATCCTCCCTCAGAGTGGATCTCTTCTAAATTCTCAGAAGAACCAGAGAAAAATTCCTGAACAGTGGAGTTTAAAATCCTCAGGGTTAAATAAAATGTTTTTTAGGAAGCTCATAGGTTGAAAATAAATTTTAAAAATATTTACCAAATAAAAAATGGTTTTATTAAAAAAAATCAGATTGTCTTGGGGGGAGGGGAAGGAGGAAGGAGAGGGAAAATCAATTTCCTCTCTACTGATTCAGGAGATCTACTGCTGATTCTTTTATTGTACTAAGGGTAAGATAGAAAATGTTACTGAATTTCCTTTATTGCTAGTGTTTCTGTGTGTGCAGCATGGCTGCGTTAAACACAGCAAAGATAAATTTATCATTAACATCATACTCTAGGCCACTGAGAACTGGTGCATGCCAAGCACAGAAGCACGCAAGCAGCCAGGGGTCCTGGCAATGGTTGGATTTGCACTGTTTTTTTAAAATTACTTCACATGTGTATGCTTTTTTTTTTTTAATTTGGAGACAGATTCAGCTCCTAGGATGAGAGTTACTGTTAAAACAAGCTTTATTCAGTTCAGTTTCTCTGACTGGCTTGCCATGGCCAAAAAGTTTTAAAATTGAACACATCTCTTTCAATTCAGAACTGCTTTGGTGGAATCGCAACAATTCTCAGATATTGCAAGGTTAACCACTGGACTATTAAACAAAAACTCAAAGGACATGGCGTTTAGTGTACAGATCTGTTAATTAAAAGCAAAAAAGCTGGATATGTAACAACTATATTTCTCCCTCATCTGCTATACAAAAGGCTACTAACAATTCTTTGGAGCCCATTTCTGAGTGCCTTTACAAAGGGAATGGAATAACCATGAAAGTGATATTAGCAGAAGTCAACTGAGCTAATTATAGAGCTGGCTTTTATGTAGTGGAATATAAGAAGAAATGGATAAACTTTAAAAGCAACTAAACTTAAGGCGGGTAATTTAGTATGCTTTGTTGTTCCTATATTGAATTTTATAATCTGAAATTTATCCTTTTTCCTCACAAGATTAAAAAGAGGCGGCTGTTAATAGCCTGAAATTTCCCAGTTTTCATTGCCCTGGAGTACCAGGCTGCTCCTTGACAACTTCTCCATTAGTGTTCATAGGATTCTCTCCTTTTCTGCAGAGAAAGATCAGAACTCCAAGCACGAGATCAGACTTGTTTTCTAAGAAAGCTAAACTCCCACAGATCACTTAATCCTGTCAGCAGTAACATCGAGAGCATACAGAGAACTATTCTACATGTTATTTTTACATGATCTCTCCCAGCTTCAAAACTAACTTTGTGCAAGGGGGGAAAACGTGCAAATCCACAGGCAAAAGAAGTCATGTTCTGCAATACATTAATAGTTTAAGTGCTGCTTGAAGATGATTCATTCACCTTGAGTTTTGAGTTTACACTGCTTAGAGTTGTCAAAGAGACTGCAGTGTACACCAAGACTCGTTTCAAAAATTCAACAGCTGCTTAAAGTGATAAAAAAAAAAAAAAAAAAAAAAAAAAAAAAAAAAAAAAATGCAACCACTGCTTCCCTGTTAGTAAAACAGATATCAGTCTTTCATAAAATTACTTTATCCCACATGCCCAGCCTTTTCAGACTGATAATCTTCTCTTTGTTAGGTACAGGAAAACGTCACTTACATTGCCAAAGTCAAGGCTGGAGCCCATGGCCACTCTCAGCAACCTTTCCTGAATCCTGACCCTGACACCACAGAAAAGTACAGAAGGAAGGGATTTTTATTAAGGCCTGTGATGTGCAGCTTTCATTAGCCAGACACTGAAGGAATTTGAGACATTTAACAGTTTCACAGCACGTGAATTATTCCTGTGTACACTCAATTCACCTTTGCAAAGAGAGACACCGTAACTGTACAGCCTAGAGACACAGGTGGCATCAAACCTCAGTGTCAGCCAACACAGTATTGCTTAAGTAAAATTTAATGAAAAATATGGGCCTCAAGCTAAACAGAGGGACCTGTTATCGTCTGAAACAAATGGAATGCTAAGAGTTAAAACACAGTGAGGCAGAGATCTTCTGCTTATTGTTTGTTTTAAATGTAATACAGAGTGCAAGAACACCATCAGGTTGCATGAAAGAGGAAGAAATGAAGAAGAAATCGTTCAGCTTCTGTGGAAGAACAGGGCAATAAGACAGACTTTTCAGTGAAGACTTACATGATGAAATCTTGGCGGAGCTGTCTTTCATTTGGGCTTTGTAGTAAAGAACTGCACTCTAGACAGCTGACTCCATTAGCAAGTCTTTCCCAAAAGTGAGCAAAAACTCTGAGTTTTCGTCCACATGAAAGGACTAATGATAAAGAAAATGAGGTGCCAGAGTAAAACAACAAAATGGAGCAGTTCAAGCCTGAAAAGGCAAATATTGATACTACTGACAGAAGAAAAGGAATTAACTTGAGATCATATCAGCTCTTTTTCTGCCTCATAGTATTCAATGCCAGTCCCCTTGTCCATGTAGCCTTGATTGTGCACACAGGATCTGTTAATTTTAACTCCTTGTACTATAAACCCACATTAACTCCAACAGGACATTCATCTCCACAGAGGTTGCATTCTGGCAGTAAAGACCGCAATTCCGAGTTCCGGAGTTCAGATGACTCCAATAATGTATGTATTAAGTTTAGGAGTGGTGTAATTCTTTGTAGGATTTGGACCCAATATTAAAATCTCTTCATGAAAGAGACAGTTCCTTCCTGTGTTTTTATACCAGAGTCACGGTCTTTATTGCAGCTTTTATGGGCCACTATAATTCAAAATTCAACTTCCCCAGATTGCAGCTTTTTTCTTTTTCTTATTTTACTTTTGCATTTCATTTCACACACCCTGCACAATCTACAATGAATATGAACGACCTTGTTTGCCATAACAAAGGAAAACAAACAAGTTCCCTTGTCTGCAGCAGCGACCATTTCTGCCTGGATTGCCATTGATCCAGTGATATTTTTTCGCATCCATCCCTCCAGATTTATTCTTGAAAAAGCGATAACCAGTCAGAAGAGTTATCACCTTGTCTCCTTGTGGAAATGCATTGCCACCCGAGCCACAACTCATACAGCAAATATCAAGGCCAGCAGTGGAATATCTCTGAAACGAAGAGGTGGGAACATTTCACCTAATGACAAAACAAAATCCACAACAAAATCCCATTACACGTTTCTTGCTGAGATAGGCTTTTTCCCTGATAATTTTTGCTCCAAAAGAGATTGGAGTCCATGTTGCTCACACCTGCATAATGAAACAAATCAAATGAGACGAAAACTACTCTTCCCTATCACTGTTATTCATCCACAACTTGCATTATGGATCACCACATTTCAGCAATCAGCAATGTGCTCTGTGTTGAACATTTGTTTCAAATGGAAATAGCTAAACCAAAATCAAAGGAAAGTGTTATGTCTTTGATGTAGTTCCATACATTTGTTATGCTGCGAGAGCTAAGGCTGCTAGACCCAGCTGATGTCAACGGATTGGTTAAATCCTCTTTTAGACTTTGTGGAAGGAACAATTAAATCCCTGTAGATACAGCCACAAACGCTTTAGTGATGCCACATTTTTCAGGCTCCTCCGTTGCCTGGTTTGTTCCCATTGTGTTTCTGGGAGAAGGCCTAAAGAAAAGAGCTGAGAGCAGGATCCAGAGAGGAGACAAAGCAAGCTCTTCCAAAAGAGATGGTTAATCACCGTCTCAAACTGGGGTACCTGGCCAAGGTGACTTCCTGGTTGTTCTTTCCTTCTGTGACCAAAAAACCAACACCAATTGCTGGTTTTGGAAGGAAATGACACTGTATCTGACTACTAGGTACCCAATTTTGGTGATGACTTCAGACAAATAACTAAGTTTTTAAACTACTAAACTTGTAATTACATCATAGATCAGCTAAAACTTACAGAATAGGACCAAAATATTTGCCAGTTCGTTTCTGTCACAGCAAATATGAATGTTTTCCTGGGGCAGAAGGAATGCGAAGCATGGGGACCTGTAAACACTTCAAAGACACACAAGCTCCTGTCTGTCACACAGCATTATGAGGGGTAGAAAAAACAAAGAAAAAACCCTAACAAACCAACAAAAAACCCCAGCAAGCCATGTAGGCTTTTCTAGGGGAAAAAATAATAATTCACATGAGCGGCATAATTGTGTATAATATGTAACCACAGGAAATAACTACTTTCCCATGTTCATCCATTCAGAAAGGAGAAAATGGAAGTCACTCAAGCTAATCCTTTCTAGGTTCGCACAGGCTGCCTCCTGCTAGAGCAGCTCTGGTTTTGTGCTGCCAGCTGTGAGTGCTGCTAAAGCACAGCCTTGAAAGCTGGGCTTGATTTGGGCACGTGGAGCCTGTGCACACTGCTGCAAATGAGAAATGCCTTTCCCACACAGGGCTGCGTTCAGCATTCAGAGGGCTGGAAATGTTCCAGCTCCAATGTGAGAATCTCTTGTGTTTCCCCAGAAAGGAACTCCGTAGGGGTGGGTGATATAATGAGGGGTTTAGTTTGAGTTGATTAGGCTCCCCTGGTCATCGTGGAAAATGACTCCAGAATAAGGGGGAAACTCCAACATATGAGCTACACAGCAAAACAGGAAGAAAAGTTAAAGCACATGAAAAATAAACACGTATTGTGGAGCATTAAAACCACTGACAACCCAGATAAATATGTTAAAGAGATTAATATATAAAAATACTATTTAATTTTTGGGTTGCTTTGTTTGGACTTTTTGTTGAGGGGGTTTGTTAGGGTTGGGTGTTTTTAATACAGCTTCAGGGATTTTTTGTTTCACTCCAACACAGACCTGAGCCAATTCTGAACTGTAAAGATCTTCCATGTATGGAACTTCCTCTACAACAGAGCTCTTGTCTGGAGTATCACATCACATCGCTTCACAGCTTGGGATCGCACCAGAGTATCCCGTAAATGGATTAAATGGATCCATTAAATGGAGTTGGTTTTGGTGCTTCATAATCCTATCCAGACAATCAATACACACTTGCTTCTGACACAACTACTTCATTACAGAGTCTGCAACTGCGTTTGCACCAGGGCAATATTACCTGCAAATGCCTTACTCACTGAAGCATTTCTGCAACTCAGGCGTAGCTTGTTAGGAGTGTGTTGATCCTGGCCCACAGTCTGCAGAAAATCCTGCCAGTGGTTGTAGCTTTCCCCATGAGTTTCATACATTTAAAGCCAGAAATCACTGAGCAACACTGCCAGGAACTCGGTCAGGATCAGCTTGAAGGTCTAGATTGCCAGGGGTTTTTTGCTTGGGTTTTTTTTTTTTGAGGGGTGTTTTTTTTTTGTTTGTTTGTTTGTTTTGTTTTTTTTTTTTTTAGTGCAATTTTAAAAGGGGAATCTATTATCTAGTATTTTTAAGCCAGGTTTGGGTTTTTTTTGTGTGTGTGGTTGTTTGTTTAAACTGCCTTTTTTTTTTAATGGAATTATTGCAGAGGAAAATAACTTCTGCAGAAGAAGTTAAAGAAAGAATAATTTGAGTTCATGTAGTACTATGATTTATAATAAAATTTAAAAAGTGCTCTTGACATGGGAGCAGTTGAGCATGCCATAGCAGCCACATGCTTTCCTCAGTAGTGATCAGCATAGTCTGATAAAAATAAGTCCTTTACACACAGAAAGAATGAATTCAGGAAAACAGCTAGGGAAAATAAGAACCTTTAAGTTATGTACCCACAGGAGAAATAAGAGGGAAAAAAAAGACACCAGCTCTCAGATAGTTGAGAAACAATATGATTGTATTGCAGATCATTTGCAACACTTTGAAGAGAGGGTCATTTGGGCAATAGCTCTGTCAATGTATTGAAAGAATTAAGATGAACAAAGAACGCTGTTTTGCTGCTCTTGTAATGCACAGTTCTCCATTCAAAACTCCACTGAAAAACACTCACTTGTAGCTGTTCATAGCTAATGCATCAGCAAAAGCCTGCAACATTAAACCTGGAAGAGAAGATCAGCTTCCTCCCTTAAGAAATGTTTTTGGTGGGTGCAGTGAGGGAGTCCCTTCGAAGGCCATTTAATACTTCAGTGAACTTATCACTTTGAAGAGGATTTCACTTCTAATTTTCTAACTCTAGAGGTGCAGCGTTTTTAAAGCTGGGGATGTTCTTGCTTAGCTATCTGCCCTGCTACATATTTCATACAGGAATTTTGTCTTGGCTACAACCTCAAGCCCTTTAAACACTGTGGCACTCAAGTGCTAACTCATACTGCGTAATCCGAAAGCAAAACTGGTTCACATGAGCAGGAAGATCCATTAGGGTCTGGACTCTTATGATCTCTAACTAATGCACACTGGAAGATTCCTGTTTATCTGGTTTGTGAATTCTCAGTATGTGCGTGGGCTCTAAAAAACAATGTCCTGTGGTGAGCTACCCTATGTCCTAAAAGACCCACGTCCATCACCCATCTACTGCTTCCTACCTGGAAAAAGGAATATTTCCATCCTGCCTTTCCACACCTATCTTTTTCCCCATGGCCACATCACAGAAGGAAGCAACAATTTAAGTGTCAGGTAGTGCAAGGA
Organism: Acanthornis magna; assembly: GCA_036785705.1. Lineage (NCBI taxonomy): Eukaryota > Metazoa > Chordata > Aves > Passeriformes > Acanthizidae > Acanthornis > Acanthornis magna. Next base: position 2,652,859 of record JAWUZG010000098.1, read on the forward strand.
ATGTCTCTCCAAACACAGATTCATTCCACTATGGACACAAACAAGCTCCTAGTGGTTATTCTAACACATTTTCATTAGCAAGTGAATGCCTCAGGATCACCAGATTAGTTGCCATGGATCACAAAAATTATTAAAGCCTATTACCCTTAAATCTGAATTCAGAAAACAGTACCTTGAATTAAGAGGATACTAAAGTTAATCAGAGAATTAATGTAACTCAGACCAGAGGGGGACCCCCAAGATATCATCATGATCAATATCTCCCCTTTTAAAGCAGAAGGAACTTCACTATGGGATAAAATTGTTCAGCTCTGTTTCAGTGAAGTTTTAGTTTCTCCGAGGATAAAGATAATGCCTGTTAACTTTGTATCCTAAAGAAGTACAAAATTGTGTATAAACAGCCACGGGATTTTAACTATCATTGATAAGTCAGAAGGCTTTTTCTATGTAGTCGTTTCGACTAAAAGACCTGACACAATCCCACACTTTGTTTTAGGTGTCCATATCGTGCTTTCAGTGATTAATAAAAGGAGAAAAAGGAAATTGCGCCATGTCTTAAGTTTCCAAAGATGTGCACATCTCTAATAATCTTATTTCACCAGATTTTCTTTATTTAGCTTTTAAAATTAAAGATTTACGACTATTGCATAAATCAGAGGTATCTATTTTCCTTTTACAACTAATCAACAATTGGGTAAATCTGGTGGAAATAGGTTTCTGTTACCACTTTTCTTTAGAAAATTATTTTTTAGACAAAGAAACACAAAACTTCTGCCATGCCATGAGTCTCTCTTCTAGAAAATGGAGGAATGTCCTATTGAAGCTGCATAGAAATGATCCTATTATATGTGAACCGTTTAGAGCACAGTGGTTTCCTAACAATTAGAGCTTTATGTGTTTTGTTCACAGCTTATATAAAAATTCTCAATAGACTATTTGCCCTCGCCTTCTCCCACAGAAAGTTTGAAAAGACATCAGTAAAGATTCTTTATGGCATCTAATTTATTCTCTTGAAATTACCTGCAATTCCTTACTAAAAGAGACGTTTTCAAATGAATTATCTCTCTGCCAATTACAACTTCTCTCATCATGTTCTGGCTCTGCAAGAGCACCAACATGACAACTTCTCCTAGCTAGGAAAAAAGGCAATGTGGGTTTTTTTTTTCCTTTTGGCAGTTTGATTCTGTTTCTAAATTCACAAGTCAGCCTTTGTGAACTGTATTCAGAGCTCAGGTAGAAGTGCTTTGTTTTACAGTCCTCTGTCATACACCTTTGAAGACCAAGGAAGCGTGGAAATAGGGAGATGGTGGTGATCTCTCTCCCATAAAGCAGCTAATTACATGATCATCTTGAACTCTCTGAAGTCAATTACTGTAATTACTACAACTGTTGTGTTGTCATATTTCATTTGGAACAAAATTGCAGCATGAGAGAAAACTGCCAAATATGGTGCTCCAGACTTTGCCCACTTTACAGAAAAGTGCATAAAATGAAAGCTTCTGTCCAGCCCCTGGAGTATCTGTGAGCTGGGGAGGCACAGTCTCTTGTGACAGTGACCCTGCTAAAGTGAAATTCAGGAGTAATACCTGTGAAATTCTGGAGTAATTCCTGTGAAATTCAGGAGTAACATCCAACAGAGAGAGAAGGCCCTGCTTCAGGATCTCAAATGCAGCCCCAGCAGCACAGAGAACATGGCAGAGGAGACAGCACTGTCCAGGAGAGAGCCTGAGCACCCATTTATATAATAAACCCATTTATTTCACTTTCCTGCTCAACTCCACAGCACCAAGAACAGCTTTCCACAGAGTCACCTCGCACATTCCGTTCCACACACCTGTGCCAGAAGCCCACCCAAACAGGAGAAACTCAGCCGTCACTGCAGGCAACTGCTGCTCCCCAGACTGAAAATTCCGCTGGAGAAAAACTTTTCCAACCTCAAGACATTTCAGGAGTTTGCTTGGCTTAAAACAGAGCTTGAATAAGAAAAACATTATAATACAAGGTTAACCTCAGCTTCATCCTGATGGAACTATTTATCTGTCATACAAAGATAGGTATATTCTCTGTGGACTGCTTTTTTTAAGGGCACATACACAAGCTATTTTCTCACTACAGTGAGGATGTCCAAACAAATCTCTTGCAGGCAAGTAATAGGAAATATTTCAGCTCCAGATGACTACACTCGACTATTTCCCAACCTTCAGGAAAGCCAGTGAATGTCTAAAAGTATTAGCACTTTGAAAAGAACAAAGAGAGAGAAGTTTACAAAAACAGCAGTAACAACCTCTGCATTAGCCTTCTGCTCTAACTTCAAACACAAACTCCTCTAATACTCATTACCACACAAAATGTGCCACACTGCATTGCAATTCTGAGTTTTGCTTCCTTGAAACAGGATACAGATGGTGATAGAGGCAGTAATTTTTCCATGCTTTAAGGTGCCATAAATATTTAAGCCTCTCTCCTGTAAGTGCCTACCTCAGGAAGGGCTGAGCAGATTCTCCAAGGAGCAGTGTTGAAACAGATAAAGTGTGAGCTGTGCCCAGGGACCTGCGAGCTGCATTTTGATTTTAGCACAGCTGTGGTCACTAGAAGTTTACTGGGACGATGGACATAGGGCCTGGCAAAATTTCTTTGGGAAACTGTTGCACAGAGCATCCTTTGTGCCCCAGTGAGCCTTCTGAGCCCTAGTCCTGTTCCAAGAACAACATAACTTTCCAGAATAACTGTGTCAGACCAGCACAGGCTCCGCTAAGGCAGAGACTTGGGTTTGACACCCTTCACCTTCAGCATGTCAGACCTGCTCCAGTCAATGGAAAGAGAGAGCAGGGCTAAAACCCTTCTTGTGTCCCAGTTCACTTCTCAGCCCCTGGCCTCGTGTGCAGCAGGTGTGTCAGACAGGATGATAAGGCAATAGATGTCAGCAGGGCTTTGGTAGCAGATGGCATTACCCAGAACTAATGAAGAACATTATTTTGTACGGAATTTCAGAGAAACCTCAAAATTGATAAGGGTTTTTTTTTTTGTGCTGACTTCAAGCGATTTAGCATTTCATGCTTAAAGCCTCAAAGATAAGAAATTATTGGAAAAAAAACCCAGAACCATTGTAAATTAACAAATTCTATCTGCAATGTTAAATGAGGCAGGCAGCATTACCACTTTTTCTAAGAAAACTCAGGAACTTTACCTGGCTTTTTATACTACTTCCTGAAGACACTGGCAGTAGAAAGGCTACTTTTTTGGTGGCGTTTTTGTCCTTTTCCCTGTCACTCTTTTGAGATTACCTCTGACTTCACTGTTAAAGAGAGCATGTGAACAGGTAAGGACAACGCAGCACTTTTATACTGATATGCATGACAAAATAAATAGTTTTCATTCCACAGACTTAAATGTATTCCGTGTTCTCACAATGCCTACTTAATAGTTTTGGGACTGCGTGTGTGTTTCCCTTAGAAGAGAAAAGCAGAATGCACTACACCATTTTTTTCTCCTCCTGGATCTAATTATTCTCTAATTTAAATGCAAAGGCCAATCCAGGTTGCTCCTGAGACACTGTGGGACTCTATTAGGATCTTTTATATTAAGACTTTTTATGATAACGATTATATGATAAAGAGCATCTGGAGTCTAACACAATATTAACACTATTTCTTAAAGGTGCAACCCTATTTTTTCCCAATTTAACACTCACCTTGGTTGCACTTTCACAGCCTAGCTTAAGGGAAGAAGATTTTTTCTTCCCAGCAGCCTGGATCAGTTGTGACAATGTCAGAAAAGCCTGGTGTGGGGACAACTGCAATTTTAACATCTGTTAGACACAAAGTTCTGCATCTTCAGACTCGCTTGAGCTAATTCCCTACTGTTCCAGTATCTCCTCCACAGAAATTACCTGCTATTTTGCTTATGTAATTTGTAAACTTAACATCATCAAAATCTTGAGAATAGAGAGAGAATATCCCAGCACACGTGCTGGAACACAGCCTCACATTGCAGCCCTTCCTAAAACCCCTGTGCCGGCAGGGAGGAACTGCTGAGAATTGTGTCCATTTGTGAAATGACCACAGCAGAGCATCCTTCGTGTGACTCTTCAGCTGTCCTGATGTCTGAGGGAGGCTGAGCACATCCACAGGCTCAGAAATCAGGGAAGCAGGTGGAACACAGGACAGGTGAGGCTCTGCTTTCGTGAAGCAGATTCCCCAGAGTCCAAGGCTTTAAAGACCACACTTTGTTGTTGACTAACACAGTCTGGGATTTCACTCTGCTGTACCTTACTCACTCTGCATCACAATTCAATGGAAACAGATTCTGCTACATTAAGAAAAATATTAATTTTTTATTTATGAGTAGGAAAAAAACCAGAATTATGATAATGCTGTGATCTCCCTCTGCAAACAAGTAGCTTACAGAAAAAGAAAAAACATTACAAGTAGTCAATGAAAGAAAGGCAAAACTAGGAATTTTTCAAGTCCCAAAGTTCATGAATTTATCCACAATTTGCTTCTTCCTATGATGCTCTCCTATATTTCATGCCTCTGCACAGGTATCTACGTACCTGCCCAATTAACAGAGACGAGCACTTAGATTAGATTTTGAAAGATCCCACTTCAAAAAGAGCTTGAAACACACAGTTTTTACTCTAGATACTTGAAAAGGGCTAATTCCATTCCTTACTCCTTTTTTCAAATATAGTACAAACTTTTTGTTTCTCTTTTTGATGAAATATTAAACATATATGTGAAGGAAAGTATCAGGAATACCAAAACGTTTTAAGAATTTTTTTCTGCTCATTAGATTATACAACTTTAATAATTTTATTACACTACCACACTACTGCTACTGCACCATCTCTGTACAGAAAGCAGCAGGCTAAAAGAACAACAAAGCCACCCTGAATTGTCCCATGCTGCGCTATTTGTTCCAATGTTTCATCTGTACCTTTTTGCTTTACCAATAAACCATCTACACATCTATACTCTACCTGTTACATCAACAGAAACTTATCACAAACAGGAAAATTCTGCTAATTACTGAGTACAGTGTCCATATAAGAAAACAAAGTGTTTTTCTGCATCACTGTAGCTCTGAGATGAGCTCCATAGCCCATAGGCAACATTATAAGAAAAGACACTTCCCAGTCTCAGATAGAGTTTCAATCTATAATTAATGTACACATAAATGCCTCATTATTTCTGTACAGACTTGCAGAAGACATTTTAACTGCACATTTTTTACCAAGTAGGGCCTATTAGCCAGCAAACTGAAGCACGATATCAAGAAACTTCTGTCCTCAGTGTTCTTGAGCTGAAAATGCTCACTGAAGCATTACTAGACCCTAAAATAAAAGACTCTTTTGTGCATTGAGAAAAAGTTGTTCTTTGCATGTTGCTTATTTAATTTTAAATGAAAACTAGGTTAGAGTAGTTTGATGCACTACTTTATTTTCTAAATCAAGAAAATATTGGGCAGCTATTTTCACTGCTAACACTTATTCCACATTAGCACACAGAGCACAGCTCTCATGCACTCAGTGTTCTGCAAAATTGGGTAAAAATTTTTTTTAAGGCATGGTCAGGCAAAGTCCAAACCCCAAGAGAGCTGCACATTTTCTAGTCAGATGCTATGGAAGTATGAGAGTTTATAACTTATGTGTGTACCTTTCCATTCCAATGGCAGGAAAAAAGGTTAAGAAGCAATCCTGTAAAGAAAGTCCTTGCACTTAATGCTCCATAAAGACAATGCATAGGGCTTCAGGTAAAGCAAGGTTTTATGTGGATGCACTATTCTAAGGTTTCTCTCTTCTTTCTCATGAATCATATGGGGAATAAAGATAAGCTGAATTCTTCTTGCTCTTTCTAATCTTTGTTTTGGTGCTGGGTGCTGTAAAGGTTCAGCCAATCCCCCTAGAGGGTGGATGGCTGTGAACCAATCACTGCTAGACTCTTAATGCCTATATAAAAAAAGACAATTCAATAAAATCACTCTTGCTACTTCCGTCGGTGTTCCGTCTGCCTCGATTTACCTACGAGCTCTCAGCAACAGTTTTACAGATGAGAGCTAAATACCCAACAACATAAAAACTTTCAGTCAGCAGGTCTAAAGTGGAAAAAAAAAAAATTAAAAACCCAACACAGAGTTCGTGAACTCCTTTTCTTCAGTGAAACTAACAGATGGTTCATCCAGTGGCATAGCAGCTATTTACCTTTCCTTTATGGAAACAGTGGCTGACAAGTTGTCCCTCAGCTGAACAGCTGCTCCTGAACTGCCTCTAACCCAGGAGTGAGACTGGCACAGGGGATTAATGAGAAAAGATGTGATCAAAGACCTGTTGGTACCCCCACAGAGCTTTCCCACAGACACCCGAAGGGTTTGCTCCAGGCACCAAAACCAGGACTGGTAACAGAAGGACCTGTCCTCTCCAAGCTCAACAGTCACTACCAAAGAACAGTGGAGTGGAAGACGGAAGAGGACAGCACAGGACTTTCCTGGAAAGCCTAGGGAACAGCAAAACCTGTGAGGAAGGAATCGAGTCAGAAAGGGAAAATATTGGTTTGACACAGGGAGCAGAAAAAGAATCATCGAAGCTGCTTGAACCAATTCCTCAACATTAACAAACTACACTCAGGGAACAAAGGTTTATGGATATCATGGACATCCAAAGGAAATAGGGTTGGATCGGACATTCGGAGGTCCTGCAAGCACACCACTTTGCCCTGACATTCCCTTTTCCTTTAGGACTTGCACTGACGGAGAAATCCTGACTGGTAACCTATTTCATTGCTTCTCTATCCTCAACATTAGGGCCCTTTTCCCAGGGTCTGGGCTGACACTTTCTCGCAAAAATTTACTGCTTTGCCATCCAAGTACAACACAGACTATTCCTTTATTCCTTTCTCTGTCCAGCACCTTGTTATCTATTTGAACACTGCTCTTATGTACTCTTCAGACTTAATAGTTCGAAATAAAAGCAGTCCTTGCTTTCTCCAACAAGCTCCCATAAACGCAACTCAGCGCTCTGCTGCAGCGCATGTGGCCCAAGGAATAAATAAATAATAAAGGCATTTACCCAGCCGTGTCTCCAGGTGATTCTGCAGGGATGTGCTGCCCTCGTGCACTTTGGAAGGTGATGTTTGACTGTGGGATCAGGCATGTAACTCATAATTATTGATATTGAACAAGATGCCAAAGCCAGAGGGTGCTGAAGGTACCTGGAGATGTCTGTGACACTGATGTTGCCCTTCACTGGCTCTGTCCTCTTCCTTTGCCTGGACATGGACAACAAAACTAAAACAATTACTAAAAATGTCTCTGATTGAATGCCAGCACTACTAGATTATTCGTTCTTCCATTTTGAAAAAATATTCTAAAAGAAACCTTATGATCAAAATCAAAACTTTTTTTTTGTGTTTTACATGAAAAAATTTCATTGAAAATAGCATTTGTTTTCTGCTTCTCATGTTTATTTGCACTTTTGCTTAAGATTTTATTTCAGTTTCACCTCCTATGAAGATGGACGTTAAAATATGGTCTGAGGTAAAATCTAATATGCACAATAAAATTTACCATGTACCTGAACAAAAAGTCACTGCACCAAAAACGGTCCAGTCCAGCAGTTTTCTAAATGATGTAGGAGAAAAATAATGGGGCAGAGTAGCAGAAGCCTGACCCTATTCCCATAAGACTGTAAGATTTATCACCTACATAAGCAGAATGCTACAGAAAAGAGATCTATTGACCACAGCAATAACTCACAGCCCAGTAAAGCTAGCTGAGATTCTAGCCTGGTATTTGCTGATAGTACCTTTATTATGTGGCACTCAGATTTTTTTTAAATAGCTCTGCTCAACAAGTTGCTGTTTTTAATATTATGCACCACCTACTCTTTTTTAGACCAGCCACTTATTTACAGTAGTGTTATTCAGGAGAGAGGGGAGCTGCAGGGAAGGATTTATAGGAGTGGGGATTTACTGTTTGAATTAAAAACTGTGTTGTCACAAATGTGGATTTCAGGAGAGGGGGAGCTACAGGCACATGCTATCCTGGTATAACAGAAATATTACTCAGACAGAAATATGTTTGCATAATACCTTGTATTTGAATAGAATATTTACTGGGGAAATGAAAAATAAAAAATAAAAAAAAGGCAGAAAACTGCTATCACCTGCAATGCATGGACTGAATTTTTTGCTGTTTTGTGTAGATGTGGGGAAATGCTCAGGGAGCTTTGTTTGGCAGAGTGTTTCCTCAAGGGCTTGCAGAGCAAGGATCCAAGGTCCTTAAGCCATCACCCAACACTAGAAGATGACACAGAGGGCACTGTCGCAAGAGAAGATTGTGTCAGAGCCCTGAGGGCAGCTCTCCTGGGTCTGCTGGGGCACCTCAGAGTGCTGGTGGGGATCTGTGGTCAGCTTTCCTGGGTCTGCTGGGGCACCTCAGAGTGCTGGAGAGGAGCTGTGGTCAGCTCTCCCGGGTCTGCTGGGGCACCTCAGAGTGCTGGAGAGGAGCTGTGGGCAGCTCTCCTGGGTCTGCTGGGGCACCTCAGGGTGCTGGAGAGGAGCTGTGGCAGCTGGGGCTGGGCGCGTTTAGCTCAGGCCATCCATCCCTGACCCCCACCGAGATGGCCCTGACCATGGGCCTGGCGCCCTAACCCATCCCTAGGATTATCTCAGAGAAAGGGCATTTTCTTCCCTCGGCTTTCATCTCCAGTACAGCTATTTTAGCCCAGCAGGAGAGTTTAAAACACACGACAGACTGAAGAAACACCCCTACTCTCTATTCCCTTCTCCATCTTCAGACATGTTTCCTGTGTTCTCTCAGGATTTCAAAGAAAGTGTAATGCTATTTGGAGGCCCTAACCAGTCACAAGTTGTAAACAGGACATCTGTTTATGGTTCTTAAAAAGTTATTTCAGTTATTTGTTAGGGTGACTAGTCCAAGTACCAAACACTACAGAATCCTAACTGAGAGAGAAGCAGCTTTATCTGAAAGGATTCCTTGAGTTGGCTGCATGAAAATCTGCTGTAAACAAAGCACAAATGGGGAGATACTCTAAACAAGGACATGACAGAACACACTGAACACAAGCTCAATGTATGTATTTATGAATACACTGCCTGCCTTTAGGGGTTTTCCCTCTGTATTTGCTCCTATAAACCCAGCACTTTTTGCCAGAAATCTTTTAAATTTACTCAGGAAAGGAGTATAAAAGCCTGAAATTATTTTGCTTTTCTACACAAAGCTCTACTTTCACAGCTGCTTTGAAACAAAGAAAAGCACAGCGACAGGATGAAATAGGGAAAGCTCCTTTCTGACTATCAAAGGTAGACTACTTTCTAAATTAGGAACAAAACCATTTTCATTTCTAGCATGGCCTGCTTGCACACATTTTGAATTCCTCCCAATGTTCTGTACAGTTATCTTTACCATCCACCAGTAATCCTCGTCGAGAAACAAACCCCAGGCTCTGTTCTCTGAAACTCCAAAGATCCACTTGACAACACAAGTCATGTATGTGAAAAGATCGATGCTTACTAAAGGCTAATGTGCAGCTGAGTAATGGCCCAGTTTTACTTTGGCCTATAACAAGGTCTGAGACCAAAATTTCGTTTGGCTTAGAGGTTCATATTTCACACCAAAAAATCCCCAACAACACACGCACAAGGAAAAAAAAAAAAAAACCAAAAAAAACCCTGAAAGAAAAAAAAACAAAAAAAAAACCAACACAAAACCCCACAAACCAGTGACTGATCTTTGTTCATGAAAATATAATTGCCTCAGGTAAAATCAAGTTACGTAATTAGAACAACAGAGAAAAATTCTAGCACACAGGGTCCATCTGTTGCCATGTGCATAAATTCTCTATGGCTTGCCAAAGTAATTTATCCACCCAGAACACACATCCAAGCCGGCCAATATCTAGTACTGAGCAGAAAGGAAATTTAAAGAAAGGCACATCATTTATCATTACAGACAGCTCAGCAATATTGTGAACAGGGAGCACAATTTCAGTGGAGGGGGAAGAGGGAGTGGGAGAATGAAGATTGGAAATGCTTGCTGAGCTCAGAGCCGGCTGTAACAGCCGCCTGACATGGGGATCTCAAGGGCTACTTCCTCTGAGAAAAGAGGAGCACAGAAAGCCGTGTCTTAACCATTCAACCCTGTCCCAACACATATTGTAATTCAATGAATTGCTATTTTGTGATGGGAAAACTTGCTTTTGGAAAATTCTCGACTGCCCGTGCATAGCTTGCAGTAGAATTTAATGTGAAGAATAAACAAACTCACCACTCTATGGCAGTCTTACATTAAGCCTGAAACCTTCCAGAATTAACACTTAGGAAAAGCCCTCTTTCACATGCTGTGTGTAAAATCCTGCCTCTTCCTCTCCTCACTTGGAGGAGTCCTTGGCGTGGGGGATCGATGCAGTTATGGAGTACAAAAGCCTGTCTGCCAAATTTTCAACACACTGTTCAGCTTTTGAGGTTCCAAAATGCCCAGGCAGGGGTATATTATTAGGGGCAATTTTGCTGTTTTCTTCACCCCCATCTTGATCAATGAATCAAGTTTAGATTAGAGAACAAACTGACACAGGGGTGTAAACTTTGCCTTACAGAATCTCATTGTACATTAAAATTACAGGAAGTTTTAGCTCCTGGTATCACAAAAGCAGTCCTGAATCCATGAGCAGGCCACGAGCAGTGCCTTGGTGAGGCTGCAGGCTCCCCAAAGCTTATCCACAAGACAGCATTCTGCTGTTCTTGATGATGCATCAGCAGCGATGCCCAGTGAGATACTCAGAGGCGAGGGGGACGCGAGGCAGCTCCAGACAGGAGAGGTAATAGGAGCTGTGGGGAGTAAATTTGACTGGAGGCAGATTTTAAACAAGTAGTTTGGGAGATGTCTGTATTTTCAGGAGCTATTTCAACTGAAGTGCCTGCAGCAGTTCCGGATGAAAGCGCGGTTGCAAAGTGCTGGATGCGAGCCCTGGGTGGGCTGCTCCTACCACACTTTACAAGTCTGATTCAAGTTTGGGACCGAGCACAGCCCCTTTGCTCCCCTCTCCTTTTGGAGATGCTCTGGCAGAGAAAACCCTTCTGCCTACAGGGAGACACTTTCACCCACCCTGGGCTCGAGAGGAAGAATCAGCAATGGTGTAACTGTGCACAGGGAGGGATACAGCACCAGAGTTGTATTCTGATTGTGTTTGCAGTTCTTCATTTCTGGGAGCTCCTTGACTTTGCTGTTTCAGTGTCTGAGACACAGCAATGACACAGCCATTTCCCTGCCATGGAGCTAAGTGCAGAAAAATCCGCCAGCTGCACAAGAAGAACTAGATTATTAAAATGCATGTCTTCAGTCATGCTGGAAAACTTAAATAACTCTACAGTAAATATTTTAACTATCATGAGATCCCAAAAGCCTACAGTACCACGCTCAAAAAGAGACAACAAATTAAGGAACAGGGAAACAGGAAAAAAATCAGAACCCAGGAATATTCCAACAGAGGAACAAAAGACACACTGCTAACCAAATGTTTCAGCACAAGGTAAAATAAAGAGGAAAAGACTGAGGAGGGTCCTGATTGTTCCCAAACCAAGACTTGCACCTGCCATTACTGAAGGATGAAAGATAAGATCCGCTCTCCATTACTCATCACATGCCAGAAGTATCTCAGGAGCCAAGAGAGCATTCCCTGCTAGATCCCATCAACCTGGGTGCAGCAAAACGGAAAGCTACCACTTATTTCTGATCCAGAAGGCAAACTAAGCCTGATCAGTTTTCTGCCTAAAGTTCCGGGAATTCCACTCTTAAGATCAGAAAGATGTGTTTGTGTTTGAAAATGATGTGCCCTTACTAAGGGCATTTTCTGAGAACACATTTGACCACTGAGAGCTGACGCAACCTGATTTAAACAAAACCAAAAACACCCAAACCCAACCAACCAACCAACAAAAAACAAAAACAAAAAAAAAAAAAAACAAACCCCAAACAAAAAAAAACCGAACCTGAAACAAAACCAGAAAAGACACTATAAAAACCAAAGCACAATAGAAAATTTAAAACAAACAACAACAAAGCACTCCCCCCCACTCCCACAAGAAAGTAAAATAAATGCTAACCAAAGGAAAAAGTAAAACCAGCCTCAAACCAGAAGAAGAACCCATAGCTCTTTTTCTCACACCTTGATTCCTTTTTCAAAGAGACATTCACAAAGCTGGTTAATTAAGAAAAAAGTTAAGCTCAGAACACTGCTACTGGCAAACAACAAAACTGTTCCTAACTCAAAGGAACATTTAACGTGATGGAGGCAGAAATGGCCTACCAAAAAGAAAAAAGACAGAAAATATTTGTTTTTCAGTGGCTTTCATAGAGAGCCAGAGATCAGCCTGGCTTTTCCTGAAATAGGCTGTAAGTTTTCACACCACTGACACTTTGTTAAAGAACACATGGAAAGGTTCAAACTGAAATAACGCCTGAAATGAAAAAACTTGACACCGTGTCTGGCCGGCGTTTTAAATAGCTTGCACAGTTCTAGTTAGGACTCTTTCAGCCATGTTTGCTGTCTGAGGGGTGACTAAATTACATGTTTTTAAAACATGAAGCATTGGCCATTTTGTGTTTCTGGTGCCATCCTTTTAAATTTCACAGAAATGGAGGGAAAACAACCCAGACTGGTTTTGAAATTCCTATCGCTAACTGTACTTCAGTTACCCAACAGATCACGCTTGTTCGTGCAACCGTAAAATGGCATAATTTTCATAAAGGAAGGTGAAAAACTGTCAGACAACTATAATTAAGGTGGCAAAGGGGTGAGAATCCCAACTTGTGCCCGCACCTACCCCAATCAAAGGATCATTTTGCAGGGGGGTCTCGTGTTTGGCTGCATGAAACAACCATTCCAAGGGCTGGCTCTGCACCAGGGTCCACCGCCAGGGCAGCTCTGAAAGGGTTCAGACACAGAAGGCTCCCATCAGAAAGCAGATTTACTTTAAAGAATTATTTAAAGATCTGCACTGTGGATCCATGGGCTTGGAACCACATTAGTGCTTGCTGTGGCCGGGTCTCTCCCAGAAACATGTGCAGAATGCCATCTCCATCACCCCTATTAAAATCAACTCATTTATTCTGTGTATATCACAGCAGGGCTTGGCCTTTTGGTCCTTGTCAATAGTGTAACTCACCCTGCACTCGAAAAGCCACGCAGAGCCAGCATCCTTTCCATGTTATTAGAGGGAAACTGTGCCCATCAGCCTAGGATAGTGCAGGGGCTGAGCCCTGGCTCAGGAATTTCTCAGCCAGTGACACTTTTATAACAGAATTAATTACTGCTCTATACAGCTCACTTGACAGAAACCCTGGGCCCTTTGACAGCGACATGTCAAAATACAATCCAGCACAGATGTAGGAACACAGACTGAAACTGGCCTCAACTAGAAGTACATCAAACATCAACTTAAAAAAAAAAAAAAAAAAAAAAAAAGCCTTCTCTCTCTTGGGCTGAGTCACATTTTTATTTTCATAAAAGAACAGTCCACTGAGTTTCACCTAAAATAAATAAATTGGCAAAAACAAGTCATTTATCTATTCTAAAGTAAAATGTACAGGTCTAAACAAATGAATATTTGAAATAAAGGAAGTGAATTTAAATTATTCCTACAGAAGCTACAGCTGCTGTAGGCAGGCTCAAGCATATGTGTTCAGTTTAGTCATTTACAGAGTGCACAGCCATAGATTGGCAAAGTTGGAAAGTTAATTTTTATTTATTACGTTTAGCCCTAGCATATTTGAGCACAGGCTCTTTCTTTGCATTGGATAATCATGACTGGAGATGCAGAGAGTTCTTTGTTCTTTATAAGGTTTCCAGGAACAAACACAAGAAGCTGTTCTGCAGGGTAGACTCAGACTCTTAACAAGAACAGCTTTTGCACAATAATGCCCAAAAGCTAGACATGAAAGAGGGGCAGTATTTTAACATATTTTCAGAACAGATTCCTTCTATAAATCTGAATTGCTGCAGTTATCTGATACAAACTTTGGCAGATTTTTAACAGACCAGATGTCCACAATAAAATGTTATTTAATGTATCAATGAACAGTTTCCAATCTGCAGATCACTCAGTTTCTGCAAACATCTTATGGACAGCTGCCAATGTGATGGGTGTCCATTTCAGCAGAGCAGAAGTGGCTATAGAGAGTCTTGAGTTTCTGGTAAAAACACCATTGAAAATGTTCATTTCAGAGGAGTGCATAAGGAACATCTTTATTTCTAGCAAATAGTCTAAAAACACAATAAAGTTAAGTTATAATAAAATTGGGAATAAAACCAACAATGTCTTCAGCAGCAGAAAGTGGAAGCAAGAAAAAGCAAATTAGCCAAAGGATGCTTAGCAATTGCTTTCCACATAAATTGGATGAGGTGGCAGATTCCTAAGTGCTCTGGTACTTCGCATTGCTTGGGTTTAAGGTTTGTTTCTGTGACACAGCCCCATCTCTCTGTCTTGGCTCTTCTATGTTAGTTACTGCTTTCTCATTTCCTTAAATAATGGAAAAAATTCACTCAGCTGATGGGTCCTTTCAGTTTGTTTTAATTTGATTTTTAAACAACCATCTTGCTGACATATTAAATCATCTATGGGTTGTTTTATTAATCTTATAAGAAGGTTACAAAATCAGTTAGCTATGGTATTTACCAGTGTAAATCAGGAGCGTGTTCTAAGTCATGAGAAAGGCCTTTCCCTCTGACTCCAAAGGAACCATGATTGACCCTGACACAGTTATGTGCTCCAGAGGGGAGAGTCTGTCGTGTTCAATCATTTCTTGATCAAATCCAAAATGGCAAGTTAATTGTTTAATTAAGGGAACAAGGCCCTTGGAAACTTTCATGTTCTACATAATTTTATAATGGGTCTATGTAAATAAAATAAATAAGATCTGATGGAATTGAGAGAAATTTCATAAGCAAAGCCGGTGCTAAATATCTGTGTTGCTAACAAAAAGCTATCAACAGCCAAACTCCAGTGACTTAAGCCCAAAAAAAACCTTCATTTTATGAATATTTTATAATTCATTGGAAAAATAACTGGCACATTTTAGCACATTTGAAGCATACTTAAGTTATACCATGTTTAAGACAAGAATGGAACACAAAACCAGAAATCTGTCTTGTTTTTGAGGTAAAACTGAAAAAAACCCCAGAATGACCAAAAAAGCAAAGCACTTTGTGGGAAATTGTTCTACCAATGCTGCAACATTTAGCAACTTTTGCCTCTTAGGGGATTTTTGCCATCAAAATTGCTGCTGCCTCTATCGAGAGGTCCCTTTTCCCAGCCAATGAAAGCTCTTTTTTATCATATAAAACTGCATTTGGAACTCTGCACCAGCTACTTAAGTACGCCCTGATTTATTTATCCGTGAATGGGCCCCCCCACGTGACAAACCCCATTATTTATAAAGCAATGTGAAAAGCACTGATTCTTTTTGATACATTATTCATGGAGAGCAGCGTACCTGCGCTTCTCATTAGTGAGATTTCTCCCAGCATTCTGTGTGCTGAGGAGTTTGCCAAAGTCTCCTTCTCTCTCCCAAAACTCTGCCGTGATTTTCTTTTCTTTCTTTAGCTTAAACTATCACGATTTGATCAAGAGTCAAAGTTGATCATGAACTTCTGAACAAGCGCAGGTTCCAATTCTGGCCTCAGCATAGCCAAATATTTTCTACCATTCTGCCAGCATGACGTATTTGAGATTTCTAAGGATGTTTCTAAATGCTCAGGTGTTTGGTAACAAATTAAAATAGGTTAAAATCCCAAATTAAAAGTGGTCTGAGAGAGCCCAGTGGTCACAGCCATGGATTTGAGGGGACAGGGCAGCCACAGAAATGCTGGTGCACTACTTTTTGTGTGTGTTGGGTTTAAATTCATTGAAGCCACATCTGCATCCAATAGTTTTATAAAACAAAGAGGATTTTTTTCCTTTTTAAGCAAGGAAGGAACTACAGGGAGGTAGATGTGATGCTTGTTTTAGACTGACTGTTGTTTTAGGAGAAGGAGGAGGACAAGAAAAAAAAAATAAAAGAGAAAGGAAGAGAAAGGAAAAACAGAAAAAAAAAAGCAAGGAAAGAAGAGAAAACCAAGGAAAGAAAAAGAAGACAGAAGAAGGGAGAAAGGAAGGAGAAAGAAAAAAAGGGAGTCAGGTATAGCAGTTAATTACCAAGCCCCAGAGATGAAAAGGAAGGCAGCTGTCAGCTCAGGAAAAACAAACTGTACACAGAACATTTTTTTTCCCCCTATTTTACTTTTTAGTAGAATATAAACTGTTAGACTCACTCAAGAACCTCAGCATTCCATAATGGGCCCCTTAAACTTCTCTGTTTGGAAGCTATGAACTTTCCAAAACAGTAACAGTTAAGTTCTCAGTCTTTTACTTTCTTTTCATTGTGATATAAGTTTCTTGGCTACTCATCTTAATTATGTGTGAGAAAGTGCCTAAACTTTTAGCATAATGCAGTTTTATGAGGAGACGACTTGAAAAAAACCAAACCATAAATAGTTTTAAATTCACAGTAAAATAAGTTTAACAAACTTTGCTGAACACAGATACTTAAATTCTTTTTTTCTTATGCCACTCAGCTTAAAAATACATGAATAAAATTCCCCTGTTGTCCAGCGGGCCAGCTGAGGTGAGAAAGCAGCAGGAACACAGAGTGTGCTCTGCCAGTCCCAGCTCACACGGTGCAGAGGGAAATGAAGTAATCCTACTTGGATTCATCAGCCTTTAATCAAAACCTTCCTTTCCCCTCCCATCAATTAAAAGATTTGCAGAAGGCAGCAGAGAGGAAAAGGTAATAAGTCGAAAAGTGATGAGGGAACCGGAGGGTCACATCAATAAAGACACATTTTTGCAACAATTGTCTTTGCTCCAGAATGAACAGAGAAGCACAAAGAATCTGCTTTCTCCAGCCACGCTGAGGAGCTGTGTTAAATCTCTGATGAGACAAAGATTTTCTTTAAACTTTTATAGGAATGAGAAGGTCTTCACTAATGAGAGTTAAAGGGAATTTCTTAAATCTAAAGTGAAGGATACCAGGAGTTGAACATAACCTGAGGGTTTTCCTGTACATGTTCGCTAATATTACAAAGAGCTTTCAGAAAACCCTCTGAAGATCCTGTTTCCTGCAGGAAGAAAAAGAAGCAGGGCAGAAAGGCTTCAGGGAGCTGAGAAGGAAAGAATATTGCTGTAAAGGTGCATACACAGTGTGTTGTTAAAGGAGGGAGAGCCGTGCAGATGCTGCAGTATAATTCCGGTGTCTCAGAGGTAATTTGGAATGATTAGAAAAAGTTCTGTCCTCACCCCTTCCTACGACAAACTGTTCAGGGACACAGAACCAGTGCATCCTGACCAGGAATACTGTGCTTTAACTGGGATAACAGCTCAGCTCGTGGACAGGGCTTGTGAAAACCTACAAAGGTTCATTTCGCAAACAGGAACCCAACCCAGTTCTTTCAGGATTATGCCCAGGGAAGAGCTCTGGAAGTACAAGAGGATTTTTCCCTCTTTCCAGAAATGTCAAACTCTTCTATCTGCAATGAGGAGTAAGATAGTCCCTATTCACACCTGGATTGCAAGTCAGCCATTTGACATTGCTGCCTGAAAATGTCCCACTGGCAACGGGGAACTAGAAAAACAAAACACCCATTAGATCATTTAAAAGACATAACTTTTTTCCCCTTTTTGATGGGCATATCTCCAAACGCAGCAGACTTGCACTCAGATCCTCCTGAGTCTCCCCTGTTGCAGGGATAATTGTAGCATGTCAGAACATGAAAAGTTTAAGTTGCACCTACTCTGTGACCTATTGCCGAGGGGAAGAAAAATAAAATAAAAGAAACCCCCAAAGCCCTGACAACTACACCAGATTCGCCTGCCTTTATTGTATACAATGGAAGCCCTGTTTTCTAAATAGCATATTGCTCTGAAGCACAGGCAGAGGGGAAGATTTAACCTTTGTGTAAATGGAGAGCAGTCAAGGGCAATAACAGCTCACGTCAGGTACGAGAGGCTTATCGATGCTGACAGGGGGAGGAATGAGGAGTCGGAGCACTTGCTCCTGAGCACGAGGTGTCAGCCTCACCGAGACCTTCAGAGAGCTCTGCCCTGGCCCTGCTTCATTACAGAGAGCTCCTGGTATGCTGCAGGGTCTGCCAGGGAAGGGAGACATGTTTCCAAACCCCGAGGAAGGCAGGAGCTTGCCCTTCCAAAGCAAGGAGGCTGAAATGGGGAATGCTGCTGGGCTGGCTGCCATAGCCCAGGGGCAGCACTTGGAAGATTTCCTTGGAAGACACAGCAGCTTTTAGGGCCTGCAGAGAGCCCTTGGGGCCAGCCTGACACCTGCTCCGATGGAGGGGAGTATCCCACAAAAAGGATGGACCATGGACACCAAAGAGATGCAAGAAAATCATCACAGAGGTGAAAAACTGGCATGAAGAGAGCCAAATAGCAGGCAGGTGAATCTTCACACAGCTACCAGAACTAAGGCATCTGAAGGGCATAAAAACCACCAGTTGGTCCTAAAGGCATCATAATTGCCCACAAAGAAACACATTTTAGTTTAATGCAGGAACTTTAAAGCTCAGTTAATCAGAAGGTTGCAACTAGAATGAAGCAGAAAGACCAGGTGGGGAACTGTGTGGTGTGTGGGAAAGAGATGGAGAAACTTTCAATTTAGTGAACTTCTTTAAAAAAGGCACGCAAACCCCCCAAAAATAAGTTTTCAAACATTGAGAGAAATCCTAGGACATCAAAGAGGATTTGCCTTCAGAAATTAAAGTGAATTGATCACAAAGGGAATCTGCTGGAATCTCCTGACAGGAACACCCTCTGCAGCAGCTACAAGGGACCGTGTGATAGCAGAGGAGCAATGGCAGATGTGCAACTGCTGTTATCTCGAGGGCTTTTTCCTTCATTGCTGGCTCTTTTCCTTCATTTGGCCTCAGCTTTCCTAAGCCCCAAGTCAGTGCTGATGTAAGGTTAACTTCTGAAAATAATCCCATCTCCAGTGCTTTCGTTCCACAGAGGCATTCAGTTCTAGGCCCTCTTAGCATCTACTGTGCAGTTGTGCTGATTATTCTGAGCCACATTTAAAGTTTTCTGTTTCTTCTCAACAAGAATTCTGTTTTCTTATCAGAAAACACAAGAATAAAATTTTGTTCAGTATTCAAATATCAGCACAAGCACTGTAGGTTAAAAAAAACCACCTGAACAATAAATACTTGGAATAATAGTAGTTGCTAGGAGGATTGCATTTGTGGACTGTTTGTTATGATGTTACATGAATTGCAGGAAGCTGCTCCAGTGAATATTCGTACTCGTGCACTCTTATTTGCTCTGTATATAGTGGCTCTCACAACGTGGGCATTTGTGCAGCCTTTGTATTTTACATGACTTCCCAAGAGCAGGAGTAGTGAAACCAATAAAGCAGGCAATAAACCTGTGTTAATAATGTATGCAGAGCTATAGATGTCTATTTATATGATACAATATTAAGTGTAAATGCCTTTCTTTTTTTTTTAAGATGAACATGAATGACCAAACCAATGTTCTTAGCTTTTTTACCAACAAAGACATCATCATACTGCTACATGTTAAGGAACTCTTTCAATACTCACACAAAAGCCCCCTAATTTTTACTACTTTGTATCTAATTATACTATTGGTAAAACCAAAACCAATTTGAAACACCGGAAATATATACACTCATGTGCTTATTGTTAGGAAGATAAACAGATAAACTGAAGATACTAATTCAGCAACAACAACAACAAATTACTCAAATATGCTGATATTTGTAGAATTCAATTCTAACCACCAAGATTTGTAAGAACTTGAGGGTTTATTACTTCATTATTTCTCATCTAATTGATGACGCTGACACTGAACAGCAGACAGTAAAGCCTGTCATATCTTCATTTGAAACTGCAGCAGAAATTGTCCTGCCTAAACCTTAGACAAAGATCATTTTAGGGTTATTGTTTGGTGACAAACATCAGCAAAACCTTTTTTTGAGGCTCTTGTTCACATCACCTGAGTACTTTTAGGTCTTTACAGTGGCTTGGAGCAACACCTTGTAGTCACACTGTGCTGAGATGGTTTGTGACTCACCTCTAAACATGGAGGAGATGGTGGGGCCATTGCCAGGGAAGATGTCAGATTTCACTCCAGAACTTCCAAATTTCATCTGCTGAGAGCATTTTTGGCATCATATTTGGTTAACTGATATATCTGAAATATCATTACTAATGGGCATAATAAGTACTTTAATTGTAAAGCAGTAGGTATCATTGTTACCATTTATTATTTCAGCCAAGGTAATCCCAAATATTTTAGCAAGCCTCTGATGCCCCAAATTTTTTTAACTCAAAGACAGAAAAAAAGTAGAAGCAGCAAAGCTTTCTTTTCTTCTGTAGTGACAAGACTACAAAGTAGTTTCCTTCTCTGCTGGGGTTTTGGTGTGTGTGAAGAGAGACCAGAAGTATTTCTGTTTGATCAAGCACTTAATATCAGAATAGGATCTCAGTTTCTCTTCTTACCATTTTTATGTGGGTGACAACTGTGTACCCAGATCAGCAGTGTAGAAATCAAATTAAAACTTAATTCTCTGACTAGAGTTACCTGCGTGCTTGCAGGCTGTCCTGGCACTGGAAGCTGCTCTGTCACTGCTGAGTGTTGGCCTCAAGGGCAGAGGTACCAAACCCAGCGTGTGCCTGCTGTCCTTAGAACTGAGTGGAAATCAGTTCTATTATAAAATAATATTTTCTCAGCTATTTCAAACCACATTCTAAAGGTCTATTGGGGGCAGCACGAAGAAGAGTGGTTTATAGTTGTGATCCATGCCCTAGCACACGTCCTGTTTTTTTATTTCCAGTGACAAAGATCTCTGCTGCCTCTCACCTGCAAGGAGGACACATCTGTTCCTCGCTGCACCAAGAGCTGTTCAGAGCTCAGCATGGCTGGGAATTCCACCAGAGCTCAGCACTGAGGAGCTGCTTTGTGCCTTTCCAGCCTCCCAAGCAAGCCAAGGCCACCTTGTCCTCTCATCTCCCCCATTTGCCATCACTGCCTCTGTTCTCATCTTCGCTCCTTCCCTCACTCATTTCAGAGGTGAGAGGGGAGAAGCTTTACCTGCTGCTGTCAGACAGGAGAACTGGGAAGTGTGCAGGTACAAAGGAAATACAGGGATTCAAAGTGACTGTGGTTTAAAATATATTCTTAAAAAAAAAAAAAAAAAAAAAAAAAAAAAAGAGATTTTCGGGAATGACAGAGCATGATTTTCTTATTTTTGCAGAGAGGACTACACACATCAGGGGAAAGCAATGCCCACCTGAGAATTTTTGTATAGATACATCTTTGAAGATGCAGCTTCTGGCATAAATTCTACAAATTACCAGGGGACAGACAGGTAGTCTTTCACAGGAGGAGAAAGAGGCAAAAAAGAGTTATAAAGTCAAGTAGTTGGAGAACAGAAACAAATCAAGACAAGAACAAAAAACAAAGACTGAAAAAATAACCTGTATAATTTTTCAGAAAGTTCCTATTTTTCGATGGATGTTCGAAGGATTTCTGGGAATATTTGTACCTCTCTGCAGTGAAAGATGGACCCATGAAGAATTAGATATTCATGTTGGATGAAGAGAGGTTTTCAGCCTCTCTAGGGCTCAGCACTGTCACATGCACTGTGAGGCTGAGTAATGCTCAGTCCTACAACACCAGAGTACCTTCAATTTAACATAAACCTTCTGTCTAGGAACGGCACTGAAAACACACCAGGTTTGAGCAAAATCAGAATTAAAACATGTGCTGAGAGTTAGAACAGAATCAGGATCCAAGGAAAGAACAAAACCATCTCACTCACACTAACCGAGATGATATAATTTGAACTTTATGACTTTCATTAATACAGAAGAGAGTAAATAAATGTGAAAAGGTGGTGGCTACATGAGGAGATGCATTACAATTTTGAAGTAAAGCTCTTAGTAAATACAAAAGAAGCTGCAACAGAGAAGTAAAATCTCAGCTGTTTGACCTACAGAATAAACAATCAAGCAAGACCCCGAGGCTTCTCCCAGCTCTGGCTGTTTATCTTAGAACAAATCACATCCTTGCTCTTGGCTCTTGCTTCCCTCCTAACCTTCCTTAGTCTTGTGAAATTGGCCTGTGAAGATCTCTAGGCCAGGGTTTGTTTCTCACTGTGCTGGACCAAGCATGACCTCCATCAAGGCTTCTGGGCAGCCAGAGAGCTGCTGAAAACTGATAGATAACCTGCTAGATTATCTTGGCTGCTGAGAGCATAAAATTGTCCATACACAAAGCCCCGTGTGGGCTTCAGTTGACCTCCCTGTTGCCAAAGGATGGTCCAGCAAGAGGTGTAAGCACAGGGAGATGTCCTTAAATACTCTCTTTCCAGCTCAGCTTTACCTCCCTGACTGTCTAAGCCAGCGGCAGTGGTAGAGCCTTTGTTTGGAGGCTGCAGTTCCCCTCTGCACCATTCCAGCAGGAATTCAGGGCCCTCCTGCAGCTGGTGGCTAAATGAGGAAAGCTGCTTCTTCATAATGGTGTAAGAAGCAGCAGAGTTTGTTTCCTGAGGAGATCGCGCCATGACTGATAAATGTAGACAGTGAATCTGTGGGGAGAAGTTTCTTCCGTGGTCTGGGAGTGATGTGGAATTGCTACCAAAACACCTAAGAGCCCTGAGGGGGAATTACCTATTGCTTTTCTATTAGGAACTTCGTGTCAGTGCTGATGACTTCCTGCTAACCCAGACTTGTACATAAACTACTTTTTTGTTACTTTATGTCTTCCCTATAATCCTTTCATTCTGAATAAATAGGATTTTGCTTTATGGAAGCTGGTTAACCTTATGCTGAACTAAAAATCAGACTTGCAGTTAATTACCAGGATCTGCAGTCTAAAGCCCTGCAATCTGAGCATTTTATATAGAGAAAATTGAAGCACAAAGAAATGACTTAGGCCAAAACCAGACAATCTAATCAGACTTTGGCAGAGTTCAAAACAACATTAAATCTCTTATTGTAATTGCAAAACATATTCCAGCAAAAACTGATCCTCAAATAGCAAAAGGAAATAGCAAAGGCATTAAGAACTAGATAAATAGTATAGCATTTGAGATGCTGTATTTCAAAACTTTATCATTAACATACCTGGTAATAGACTAACAATTATTTTTTCTTTATAGGTCAAATATATTCCAACATACTGCAGGTATAGAGTATATATTTAGTTAGGAAAGGGGGGCATAAAAATGTCTGAGAAACACACACAGTATGTCTTGAATGAATAACAAAAGCTGCTATCAAAGTGCATGGTGAAACCGTGAAAGGAACTCCTGTTTTCCCAACCATCAGAAAGACAAACCCTCTTCTCTTCTCTCTGCCATCACTTTATTTCTATATCGACCACCTTTTCCAGACTGAAAAAATAATGTTCAAACACTAAGCCAGCTGCTCCTCTATGAGCATGTTTTGCCCAAGCTGATTGTACCCCAGAAGTTTGGGTTTCTGTCTGGTCAATCCTTTTCTGTTTTTCAAAGCAAGCATTTATGTGCATATCCCACACAGGTCCCCCCTTTGTAAGCTGTGCCAGCACAGACAGCTGATACAGAGACAGAATATACAGACATAATACACTATTTCTTCACTCGGAGATGTTCCAGCATTTCCTGGGAAACGCTGGAATCCTTTGAGATATTGTTGCAAATGTAGTGTGAACCTTTTCCATTACATGTCAGGTCAGCCTGCGTGTAAGTTGAAACTGCACAAATGGTGACCTGAAATCCCATAGAAAACTTCAACATTTACTGGAGAAAGACCTTAAACCCTTACAACACCCATAACTCACATCAGCTTTACCTACGTTCACCAGGCTTTGGTTCTGCAAAGAGTTTTCAGGGTGAAATACACACTCAGGGAACTCTCTAGTGCTTCAGCTGCATTTCAGTCTCAACAAGTGAGTCCTAAAAATATGTTCAGACTTGTATAGCCAGGCACAGAGATTCTTCACTTACATTGCCACTGCTTGGACTCTTCCCTTGCCTGAAGAATCCTGCAGTGTCTCTGTTCCCACGCTCTGGAGCGGCACCAGCCACAGCACTTCAGTCTCACACCTCTTGGGGAAAGGAGGGATGAGGTAAACAGCCAAAACTTGCAAGGCTGGAGGAACACAGTCTCCAGAGTCTGCATCTCTACGTGAATTGCTCAGTGAAACCCTTTTGAAATTCACTTTAATTGATTTAGCATCGTGCCCTTTGCAGAGCAGTGGATGAGGAGCACCTGTTGATGAACTGTCAGCTCAACCCACTGCCCCCATCACCTGAGCAAACCTACCCACGGCCACCAACAGCCCCCTTCCCAAAAAATGGGAGGGGAAAAACACCTCTGCTGGAGCTATGGAAAGGAATGGGGGAAAAATCTGTCTCTGAAAAATATCCATGGCAGAAAGTACCTGGCAGAACAACCAATGAAAAGTTTCCTACCAGACTGCTTGGGAGAGTTGAGAAAAAAATGGGACAGATTTTTCTGTCCCATTGGGTTGGTTGGAACTCGTAGGACAAGTGACAAATCGCTCTTTGTCACTCTGGAAGCAACTTTTAACTGGCAGTCTTGTGTTAGTCTGTGGGATTTACAGATAAGTAGTTTAAAGTCTCTACTCTATTAGTTTCTAAACAGGCCAATATAAGTAGACCTGCCATTGTAGTCAACACCACTGAGAACTTGTACATGAAATATCTATAATACCATTAAAAATCAAAGCAACTAAGAAAACCTTGACCCTCATCCTGCAGTGCAACAAACCCCCATATTCTTTGCAATCTTTTTTTCCTTTTTTATGAACTTTATCTTTTTAACACATTTTTGAGACCTGAAATTTAGTCTCTGAAAGACCAAATATTATGTAAAAAGCTTGCATCTGTTTCTATTCAGACAGACCCAGAGGTCTGAGAGCAGCTCTACCCCACAGCCCTACCTCAGAGGCTGCCCTTTTTCCAGTCTAGATCTTGTGGAAGATCCTTCCCTCTCCTCCTCTATCTCATCCTCTCGGGGATTTCCCCAAGGCTGAAGAGGACACACGAGCTGCAGGTGCCATGTGCCTTTCTCCAGTGGCAGCTGGCCCCAGACAGCCTGGAATGGTGCTGGATTCCTGTGTTTGGGCAGCCCTGGGGCTGGACTCCCTCTGTGCCTCATGGAAAAAAGGAATTCTCCTCCACACCCCGAGCCAGATGCCAGCAGCCCCAAATCAGAGCAGCCCCGCTGCCTGCCCACCCCACCTGGTGACACTGCTTTAGGAAAATATACCTTATTACAGGATTATGCAGGGTTATTTAAAAGCAAAACA
Organism: Acanthornis magna; assembly: GCA_036785705.1. NCBI lineage: Eukaryota > Metazoa > Chordata > Aves > Passeriformes > Acanthizidae > Acanthornis > Acanthornis magna. The sequence continues at coordinate 2,678,259 of JAWUZG010000098.1, forward strand.
AACCCACCAAACGCCAAACCCCACAAAATAATCCTGTTGCCCTCATCACGTAGGCTTTGTAATTTACATCTGTGAGATCTACTAAATCAATGCAGACCATAAAAACCAAAACATAGAGCATTAAATATTAAGTGCAGACATTCCTCTGAGACAGGTATCAAGGTGGGAGAAAAACGACAATAGTTATTATTGTCGAGAGCCTGATGCAATTCTGAGCTCTCCTGGTGAAATTCAAACCTGCAATAAACATTCCTCTTTCTTTACAGTGTGTCGAGTTTTCTTCTATACTCTTTTGAGGACATTTGTAGTATCACCAACAACAAAGGAATACTATTATATGAATAGATATATCTATACACAGCACACTAGAAACCCTGAACTATTTAATGACACTATTGGCAGGTATGAGCTGTGAAATACTGCTTAGATATTCCTTTCACAACAATTTCAAAATAGTTTAGCTGAAAAATGTTCTTTCAGTTTAACTCTGCTGTAGATTTTTTAAAAATACATATATTTAAGCTTGAATCAAGCTAGTGACTTGATTCAAGAAAGAAAGAAGAAAAAATAGAGAAATATACATAAAGGGAAGGCATTTCTCTGTTTCTATCACACTGATCAGTGAGGGGCATTTAAGCTCCCATGCCATTTCCTCCTTGTCTTGGTGACCAGCACAGCACTTGTACCCACAACCTGATCCTGGAGTGTGTCCATGATATGTCTCAAGAAGCAGTGATGTAAGATTTCCTGGCAAACACACCGTGTCCATCACCCTTCTGAGAAGAATGGTTTCAAAATGCTCTGTCACTCCACGTCACAGCACTGATGGCATTCCATGAATACTTACATTTCCAAAGTGCAGAGCAGTGGAGAGCACTGCCATCAGCAGGCACAGGGGATTTCAGGCCCATCTGCTATTTTCCTGTCTATCACACATTCAGGATTCAGCTCACCACAAACCCCAGAATTCTGTGCCTCTGCACTACAGGAGGAGGCACATTTGGACAGGGAGGCAGGACTGACATCAGCACATAAAAGCTGTGGCAGACAAGGAGCAGGAGGTGCATAACTACTGGAGAAGGCCACTGGCTGAGGGGCAGCTCCAGCTTCAGAAACGCTGTGTCTTTAACCCAGCGTAAAAGGACAGGGACTGCTGAACCTTCCTCCAATGACACCTTCTATCTCTCTGTGGTTCCTGACTCGACTCGACAGTCAGCATCCCAGAATAACCAACCAAGAACTGGCTAAGCTGGCAACAGCTTAGGGTTGCTGCCCTTTAGAGCTGTTTGTTGGCTTGCAGGAGGGCTGTTCTCAGTGTGGAGCAGGCCTGGTGTCCACAGCAGGAAAAATGTCAAGGGTACAGGCTGGGCATGAGGAACTTGCCAGTGGAGCTGCCCCAGCCTTGTCTGATGGTGAGTCTGTTTGGAGGGGTCAGCATTTTAAAAGTGACCAACACAACCTTCTCTAAACTGTTAAAACACGAGATCTGCTGTGGTTTGGAAAGGGCTGCATGAAATCTTCCCCGAGATGAGTTTTGTGCTGGCTAAAGCAGTTTAGCATATTCTTCCCTCTGTTGAGCTATCAGTGCCATCTTAGGCAACAATCCTGTAAAACAGTGAGGCAGAATCCAGAATCCTCAACATAAAGCAAATAGACGCTTTTCTTGGGAATGTCTTAATCATTTTTCTCCGTCTAGTTCCATGGCTTTTCTGATTTTGCTCCACTCAGCAACTTTGCAGTGGAGGGGGGCGCTGAATATGACCTTACAGAATTAGCTACCTGCACAATTCCAATATAAACTGTTCTCTCTGCACAGCGATCAAAGACACTTTCTTTTTCATCAAAACCGAACGTGTTAACTAAACCACCATGACAAACTCTGTACTATTGCAGTCAAATCTAAATGGCTGTTCAGTGATGCACAACAACCTCTTCTTTTAAATCCTAGCCTGCTTTGGCTAACACAACCAGTTACAATTACATTTTTCATTTTTGCCACGTCCCTTCCAACCACCTGCAGTCAGAGCATGTATTTCTCATTCAATCAGTTTGTGCTCTGTACCTGCCAGCGTGGAGATGACCTGAAGTGAATGGATGACAGAACCCTGATTCCTGTCCTGGGGAAGTCTTAGAAAGGGTTTCAAGGATTTAAGTATGTTGGCTGCAAAAAACTGCCTTTGGAAGTTTGTAGAAATAAAATGTAAGAAGTATGAAGTTCGGAGAAATAAAATATAAAACTTATGGCCTGATTTTAGCCATTAGTGGCCTAGATTTTCCGACTCTGCACTTGAGTTATTTTACCTCTGTGAGAGCTTGTCAGCACTTGACAATCAGAATCAAATTTACTCATATTGCAAAATCCAACCCAAAATTTAGCCCAGCAGTGCTCCTTAGAGGAAGCCCAACATTGGATTAACTAGATTCACAGGAAGTAGAGCAAAGCAGAAGAATGGCAGACGCAATTCTAACATAGCTTCTATCCATGCTGTGGCTTGAGTGACTCACTCTGGGTAAAATGGGAACTACCTTTAATTATCTTTAACCCAAACAGAAAGTCATTTTTGGAAATGCCCATCTGTTATAACACAGTGTGGTGTTTCCAGGGCTGTTCAAATCCCTCCAACATTTTCAAGCACCCAAGAAAAAAATGTTTTTTATATAGTTGACTAGATTTGCAATCTCTTCCTTTCCTTATGTCTGTGCATATATTATCAATATCGACGCATACTGGGGATTTACAACTGTAATTTAGCATTGCTCAGTTTACAGAGAAAACTGAATAACAAAGGGCTATCTGACAATATGGATGGTGCTAGATAGTATTATTCAGCTCTGTAATTACCTTATCTCTACCTGCACAGCCATAGTTTCAATCAAAAAACCCTCAGTCATTTCCATTCCTACTGCAGATAACGTGGGCCAACAGATCACTTAATCTATGCCTATTCCTCCACAGAGATGATAACAGAAGTATGAACTTCCCTGGGATATTCTTGCATCAGACTCATATCAGAGCAGCAGAATCATCACTGCATGGTGCAGTTCCACCTCGAGTCAGGTTTCCTCAAGACCAGAAGTCACAACTCAGAGCAGAGGTGGCTCCAATCTAATGATACATTATTTGCTTCTCCATAGTCACTCAAATCAAACATTGAGAGTTTGATTTTCTCATTATGGCTTTACAAGCAATAGAAATGACTTTGAAAGCCCTTTCAGTGCTGTTATGTAGCCCTGGAGAGAAGGACTTGGGGGGGTTTGTGGATGAGAGGCTCAGCATAGGCACTGGCACCCCAGAACTCCCCTGAGCCCTGGCCTGCCTCAAAAGGGGGTGGGCAGCAGTGGGAGGGAGGGCATTCTCCCTCTGCACAGACCCCACTGGGAGCACCCAGCTCTGCGGCCCCCAAATTCAAGACATGGAGCTGCTGGAGTGAGTCCAGAACATCGCAGGGAGATGCACCGAGGGCTGGAACCCTTCTGGAGCCAGGCTTGGAGAGCTGGGGGTGTTCATCTGGAGAGGAGAAGGCTCCAGGGAGAGCTCAGAGCCCCTGGCAGGGCCTGAAGGGCTCCAGGAGAGCTGCAGAGGGACTTCTCATGCAGTGAAGGGGAAATGGCTGTAAAGTGAAAGGCAGATTTCGATCAGATATTGGGAATAAATCCTTCCCTGGGAGGGTGGGGAGGCCCTGGCACAGGTGCCCAGAGCAGCTGTGGCTGCCCCTGGATCCCTGGAAATGTCCAAGGCCAGGCTGGACAGGGCTTGGAGCAACCCGGGACAGTGGAAGGTGTCCCTAGGGGCCCATGGGGAGGGTCATGAGATGGCCTTTAAGGTCCCTCCCAACTCAAAGCGTTCTAGGAGAAGAGATTTTGTGCTTCTCCATAGCACTGTGGGAGGAAAACGAGGGCAAAAGGACGACAGGTGGCTCTGCCCACTCAGTCTCAGGGCAGAACCACATTCAGCTCTTCAACACTGATTCAGGCTTCCAATATTTCACTATTTAATTGCCATTAAAAGTTCCCTCTCTTGCTTACCAAAGGAGAAGCAGCAGAGTAAGAAACCCCTAAGAAAAAAAAAAAAAAAAACCAAACCAGAAGAAACCAGCAGCAAACCCCTCTCCCACCCTAAGCAAGCAAATTCAACTCCACCAAAGCATCTTTTGGACACAGCTCCGTTCAGTAGTGAAATGAAATTATCCAGGACTACTTTGCCAAGGCTGTGACATATGTCAGCTGCAACCATTGCTACAGTAGCATATACTTAATTTATAGCTTTTACAGAGCATTTTCAGCTCTAATCATGCTTCTCTCACACTACTTAAATTTATTTAAAAAAAAACAAAACCAAAAAACACTGTAACACATATTCCCTAATGCACATTTGCAAGCAAAGCATCTACAGTCTCAAATCCAGCATGACTCACGTTACAGAGCAAAAAGAGTAAGATGATTAAATAGACTGGCTCACCCAGCTTGTTTTTACACATCAATAAATAACCTCAACACAGCAGAAATAGAGATGTGGTTTTCTGTTTGGAGGTAATTCAAACACTGGCTCTTCTTCAGGCTTTCCACACTATGTAAAATAGATCTGGGCAAATAATTCATTATGAATTATTCATTCAATTAATTTAATTTCTTCTGCTCACTAATTAACTATCTTGACTTTTTTGAATGTTTTCATTATCTGAAAATTATTTACTCAACAGTTTCTATGAATAACTCCTCGCCTCTAGATTGTTCACAAGCAGATTACTGCAAGAAATCAAAATTGTAAATTCAAGCTGTGCTGAAGAGTTTCAATTAGATATGCAAGTCACATGGAATTTTTCTCGTTCTTTACTGGTTATACGGAGAGGAAAAAAAAACCACAAAAAACCCCACAACCAACACCACAGATTTCTCCTGCAAACAAACCCATTTGAAGACCAAAATTTATGTGCCACAAAAATTCTTGAACATATTAATTTTATGGCAGAGAATTATTTTATCTTCATCTTTGAGGGGAAAAAAGAAAGTAAAATAAGCACTTTAATTTCAAAAAGTGAAACACAGCTTGCATTAGTCTATTCTTTAACCACTTTGGCTTCCCCTACAGTCTGGGTCCTCTTGCAGGAAGAAGCCTCTACTGGGGTGAAGGGGATGGCCCCAGTCCCCTCTTCAGTGCCCATCCAGGGCAAGGTCACTCCATGGCCAGTTTAGCTGGCTCTAGGGAAGCTCTTACAGAGCTTGTGCAGTTCTTTTTCTGCTTTTCAGAGGAAATTGAGACATTTATGGGGATAAGCAAAGAGCCCAGGTAGAGTAACCCTTGATTCAAATCCTACCTCAGCGCTCAGTTCTGTTTCCCCACAGCAACACTGGGCAGGTCACTCAGCCAGCCACAGACACAGGGACTAAGCCACGGCCTTGTCTTGCTTGGTTAATGCCATTGTAGGAAGCACAGAAGGGAATGATGGAATGGGAGACAACTACAAGCGAGCAGAACGTGGTCAGCAGCAGTCAGTGTGCTGGGGATCATCTATGCACACAGACACAAGGTGTGTGAAAAGCCTTTCTGCTTTTCAGCAGAGAAAAGAAAGTTTTCCCTGCATCATCTAACAGTAACAACAACAGAAAAGTCCCCCCACAAAGCCCAGGCCTACCTTGAACGCATCCTCCTTCTTCTTACAGCTGGTGCCACTTGTAAATGGGAGTTCGCTTCCACTGCCTCCATGGTGAGAGGAAAAGGAGAGGTTAAGGTGGCAAATAATCATCTGCCAGAGCCCGGAGCATTTCAAAGAGAGACACAGAACTCCTGACAACTCGATGCTGCTCCTCAGAGGAGGTGGCAGCCGAGGTGGAGCTCCTGGTGAGGGATGGAAGGTAGGACAACCCTGAGTGCTACCACCATTGCCTGCCATGACCCGAGGGCACTCGGCTGCTGCCCTTAGTGAAAGGCTCTAAACCATTCTCTTGCCAATTTGCAGCCACAGATTCTGTCTGTCCCGCCCAGCTCAGGGGGGGACTCCCAGGTGAGAACAATGAACCTTAAAGGATCTCCAGAGACACAGGTGCTGTGAGTCAGCTGCTAAATCACAGAGCTCAAACTGAGCTGAGAGCTAACAAAGCATAGATTTTCATAAGAAACACACCAGATTTGGGTGTGTTCACCCCCAAGAACAAATCTTTGCCTTATCTGTGTGCAGATGATGAATTATTTTGGTTTAAATCCTGAAGTGTCGGTTTGACCTTTTCCTTGAGCACATTAAAGACCCCGTACTCACCGCTGAAGACTTTATGAAACAGGAGACTGTGCCTAGGGTATGCCAAGTGGAACGCTTAACGTGCCTTACAAATGAGATTGTCTTTAAAAAACATATGCAGATAGTCCATGTTACAAACAGATGAATTAGTATTTCTGTTAAAATGATTCCTATCTCTGTCTTTAATCTTATATGCTGTCTTTCCAGCCAACTAAATTTAGTTAAAATTAGTGTCCTATGGTATTTTTATTCACACAAAGCAATTTTTCTAGAATACCTCAAGGACCTGTGTTGATTAAAATCCTTGAAAGTTTCCTGAAATATTTAGAGGTGAACACCAATTCTGCTCACAAAAACAATCTCAACTCATTTCTTGACTCCCGGAATCCCACTTGTTAAGTCTCCAGCATACATGTTACAGCAAACAGATGAAACTCTTGGTGACAATGTGCATAATGAAGAGACCCCACTCCTTACACAGAAGGCTAATTAATCATTAGGTGAGTGCTAGTAAATTTTCTGAATCACCAAGTTTCTGACAGACACGCTGTTAAGCCAGCGAAATGCCCGCAGATGTTACTTGCCCATCAGAGGGGAACATATTCTCTTGAGGACTCTGAGCATCTTGTCACAGTTTATTTATTTATTTTTGAACAAAACAAAAAAATTAGCAAACCCATGTAATGATTAATGTATATGTGCAAGCAAATGATAATAGCATGAAGCCTATTAATAATTAAAACCAGCGCTGGATTTTAAGATACTAAAGTTGAAATGTGAATTACTTTCCAGCAGCTCTGGAATGGTACAGTTAATGAATCTATTGCACTGTCTCCCTAATAGCTTCAGCATAACTTAATTCAGAGAAAACAATCCTGAATTTTCACAGCAGGAGGCTCAGTTTTACTTTACTTTCACCCTATGCCTTTTAGTACTTTACCAGAGCAGTCTCCACACGAAGGCTCCATGGCCAGGCTCAGTGCCCTGTGTCATTGTCCCCCCTGGACACAAAAGCCAGAGCCCTGGAGCAGCTCAGAGTGTGCCAAGAGCCCTCCCGTGCTGCCATGGGGACCCTGCTGTGCTGGCCAGGCTGTGCCAAATGAGCCACAAACCCAAAGGCAGAGTCAGAGCAGCACCAAACAGCCCTTGTGATACACCAGGAACATGGACCGGGCACTCATTAGGACAAGGTGCTCCTCAAGGACTCCTCAGATCTGCAGTTTCATTTAAATTATCCTTCTCCTTCACAGATTTTATAAGAATGATCTCAGAAAAAACATTAATGAGGATTTTTTTAAGTATCTCTGTAATGACAGGGATATTTTTCAAGTGCAGAATTCCAGGCAGGGCCTCAGCAGGACTCAAGTCTGAAACCTCTCTTCCTCACTAAGTGTTTTCCTTTCAACAATCTTGAACTTTTTCCACCCCCCACCATTACAAAGGAGGCTGGCATATATGAAAACTACCATTTCTTTTATTCCTCCCCTCCCTCCCCAGGTGTTAATTACATTATAGTTCATTAGCTCAGCTCATTAAGACCACAGTACAGGTAGGAAATAGGTAATTGGCTAGGTACAATTATTACATTAATTTAATTAGATGTTTTGCGCTTTTATCAAAAAGGTGACCTCCGTGGAGTCTGGAATAGGTTTTCATCCCTTGCTGCTTGCTGGGTTGCAGCCTTGGGTCTGTGATTACCTATGAGGATGAAAAGCAACATGAAAATTGCTTTTGGTGGGGTTCAGACTGAGGGGAAGAGGCAGCTGCATCCAGACACTGCTGAACAAGAGTGGTGCATTTTAATATCACTTGTCCCTCCTCCCTTTATGCTTTATTGTGTCCAGGCAAAGCACAAGCCTGGGTGTGGGGAATGTGGGATTTTACTGCTCGAGACAGGCCAGATCTCCTAAGAGCCCATGAAAGCCAGAGCAAAAGAGTTAAAACCCATGGAAAATACAGAAAATATTCACACATCTGCACACAAGCACAGGCTGGCTTGGTGACAGTGCCACAGGGTGCACAGCAAGCCTCTCACCCTGTGTCACTGCTGAACGCTGCACAAGCTGCCCCCAACCACTTCTAGAGGGGCTTTCATCTCAATATTGCTTTAATTAAACAACTAGAATGATTTGTTCCCGAGAACACCGCACAAATGAGCAGCGTTGATGGAAGCAGCTCTTGGGATGCTTTCAATTAAAACAGCAATTGGTGGGGGTGGCAAGGCTGGGTCCAGGTCCTAATTAAGTAAATGTGACATCTCCCACCGACTGAGGTGGGAGCTGGACAGAGCCCAGAACAGAAAGGGGGGGATCGAGCAGCAGGTTCAGCTGAGTTCAAAACAGCACTGAGAGGTTTGCTTGTCGCCTTTATAGGAAAATACCTCTGTATATTCTGCAAAGGAGTTTCCAGAGAATCTTCTATCTAAACAAAACTCATAAATACCTGATATTTAGGTAAAACAATACAAAATTTTAAGTGAAAAAAGGGACTTTTTTTCAATTTCATCTCTGTGTTCATTTTGAAAAAAATTTCTCTTCAAAAATAAAATATCCATCACTATTCTGAGGTTAAACACTTTTGTTGTATTACAGACACTCCCACCTCAATCTCACATTGCTAAAGTCTAGGTTTGTATACTTACTGCTTCAATATTATGTAATTTCCCAATGCTGGCAAGCAGCACAAATAATACCTGTCTGCTTGTGCAATCACACCAGGGATGCAGCTGGGATTATAAATTATCTCCAGAGAAATAAGAGGCACAAAACAAAAGCTTGTCAAGTCAACTGGAGCAAATTGGTACTGTGCTGGAACAAACTGGAGAACTAACAAGCAATACAGATGAAATCATGGACAGCTAGAGCAGATCCATAGTTTATCTTCCAGAGTCAGTTAATGTCAATGTCAGTGGAATTTGCACAAGCAACAAACCCTCAACCTCAGCTCTGCGCTAGCTGACATTTCCTTCCTTTTAAAATTGGCAGTGGAACCTAAATTTAACCTCTGGAGAATATGCCACATGACATCTGTGTTCTTTACATGTTCAGCTTAAGACTTTGAAAGCTAATTTATCCGTGCAGCACCTCAGTGAGTGACTCGCCTAGCAACTACTGAACCTCTGTCACTTGTTGGCTTCTGGCAGCAGAGCCTTTTTCTTCTTGAGCACTCATTCTTTAATAATGACCGTCTTAGACCCCTGAGGAAGACACTAATGAGCATTTGAAAATGCCAAAAAAAAAAAAAATCTAACAGCATTCGCTGATTTTTGAAGAAACAACACCTGTTAAAAGTGGTCATTGTACCAATAGATTTTTGCAACAAATTGTGCCAGGCTGTGTTGTTAGATTCATATTGAATCTCACGGCCAAAATACAAACACTTAAACAGACGCTTGAAATACTGAAAGCCAAATTAAAGATTTTTTGCAAAGTGCTGCTTCTGTTACACGCTTAAGAAAACAGTATGTGAGAAGACTTTTGAAACAAATATCCAATCCAAACCAAAACAGCATCAAAATAATAAAGCAGGGTGACAAAAGTGCCTTCCCAAGATCTCCTGGATGCAGATGTGTCAGTGAAGAAGGATATGGAGAAGTGGCTTTTCCCCCAGAAGTGACCTTGGCCTGTCCTTGCACTGACTCTGAGTCCCAAATAAAAGCAGATACTCTACCGCTTCATTTGGTGTTTTAACATCTTCCCCTAAAGAAATAAAGTGGTGTTGTACCCAGCTAGATTAGCAACAAATCAAATGTTCTGCAAACACCATGAGACCAGGAGAAAATGAGTTTGAGATATTATCCTTGTTCTTTACTTACACGCCCCCATCTGCAGAAACATTCAACTCTATCCTCCCATTATATTAGAGGAAAATTAATTAAATAGGTAATAATTTAGAACAAAAGAGGAGAAATAACCTGTAACACAAAGGCATTATTAATGAAGGGCTGTTACTTGAGAAGAGATGGATAGGTGCATTAAAAGTGAAACAACAAGGAATAATTTAACAGGTTTAAAACCCTGTGCCTTTCATCTATCCATGGTCATTTCAGTAAAATGATGTGCTTGTTTTGGGGGAATCCAGCTCTCCTAAAAGCTCGGTAAGAGTTCAAATTACCCCATCTATTTACTGTTATTGAATAGCAAAGTGCCACAGGAAGCTGTGTCAGAGAATAGGTAGATATATGTTGATAGCATCTTGTCACCAACCTGAGATGGGCTCTTGCACTTACTTGAATATGCAAACACCTTTACACGGGGAAAAAGAACTATTCATATGCATTATTGAACCATTGTACAAATGCCCTCTGAATCAAAATCCTAGATTGGCCTCTCTGTAAAATAGGAGCAATTTAAAAACTGTCCTGATTGCTGTCTGTAGAGTGTAGGCATCAGATAAATCTTTGGAAAAAAACCCCACATATCCAAATTTATTGGCTCTGCCAGAATTCATGCAGCCACCTGTGCTCATGTGCACACGATGACTCTGTGCCCACTCTTTGAGGAAGTGAGTGAGGTTGGGGTACTGGAAAGTGGCAGAAAAATAATTCAGATCAAATAAAAATTGTGGCCACAGAGAGCAGCCTTCATACCAAATCCTTAGTTCCAGAAAAAATGCCATCCAACCCACCTGAATAACTGTGAGAAAAGAAGCTTTTGCAGTTCCACAAGTCTGGTGTGCAGCCACTGGCAGATCTTAAGGACAGAGCGTGGCAAATGTCCAGGGGACTCAGGGCAGCCATTCCCTCACTCTGTCTTTGGTTACTGAGGGTTGTTTTTCTGCTTTCTAATTTCCTCTTTCATTGAATTCAACAGAAATAAACACTAAGCCTGATCTCAATCGCACACGGTGAAAATTAATCTCTTCAAATTCTACAGACCCCAAATCCTCTTGATACAACTTTATTTTTAAGGGATGCCCAGCAATGATTTGCTGTGAGATGCATAATGCATTTATATCACATACTAGTTGTAGCAAAAATAATCTATAAATGTTTAATAAATATCCTGTAATGCTTTTGGTGAGCATATTATAAATAAGTAACAATAGATTTGCAATGAAATATTTATATGCATTTTGGCTATTGTTATGCTTTAAGTGTTCAAGGAGCCATTACTAACAAAGTGAATGGAGTTATCAAGGTTATAGATATGTTCTGCAAGCCATTTATAATGAAATGTTCAGCACTTAAAGTAAATGCATTTGTAGAGGTTGTTGACAAAGTGTAAGTGTCTAACAAACCATTCATACTAAACTCCACGCAGATATAAATGATACGCAGGCCTTTGATAAGTCATTTATAGTGAGACACAAAACTCTGCTCCTCTGGGAATGTACTGTGAGATCCTGTGTGCTCCTGTATCCCACCCCTGTAGCACGCTCACAAATGCATGCTCAGAGCTTGGCAAATCCCTTACAACTCATATTATTAACTCTGCAGCTTAGCTGTCACACCCAGATAACCTGGAGGGTCAACAGCAGGGATAACTTCCAGAGAGCCACGGGGTCCAACAGCACCTCGAGGGCTCTTCCCACCCAGCACGGTCCTGAATATCCACTGGGTCAAGGCCCTGCTGTGGGAGGGACACAGGGGCCCTTGCTAACCAGCAGGGAACATTAAACCTCACACATGTCCATGGCAGTGTGGAGAACAGCCCTGGGAGCAGGATCTGACCCCAGCAGGACAAACTGTGCCCCTCACACTCAGAACACTCCTGGTGCTGTTTAAAAAGACATCCATGAACCATTCCTAGGGATATTAGCCATGGATTGGTAGCACACGCTGTGATCACACTCTGACCCTTCAGATTTCCCAGCGCTGTCCCCGTGGGGAGCACCTTTGGCTCCCACAGCTGCCCTGGGTGCTGCTGCTCTGTGCTCAGAGCTCCCTGAGCACTTCCACAGCTGTAGGATTGCCATCTGAGGTGTTGGTGCAGTTTGTTTCAGACGGTCGTGACGGAGACAAGAGACCTCTGGAGTTTGGTCTTAGAGCATGAGGTTTATTGTGAAAGAGCTTGGGGGTAGGAGACCTGCTGGGAGCCGCCAGACAGAGCTTGAAGCAGGTCAGAGAGGTAAGAGAGAGAGAGAGAGAGAGAAGAAAGAAGATAGAAAGAAGATAGAATACCGTGGTTGCAGTTTACAGTACAATAAATCATCTTCTGTGCTGAATATTCTAATTTTCACTAACCATTCTAGAACAAGCTACAAATCCTACAACATTTACATACAGCCTATGAGAGTCATTGCATTACCATACGGTGTTAGATTTTAAACCCAAAAAACTGCTTTTTGGACCCTCTGCTGAGTTGGTAGGATCTGCTCTGACCCTTGGACCTGTCTACAAGCAGAGGGGATTGTCTAATTAAGGAGGGAGATTACCTTCAGTGGCCATACCATTGTTTTTCCTGTTATTTAGTAACTCGGGTTTGGTATCTCAAAGCTTGTCTTCATTTCAATCTCGCTTATAGTTTCCATATTCTTAGCATCTTTTGCCAGGTAGTCATATTTATAAGGCTTTCCTATTTCATCCTCCCCAACACACATCTCTATAACACACCCTGGTCCCTGCAGCAGCTGCTGCTCGCAGCTCCGCTGACCCTCCCAGGCTGAGATGCCCGGGACAGCAGCATTGTTCTCATGACAGGAAATCATCATGATTCCTCACTCCCTGAAAAGAGCACTACAAATAGCTGGGAAGGTTTAAAACCTGTCTGAAATAATACCATTAAAGGTGGAAGGATTTAGCTTGCTCTCACACAGCCACTCAGCCAGGGCTTAACAGTAGGGGATTTGGCTTGGAAAACTGCAGCAATATCAGGACAACAAGTTGAGTGCAGGAAAAAGTAATACTCATTTCTGTATTTCAGTTAATCTTCTAAAACATTGGACTATTACAGTCTGCCTGAACATGCATATGGCCACAACAGAACTGAAAAATAAATGAAGACTTCCTTTCAGTCCCTCACAAAGGTGACAAAGTGGATGCCATTGAAAGGAAGAGGACATCAATGTGAGATGAATTAGCCAAATCACTTGCTGAAAATATGAGATTATATTAGGTTAAACTTCTAAGTAAATAAACAGAATTTTAAATTCAATAACTTTCGTTGACATTAGGAGCCATGGTGTATCAACTGCAATGCAAATTTAATTGCTACACTATTTTGGATGTTCCACAGTGCTGATTCAGTCCGGGGTCAATATGGGGTTTGCTCACTTTGTGTCTCTACCAGGAGTGTCAGGCACATGCGAGAAGTATTAGATTTTGCTCTTCACTTGTCCCCTTTCAAATTGCAGAATCAGTCTATGAAAGTAACCTTCACTCTGTCTTTAGCTACCTGCAAAGGTAAATTCTTACCTCAACTTTATCTGTATCCTCAGTTTTATAGCAACACTAAAACATTAGAGGGAAATACTTTCTAATAATGATACATTAATGAACAATAAATTACAGGGGAAATACTACTTAGAACATCCATATTAATACTAAATGAGTTCTTTATTATTAATATAGTATCATAAATATAAAAGGAATTATAAATAATTAGGTTATGATTTTATATTGTTAAATGCTAGAAATTATATTTTTATTTCAAATAATTTCAATAGATGCTGAAAAAGCCATCCACCCTTTGGCACAGACTTTCACGTCAAGTGAAGCAATCTGAGAAGGAATGGGTGCTCCAAGTGCACAAGCCCTGCCATGGCTGAATCCAGAGATTGTCTCACTAATTTGGGAAGTTTTTTTGCTGAGAATTAGAAAATTCGGACTAACACAGCCACAGATTCCAGAAAAAGGAAGTAATAATAATTTTTCCTTGTACAGTACATCTTTCCTGTTGTGATCATGAGCATTTTACAAGCATAGGAGTCAAGTGAGAGCCTCCAATTAAGAGGAAGTCCCAGTGACCTTGTGCCAAACATCCACACTGGTGCCAACAGAGCTTTCTCACTGGAGTTCATCATTCCACATCTTCAGATTTTAGACTCTGAGAGTGCAAAAGAACAGTGGGGCCTTTTCCCAACAAAATCTATTATGATGAGACAAACTCAGATTTATTTTCTCATAGTTATTTTGCTTTTCTTCTCTCATTTCTTAAGCTTTCCCGATAAAAGTCCTTTGATACATCTGTGTAAAACTGCTGATGGTGATGCTGCTTCACCAAGAAAAAATGAGGTGAAAAGAAATAGTGTTTAGGCAGTGCATGAAACAATAAAAAAGATAAGTTTCTGTGGTTTTTCTAGCTGCTGAGGAATACCAGGGTAAAGGAACCAAATACTTTGTGTTTAAGTGGGAAAATGGGGGCTGCACCAGGCATAATAATGACATTTCATGCAGGAAAATCTTATTCTGGTGTATTAGAGGCGTTTGGACAGTTTAACTTAACTAAGTTTAACTAAACTTAACTAAACTTAACTAAGTGATGAAACCTGAAGAATGGACCTACAAAATTATATTTTAGTTTTCTGCATTCTCAATGTTTAAGGGGGCCCTCCCGTACAAAGATGAATGTGTACAACCCATCATTAATACAAGCTTTGGAAACTTATCACTTCATAATTTTACTTTGTCACGGATCGAAAAGAAAAAGCGACATGTACACAGCAAGTGACAAACTGCAATCTCACAAGCACCGTGCCTATGCAAATGCTGTCAGTGAGGTTCTAAACAGCTCATTCATTGCCAGGCTCACACCGAAAATTGAAGCTCTTCTTACCAAGCTCTTGCAGGCTGGAGGTTATTTTTCATTTAGATAACACTGCTTAAAATATAACTATCTTGCTGAGATATCATTTGTCTTGCCCTGTCCTTTGAAGAAGCACAGTTCAGAATTTTGCTTGCCAGCCTCAGGGAGTGTCACAGCCACTCTCCTGTGGCCCTGCCCCTGTCCCCATCCCTTGTCTGTGCTCTGCTGGATGCTCTGCAGGCCACCAGCACTGGACATCAGCAGAGAGCAGATTCCTCTGGCCAGATCAGTAAAATACCCACACAGGTTTGTGCCTTGGGCTACTTTTGGTACTGGGTTATCCCTGGGGTCACAGAGGGGCAGGAGGGGAGAGTCAGCACAAGGAACAGTGGCAGTGCCAGGCAGGGGGACAGGAATGGGACCACCCAGCCAGGCAGCAGGGAGCTGTTAGCCCAGAGCCAGCTTCTTACGGGAAACTTGAGGGGAAAAGCATCGAACCTCACTGACTGTCCCAAAAAGTGTTTTGGTGACGGAGTTCTCTGTGTCCACCCTGAGGAGACTGAAGGCTCCTGGAAATGCAGCTGAGGTGTGTATTCTGCTCCTGTGTCCCCTGCATGGAAAGAGTAATCTCTGACGGGGACAGAAATTGTGGTCAGCGGAAAAAAAATGACTGCAGAGGTGTCTCAAAATGAAAACCAATAAGAAATATCTAGAAGGAGGCACATGGATATGTAATTATTTAATGAAAGTTTGTGTTTTCATGTGACTATCTTAATGTCATAGTTGTGCTCCAAAATAATAACTGTATGAAGGTCTATAATTAGGGGACATCAAGAACTCCACTGTAAACTGGAGTAGCCTGTCAGGTTGAGATTTCTTTCACAAACTCTTGGAATTGCAATGACAGGAGTTCATTTAATGGATAAAAGATAGTGATACCGCTGCTTTCTTGTGTTACTGATCTTGCTTTTAATGAGAAATGTTGGGTTTTTTTTCCCGTCTTTCTGTTGGAAATTATGCATTGAGCCTCCAGCCTGCTCGGATGCGTTCAGTGCAATTGAAAAGGTGCTCCCAGTTTCTGAGGCTGTATATTCAATTAATGTAATATGTCACAACATTTTCAAAATGCAAGTTTCTTAGAAAAAGAGACATTACTGTGAAAGAAGGAATTTAAAATACATGTAAAACACATCTTCTTGGGAAAGTATTTGATTCAAATTGTTAGAAGACAAAAACCCATAAAGGTCTTTATAATGCCTTCCTTCTTAATCTTCAGCCAAAGTTTCAGGACCATAAACTGGCATCAATAGAAGCTGCAACTCAGGAATGAAAGGAATATATGGCCTTTAGAGAAAGAAATTTTTACACTTAAAAGAGAGAGAGAGAGGGAACATTTCTATGCTTTGCAGTCATTCAGCATAAAATTACTTACTTATTATTCATGACTATCTTTAAATGCTTTATTGAAGCATAATGCAAAAAAGTACCTGTTCATACTTAAAACCCAAAATTTCACCTATCCATTCTACATTTGGGTTTCAGCTTCAGCATCAATTAAACAATTCCATTATTTCCCCCATTTTTGACATTGCCAGGTCAGGGTACCAATCATTGCTTGGGTGTGACAGGGACAGCAGCCCACAAAAAAAAGGCAAATGCACTATTTGCAAAGGAGAGCTAAAGATGGGGTTGCTAAGCAGTGGAAAAAGAGAATCTGAGGTGCAACAGGGCTTGCTCAGGGCATTCAGTGCCCTGGGACCCTCACACTGATGTTTTCCTTTAGGCTTGCTAGGAGTGTTTGGTTCCTTTCACCCAAAAGCTTTGCATACCTCCTCTAAACTTTCTCATTCCACATTGAAATCCTTTGACTTATTCCTCTCCTGTGCTCAGGATACACAGGGTGTGCTTTCTCAGATATTTTTGGGCCAGGACAATGGAGAGCCCTGATTTCCTCCTGTAGTCTCAGACTCAGTGCTCCTGCAAATCCCCATGGATCAGCAAACCTTTCCTCCTGCCTGGGGCTGCATCCCAGGGGACCAGGGCAGAAATCAGCTTGGGTTTCTAGACAAAAAACAAACTTCTGAGGAGCAGGCAACTATGCTCCTGAATCTGGCTGAAGGATAGCAAAGCAGAGAAAATATCTGCCAGTGCCTGGATCAAGCCCAGTGCCGATTCAGATCAATTCCATCAAAGCATTAAGCAGACAGCTATTAAGCACTTATTTACAATTTGCAAAGATTATGAAGAAATGTGCTCCTGAATTAAAAACAGTGAAACAGTTTAGCAAGCTGTTTCATCTGTTAATGGCTGCAGATTTTCTGGTGTCAGGAGCTGTCCTCTGGTAGAAAACGTTGCTTCTCATGTGGCAAATGTGATCAGGGTGACTTCCCCTCCTGCGCTCCTCCAGCTTTACTCAACAGAGCTGAAGCTCCTCAGAGATTCCAGTAGCACCCTCTGCCCATTCCCATTTCACATTCCCTGTTGCCACTGCACATCCTCAAGATGCTCATTGCCCCTCTAATTCCTTCCCAGTGCAGCCCAAGCTGCGCTGCTTTACTGGGATGTAAAGCCATGGCTAAAGTGTTGACATTCTCCTTTTCTTTGCAGCTGCTACAGATCGCCATACTGGGGTGGGTTGTGTGCCACACAAAGGTTTGATCCCCTATCATAAAAGGGAGACTCAGGCCATTCTAATTGCCACCAGGCCTTGGAATGGCAGCCCATCCTTGCTCCAGGATCACCCTCTGGCAGCAGGAGCCTGAGCCCTGGAACACAGACCTCGTGCCCATCCCAGAAGGAAGCCAGCCAAGGTCAGCAGATCCAAAAGGAAATCCTTTTCCCTTTGTTTCATGTGAGCTGAGGGTGCACACCTGAGGCTGTTCCGCGCATGAATGGACTTCTCACCCTGCTGGCACTGCCTCCTTGCCAGCTGGAAGTTGACTCTTTGGGCAGAGATTCTGGAGGAATGGAATGATTTAAGTGTGATTTACGGCCCGGCTCGGTGCAGTGGCTCAGTGCAAGGTGAGTGCACAGCAGTGCTTTAATTGTCCTTCTCCATTAGCAGGTGTGGTTTTCAGCAGCTTCCCTGCGATTGGGAGAGTTGGAAATGGAACGTATAAAACAGTGCTGGTAAATGTCTCCAGGCTAACAGTGGGTTTGCTGCTTGCCTCTCCCAAGGTGAGATAACTGCGTGCCTCTGGAAAATAACCTTCCAGGTGATAGCTGGGTCTAAAAATCTGACAGGGACCAGGAAAGAGTGTTTGCTGGAGTGAGCTTAAAAGGAGCATCTATTCGGAAGCAGATCTGCGGGGGAAAAACAATCTTCTCTTTTCTTGCACTGCTCTTCTTGCTTATAGGCTACCTTTCTGAATATCCACACCGATGCTAAATGGCATTAATAATTGCTAAGTTATATTAAATTGCATATCAATCAAATTAATAATGTCTGCCGTACTTGAGGCATTTAGGTTCTTCAGAATCACTAGCATCTGCTCCTATTAAAAATGCCAGATGATTTGCAAATCCAAACTTTTGGTGAAAAACGTTAGCTAACAAGGTGAAATTAAAATTTACATCTTATTCCAGCATAATGAACATAATTAAAAAGAGTGATAAAATCCTTTGATTAACCCTGATCCCATTTTGCACAGCACTATTATGCAAATTAAACACTGGAAACTTAGTACCGGCAAAAGATTCCAATATAAATATATTCTAATTTAAAAATTAAGAAAATATAAAAACATGCCACTGGATCTGTGACTGCAGCCTTTGTCATTGCTGAGTTAAAGAGCATAACTGGGGGCATATGCCACAGTGAGATAACTCATGTCTTGAGTTACTGAGGGATTAGAGTTTGTTCCTGTTTCTTCTACCAGGCATCATATTATTCCCACAATTATTTTGGTGTATAATTTAATTAGCCTCCCTGCTATAATCAAGCTGTGCTCTGTCATCAGAAACGTTCCAACCCTGCAAAATGCGCATCAGAATTGCCGCGTTCTGGGTTGCTGGCTTTTGTTGCGGTGCTTTCCCTTCACTCGTGTTATTTTTCTAGTGGTAAAATTCTGACAAAAGCATTCATTTTAAGTTCTGCCTGGTAGAATGATGTCTGGCAGCTTTGTGCATTTCAAATCTTTGTTCAGAGTCCTCTCAGTTGGCTCCCCAAGGGTCCCTCCTTGGGTCTCCGTGAAGGCCTCGGCTTGAGACAAAGCACAGCAGCAGTTCTGAGTTTTTGGGTTTCTTTTCCCTCTGTGTGGATGTTTGGTTTGCAGGACAAGTCCCAGGCTCCAGCCTGCAGTTTTTCAGGTGGGCACGCCTGCTCTTTGAGTGCAGGGCTAGCACAGCTAACAAGGATTCAAAAAGGAAACTTCTTTAAATTCACATTATCCGTCTTGCAGGGAGAGCTATCGCTGTGCAGGGGCACAGAGGAGGAGGTACAAGGGTTGGAGTCTATCTCTCAAATCCCAGCTGTTGCTGAGGAATACTGCATACAATGCTCTACCAAATCTACAGTAAGTCATTGACCAAACTACTTGTCTGCTTCTCCCCCTCCCATCCAAATTAGAGTAGCTAACTTAATGAAAAATGATTTTTTTTCTTTTTGTCGCTTAGGAGGGTCTGAACATAAAGCTCTTATCACCAAGCCACAGCTGCAGGAGGAATCCTTTAATCACAGCCTTCCTCCTTGAAGAAGAATATAGATTTATGACCGGACTTTGGTTACTGAGCGAGAAAGAAATATTGCCAGCAGCCACCATACTACTTCCCATAGGCTGTAAACAGCTTTAATCTGCTTTAGCTGTCATTTTGAAGTCGAGAGATATTAGAGTACAATGTAATTATGTAGTTGTGGGCAGAAGCACAGTTTATTTTCTTTAAACCATAGTGGCAGAGGTAAATTCGTAGCCTGTGCCTAAACAAACAAATGCTCCTCCCTTGCTCTGGCTGCCCCCATGGGTGCCGCAGTCCCAGCCCTCGGTGTGCTCTGCTCCTCCAGTGCCTCTGCTGGCTCCCCACCACGGTGGGACTCACTTGTGTCTCTCTCTCTCTCTCTCTCTCTCTGACATACAAAAAAGCTAATGTTTTCTCGACTAGTACAAAAAGCTACTGGAAATGCTGTTTTTGTTAAAGGCACACCAGGCACACCTTCACCTCTGTGCTTCCCAGGGTGAGAATCTACTCCCAAAAGCAGAGGTACTCATTTTGTGACTTGCTCCAGTATAACGTATTGCTATAGAGAGTATTAGAATAGCCTGATTGGTTATCACTTATCTTTGCTTTTCTATTTAAGAGGGCTTATCAGAAAAGAAAGCTCCTACTTGATTAACACACACCAAAAAATGGTGCTTAGCTTTTCCCCCCATCACTAGGAGAAAAAGAAAGCAATTCCCTCAGATTTTTTTTTTTCAGGAAAGACGGCTAAGTTCGAGTCTGGAACATGCAGGCTCCAGGTAACAGCACTTCTTTCAACATTTTCCTGTGTTCCAGCTGAATGCTGCAAATACGCAATTACAGAGTTACCTCACATTCTGGTTTGCATGCAAAGTGAAATTTCTTCAGCAGAAAATAAGACCAATTCTCTATCCCAGTACCTCCATTGTCAGCCAACAAGATACGCATTTCCCAAATCTTGGCAACCTTTAATTCTGTCCTGTCCTTGAGAAATCTTTACAGCCACTTTCTACCAATATTCTCAAAAGATCCACTTCAGTAAAGCAGAGCCTTGTGTGCAAAAGTCTAATTTAATGCAGAATATTATCAAAGCACACACGTCTACCGGAATCTTACATTTATAAAACTGAACATTTATAACATATAAACGATAATATTTATATATAAAACTTATATAAACATAAACTATACATTTATAATAATAAGCATAAAGATATGGTTCCTCACCTTATTTATTGAGTGAACACAATGAATTTACATGGACTACTGACATTAAAGAACACTTGCCTCTTGGCCTGAGATTTCAGGGCAGAAAATACTAAACTAAACTTTCCTCTTTATGTAATGTAATACTGCTGTCCTTGAATGAGTTAAGACAACAAAGTGCAGATAAATTGCCTTTTTCCTGGATATATATTGTTTTGTGTTTCATATTGCATTTTAAAATTCATAGATGGAGGGATCTATTTGCCATCAGCTACATCCTATTGCCTTTGCAAGGAGCTGCTGTGACTATTATGCAGGACGCTGCAGCCTCTCTGGATTTTCATACCAATAATCTCCTCCTGATGGAGTTTGTCCACCCCCAAATTCTATCAGAAACTGCTTAAACTATCTGAGCCTGATCTGTGCTGAATATCATCAGTTCAACTGACTTTAGGAGGTGCACAGACAAGATGTCATGAATTAATACCGGTGTGACCTAGAGAAAATATATTTGTTCATTCATTAGCAAAAAGAATGGGGAAAAAAATTAAAAGTAAACCGTGGTTTATTAGATGAATTAAAAGGAGTGATGCGCTATAGCACCAGGAGCAGTAATTATCAATTCTGTCTGAAAAGGGAATAAACAGTCCTGCAGGACTTTATGCAGCATTATTTTGCCTCTGTATTCCAGCCAGGCATCAGTTTCCATGGAATGCAAGGAGTTGTCCAAGCCAATTGTTCCTGCTAAGAGCAGGACTTCTCCTAGCAAGCACTGGAGGTGTTGGTGCTGCGGGCCTGTCAGGAAGGTCTGCTGGGCTGAATTTCTGATTTCAGAAGCTGAGGAAGGTACATCTGTGGTCAATATAAAGAAGGAAAAAACAGTGGCATGGACACTTCAAGAGCCCTTTCTCCTACCCCATAGCTCCCTCAGTTCTTTATTCAAATGAAAACACAAAAAGGAGAGGCAATTTTAGTGTCACTTCTAAGCTTTGAGAAATGAAGATGCCAAGCAAAGAGGACAGGAAAACTCCAGCACAGTCTGAAAATGAAACCACTCAGCTTCAAAGATTGAGAAGGCTTCTCAGTAAGGATTAACATTTTCAATTAATAACTTTATGATAAATTGTTGTGATAATTAAATGAGCACAGAGATTAGGTGTGTATCAAATGTTCTAGAGAGTTATTGACTGCAAATTTCTCCATTCTTTTCTCCACCAGAACTCACTGGTCAACCCAGATATTAAAAAGAACCATTAAATATAATCCTGTACACAAAACAGCACCACAGTCATAATAATTAAAAAAAAAAAAAAAAAGAAATAGAAGAACCTAAAAAGCAGTCCTGCAATTTCTATTGAAACAGAGAGGGTTGTTCATTTAAAACTGGCATCTTCTAGTGAGACATACCAAGATAAAGATAACCATCAAGAATATCTTTGTTGGATTAATGCCATAGGTGGGGTCACACTGACACTTTTTTGTAGTGAGCCCTATGATTAATAAAACTGCTTGGAAAGTGGTTCTTTTAATGACAGACAGATATATATTGTATGACCCAAGTTCTTCCTAAATGCCATCTTATTGTCAAAATGCTGAGAGAGAAATTTGATATGATTAATGTTCTCCCTCCCTCCCTTTCTCCCACACTGATCAAACACATGAAGGCTAAACCAGTTGCCTTCACTGAAGCAATGAACAATAAAGGATGATTTCTGCAAAATTCAGTCCTTGTACCTTAAGAGAAACCTTTAATTTTACTCATTTTGCACTACAAATAATTAAGGGATGTGAGTCAGAGGGCTGGGAGTCACCCCCAGAGATCAGTTAAATCTGTTCCCCTGCTTGCAGAGAGAAAAATCCTTCATGGTGTTTCCCAACAGATGTGTGTCTATCTGAGCCTTTTAAAGACTCACAGCCAGGGTCTCTGCAGACTCCCCAGCCACTCTGCTCCAGCCTTCCGTGGCCAAGGAAAGCCTTTTCCTAACATTTGAGCTAAGTTTTCATTTCCATAGTTAGAATTTCTGACCCCATCTGCCACCAGCATGGAGAAAACCTCAGCTTCACCATTATTTTAAACTTACCCAGGGCGGTGTTTCTGTCCAAAGGTGTGATCCCAGTGACTGGCTGCATGTCCCTGCTGTGTCCCTGCTGATGGCTCCAGCCATTCGACATCTGTCAGCTGAGCTGCTGATCCAGCTGAAAGCGAATTGAGAACAACGTCAGGGTAAGTATTGAAGCAGATCCACAGCTGCAAGGAGCAGGAGGTCAGCTCGAGGGCTGAAACTCCTGATGCTGCTGCCACCAAGCAAAACCTCTCTGGAGCACCAGCCCAAGATCCTGTCCCACTGAATTTTCACCTAGACAGCTGTTTCCTGTCCCAAGTTTTGGCTCTTGATTATTCCTGTGTAGGCCCAGGACTTTCCTCTTGTCTCAGTTTACCAGAGCATATACCTAGAGCAGTGCTGCACATCTATAAAAACCCCATATATCCAATCATCAGGCTCTGTCTCCTGCCATCCAGCACTCAGGTTCCTCTGAGATGTAACATCTGCAAGGTTAATAAACCTCCTCTCCATCACATCCTCCTGGTCACAATTAAAAAAATTAAATAGAATCAGTATTATACCCAGATAAAACGGTGAGTTGGTTAATGCCTCTGTAATTGAGGACACCTGATAAACATTTTAATATTTAAAAAAAAAAGAAATAAAGAGAAAGCTGTTGATGCATCACTCAATTAGAAATTGGGCCTCACTCCTACCTCATCAGCTGAAATATCGGAAAAATTGGAAAACAAGCAAAGCAAATTCAGCAGTCATATGTACAATGAGCCCAGGTACTCAGGAGAATTGGATTTATTATTTCCCTTCTCACGCTGGCCATGATCTTCAGAGACAATCAAAAAGAACCGTGCCTACTCTTGTTATTTTATTGCAGCTATAACAATTAGAAGCCAAGACTTGTGCAGAAAAAAGAAGGACCACCTTTCAGAAGGAGCAAAACCAACAAATCTTTGGTAGGAAAGTCCTGCAGTTACCTATGGACTAAAGAAAATCAGCTTTTAGCCACTTCATGGCTATCATTGGTCGCATTTGTGGTCCTCTCCAAGCTCTTACAACCTCTGTGATTCTTTGACACATGATGTTACTAAGGCCAAAAGCAACAGAAAATCTAAGAAAATTTTCTTCATGTTACCACCAGCAAGGCCCTCTATGGTCTCCCTGGGGAAGATGGAAACACTAGAGAACACTTTGAAAGACACCACATAAATTCATTTCTAGGGGGAAAAAAAGGCTATTGGAAGTGTTAATTGTGGCTGCCAGAAGTTTGCTTGTGAAGAAGAAATTTGTTGAAAACTCACAGGTTTTTATATAAGGTTTGTTTGTGTTTTCTCCTCCTAAAAATCTTCCTGTTGCAGAATCAGGGAGGTAAAAGAGGGAGGGTGAGGGAGATGCTACCCAAGCCGGCCATTGTTATCCCAGCAGCAGTGTTGGGAATGTAGGTTTGCTCCTTTCCATCCAAATTCCCTAACCACTGGGATCAGCAGTTACGTTGTTCCTCCCTTCCCCCACAACCAATATCTACTCCTTCTCCACTTGCTTCATAAACCAAAATTATTTTTTCTTCTCTAAGCCTTGAGAAATGGGACACTAAATTAGATAGACTACTGGCTAATCTGTTAAGGTGTTTCGTGTATTCCTCCTGGAGAGCAGTTCTTGGAGAGTTGAACTCGTGAAGTTAAAATTCATTCCCCGTGGAGAAAACCAATATGAGGCTTTTGTGCCATTTCTCAGCCCTACAGCTGTCGTGCTGCACAGATATATCTTTAACCCGTTCATATTAGTGAGCAGGAGCTTCAGGATTTTGTTCAGTCATTAAGTAGACTCTAGAGCAGGTTGCAAGAAGAAAGAAAGAAAAATAACATACTTGTCTCACCTACACAGGTTAAAATCCTACAGGATGTTTTCTGCTAATAGGGATTTTAAAAACAAAGTTCAGGCATGTAATTTGCTGCTCACAGGGGTACAGTGTTACCTCTAACCACTTCTTCATGTCCCTTCCTCTACCTTAGAGACTGCAAATCAAACACTTCTTGAATATAGCAAAATTGTTAAAGTACAGCAGTTTCATTTTAACACCAGAAAAAAATATATTTATGATGAGAACATTATGTGCTAATATAACACTCAACAATTAAAATTGCTTGCATCCAAATTTTATTGCCAGTTAATGGCATCTAAAATAATATTGATAACAAATGATGCAGAATATCTTCCCAGAAGTCTAATTCTGATTCATAAAATTGTTTCCTGTACTGGCTTGAGTAATGATACAATATATAATGGGAATAATACATCCCAGTTGTTGACAATTTTCTGCAAGTTCCACATTAGAGTTTTCTTTAAACTTACACATAGAAAGCTCAAGGAAGTGAACTTCCTCAAACAAAATTGGTAAGTAGGTCTGAAAGGTGTCTGACACCTGCTGGCTTTCCCTGTAGCTCTAACAGCACAACAGGGAACACCAAACCAGACCCCAAACTCGACAAGATTTTCACATTGGCAAGGATTTTCAAGAGATTCCAGTCCAAGCACATACCCAAAGATGACCCCACTCCAGTGACCATTGCACCGCAAGGAGCGCTCCCAGCCCTGATGGGCAGAAGTGAGAGCAATCAGAAGGAACTCTGCCTCACCAGGGGTGCAACAAGGAAGGAAGCAATCAACAAGAACCCAGGCAGTTGCTAATTAGCCAGGTTGTCCCCGAGAGCCCTCAGATGCAAGGATTCAGCTCATTTACGTGAGTTAGAAGGTGAGCACTCGCTGATGACTCCCGACAGCAGCGGGAGGTTGGTGAAGCCCAAATGCTGAACTGCTCTTTTTATTGCTCACCCAACTTCTCAGTCTCAGGAATTCACTCCTCTAATGGGGTATTTTTTTGGTTTTTTTTTTTTTTTTTTAGCTCTCTATTCTCCCCTCATCAAACTCTTCAAAAGGAGTACAGGAGAGGCTATAACTCCTTTTCAGAGCCAAGTCATTCCGAGCATGCTGTGCATAGCAAATGCTCTCCCTTGCCCTCTCCTCCTGCACCAGCTCTCCCTGGATGCCACAGACAGGGCTCTGTGCAGCCTCTTTGGCTACATTTGGCAGAAATTAGGGTCATCAATAAAGCAAGTCATAGCCACA
This sequence comes from Acanthornis magna, assembly GCA_036785705.1. NCBI lineage: Eukaryota > Metazoa > Chordata > Aves > Passeriformes > Acanthizidae > Acanthornis > Acanthornis magna. Next base: position 2,704,242 of record JAWUZG010000098.1, read on the forward strand.
GCACAGACTCCCTTGATTCACAGCAGGAGGGAATGCTACATCTTAAAGCAAGTGCTGTCATTTCAAATGTCACCCAGTATGTCACCAAATGTCACCTTCCTGGATTTTTTTCTGTAATGACGGTTTAAAACTATATGTGATGTTTGCTGAACTCCCTGGTAGATCATCTATTATGTTCCACTTCAAAATCAGATGCTAGACCTCGCTGACATCTGGCAAGCGATTGCCCTGTAGTTACAGCAGTACGAAATGAAAAGGAGCCCCAAACACCTCCCCACACACTCACATGCTCACCAAGCCTTTACCTTTCACAAACAGTTTATAAATCTCTTCTAATCCACACGTGCACTTAAGGATCACAGCAGCACCTTCACCTTTCACTGCCCATCTTCAATTGATTGTGGCCTTGAGGGGTCACTGCTCTGCAAAGGTGAGCATTCCTCCAAAACCAGAGCTTACAAACTCCCTTTTCTTTTTTTTTTTTTTTTTAAATGAAAATTTCAAATAGACCTGCCAAATACACAGGGGTTAAGACAGATGGACATCCAAATTCTCTCCTTTTAGACCATATAGGTGTTTGTAAATGGACACATGTGGAAATGGATCTCAAGTACAGACATTCAGAAGAATTAGTACAGAAAATTTGTCCCACTTTGCCAGTGTTTTCCATCAGTTTGCCATCACAGTAAGTTTTTGCATTTTTGAAGTGTTAGTGCTCTTTCCGATTTACACTGGAACATTCTGAGTATCAGTCATACAGCATCAACAACACCTGGAGTATACAGAAGAAAAAATAAAAGTGGCTTGTGCACATTTTCACAGGAGCTCTAGCAGAATTAAACACTAGATAAAACTCTCAGATCCATCAAGCCTCCCACCCCAATACCATCCAACTTCTTTACAGTTTTATATCTTACACTTGTGCTCTGATAATCCTTATTTTTAGCAATTTGTACTTCCAAAAATGATCTAATCTCTTACCCACCTTAACAAATCTTAAACTGATGCAGGGGCATCTTCAATTGCCTTCACGATTTTTAGGATTGTTTCTAAAATACCAGCAGAAGAAGTGGGCAGTTTTATGCGTGACACTCTTTGTGTTTATTTCCCAATTAGCTCACTGTTTATTAATCCTTGCTTTTTTATTTCCCGGACACTTTCCCTCTTCTCTTTACTCTTACAATTCCGAGCACCTGATGCTTCTCCCAAGCTGCCTGTGCCAGGTTTCTCACCCTGCCCTCCCGCTCAGTGATCAGTAGCTCAGGGTAGCCCATCTGTCTGGCTGCTGACACTGAGCCCCTCCAAGCCTCCCTTTTCCCCTTCTATTTTTGTATCATTCAGCAGCACGTGCTTTCCTCTGGGGTCACCCTTAAAGGCACACGTGTCATGTTTTTCATTTCTGCCTTGTCAGGAAAATCTTGCCACTGCATCTATCAAAGGAATCATCAGGCCTTGATGTAAGAGTGTGGTTCCCCTCACATTTTTCATTACCAGATAATTTATTAATATCCTCCTGAGCAGGACTAGATTCAGCTTGATAAAACTGCTATCAGGGGTGACACAGCAGCACAGCTCTGAGGGTTCAGCTTGGCAAACGCTGAGAGAAGAGGTGTCCTTCAACCTCTCTCACCCCTTAATTCCTCAGCAAGCTGAAAGATTTTGGATCCTGAGGCTCTGGAGGCTTTTGGCTCTGTGCCACTTCAGCAGAGATGACCTGGGTCAGCCCTCGAAGCACATCTGGCTCTCCCTCCCTGACACTCTATTGCTGGTGTGAAATACATGCCCATTAAATGAAATAAAAATAACCTAAGGATGGCCACGGAAGCAAAAAGCTTTAGCTTTAGGAGGGCTGTCGGATATCAAGGAACTGCAGGCAGTCATTTTACACCTCAGCTTGAGCCGCTGACACTGCTGTGGATATTTTCTACCTGGGCTCTTCTCTGTTCCAGCTGATGCCTGGATGGGCTTACCTAAAACAGAGGCTAGACAAGGTTAAGAGAATAAAAGCAGTTAGATTTATTGAAGGGCCTTCAGGTGCATTCAGGGCAGGCACAGCCCACCCAGGGGCTGCACCCAAAATGGACAATTTTGGGATTTTCATATTTTATGAGTTCTGTTCATTTGCATCTTGAGGTTTAATCCTCCAATTATAGTTTCAGGTAATGAAGTAATTTACTCCAGGTTTGCTCCCCCCAGTTCACTGTTGTTTACATATCTTGGGGCCTGAGACAGTGAGGTGTCCTTGGGTTTGGAGCTTAGAGAGGAATTGTTTTGTCTAAAAATGAGAGAACAGCAGTTTAGCACCCTGTATGGAGTCCAGAGTGATACACTAAAAATTACAGAATTACAGATCCATGAGAAACACAGAAGCTAAAATCCTAAGGCATCCTATCCACTGCAGCCTCCCGGCTCAGACCACTGCTCCTGCAACAGCCATTCCTCTTTTACACGATATTTTCTGGGAAGAGCGTGGCCAGGCCGCTCAGGCAGCTCCCTGCTCCATTACAGCCCGAAATGGGAGCGCAGGAGGCCCTCCACAGAAGCGGCTGGCTAATGGCTCTCCGGGTGGACATTAGCAGAGAGATGCATTTGTGACATGAGTGGCAGCTGTGCAGACACCAGTTTATGTGATTCAGCACAGCTATTTCATTAATTGTGTTTCACGGTTCATTTCCTCAGATTACACTCAAAATAAATAAATAAATAAGAACACAAGGCTGCTGTGTTCTCTGAACCATCTACCAAACAAAAACGGGGGGAATGCTCTTATTTTAATTGGCTTCCTACATATTTTTCTGTCTTAGGTGCTTTTTAAACTGTAAAGTAAAAAAAATAAAGTGGATTGCAGTTATGTTCCACTGTCTAATTATCTCTTCAGATTTCCACAGAGACTTGGTAACTCAGAGAGAGCCCTGCTATGAGGAAGCATGCTCTGACAGAAGTGAAAATGTAGAGAATTGCCTACAAACATGATGTATCCATATCTGCTGCTTTATATGTTTATATTTCGTGACTTAAATTTAACAGAAAAACTGTGCGTGAAGTCTTTGGAAATCAGCAGCTTTGCTTAAAAACTGATCCTTTATGTATCTCCATAACTGTATTCATAAGGGAAAAGCAATTACAAGAAACAATGAAAAACACAAATGCAGAAATGGAGAAAAATTGCTTTGATTCCAATCAGTAATGGGAGGGCTCTAAAAAGAGAGCCAGCTCGTGTTTGAGCAGGGAATGAATGGCAGGTAACTCGTTCAGCACCACAAAACCCAACCAGAGCAGCCAACATGACCATGAATTTATAAGATTAAATGCCATGGGAGATTGTCACAAAAAATTGTTGTTTCATAAACTAGCAATTTTCACATCAGAAGGTGTAATTTAAAAAAAAAAAATCATCTGTAAGGAGCTTTTGGTTGAATTACTGATGTTAGTGTGAAACCCTGACCAAATTCCAGGGATTGTTACTGGAACCTTTGTCACTCATAGCCAAAAGCTGAGCTGAATCAGATACAACAGCCTTCTAAAGATTAATGTTTCTACAGATTTTTTTTTTTCTAAAAGCCTTTCCTTAGGAAGTTTTTCAGGTTTCCAGAGGAAAAGATGCACCCAGGAATAGCCTTCAGCCTTGCTGTAGAGCAATCATGTGGGAATGTAGGTTGAAATCTTCATTCAAATGTAGTCAGGGCACGTTCTAGCTAAAAGCCTCGTAAAGAGAAAACTCTTCACAAGAAAATGCATAACATCCCCTCAGAAAACAGCTACTTTTGACAGGGAAAATACCCAGTGCTTCACTTTGATTGCTTGTACAAAATATGCAAATACAGAAAGCTCGATGTTTGCGGAAAAAGAAATTGAGAGTGAACATATTTAGAAAAATATGGGGCAGGGAGTCCAGGCAAATGCTGAGTTATAATCACCAGCCTACTATAAATACCAGCAGTGTGAGAAAGGCTCTCTCTCCTTCCGTGTTTTAGTGCTGCTGCTAAGCACGAAGCTTTTTTGTGGTTTCATTTTAGTAATCAGGATCTCTCGTACTTCCCGGACAGATGGCCATTCACACTTCAGTGCTCACTTAAACACATACGTCAATGATAACAGAACATTTCAGCTCAGAACAGGCCAATGTAATCTTCCAAATTCAAGGCTATCTGTCATTTTTGTGAGTTATATAAAACCGGAGTCAAAAGAAAGTAGGACTGTTCGTATTTGGAAAGATAGAAAGAAAATGGAAAATTCCACCTGGCTTGCTGTCAACACGAAACTCAGGCAAGGCTATTTAAAATGATTTGAGAAGGTTTGAATGTGTAGCCTCTGCTGATCCATTGGCACTCGCTCATGGGGCCTGCTAAGAAATGGGAGCAGCAAATATCAGATTAGAGAGTGAGCGCTGGGCCTGGCAGGCTGCTCAGAGCCCCCACTGGCGCATTAATTCTGGAGATCCTCTGCAAATCCATCCCGTGTTTATCATCAGTGGTCCTGTATGTGTCTCTGGAGGTATCAGGTGAGCCCCAGCACCTTGCAGCTGCACTCCCCAGTGCACAGAGGCAAATTGGAAAAGGAGGGGAGAGTATCTCCCCAGCTCGGATGCTGATCCCCAGCGTCTGCTCAGAGTGGACGCAGTACTTACAGGGATAAAGAGACAAAATCATGTTCTGCTGCTGTCAAGGCAGCATCTTAGACAAGAAGGAGAGCATTTAAATTTTATAACATTCTCTTTAGCTTCAGGGTGGTCTCTGTGTAAGAAATGGAAATCTGAAACAAGGGGAAGGAAAAATCTATTCATGGTATTTTTGGGTCCTGCCAGTCACAGGAAGATCCTGTATTCTGCTGAAACCTCTACTTAACTGGGCTTGTCAGCAACTGAATTCTCTTTTTTTTTTTTGTTAAAAATGAACTTTATAGGCAATCTTTTAGGAACTTTGCCAAACCTAAACCAACCTACAAGCCATTTAAAGTTCAATTAATTAGTAATTAGGAGGACAGAATTAACACAGGGGAGCATTTAAGAGAGTGGATGTGTAATCAGCCAATAATTACCAACACAGAAACAGAACTGTGGCACAGCACATCCACCTAAGTGTGTAAAGATAATGAACATGGCAGTGGCTCAATATTTTAGGTTGCCATCCGGGTGAATCTCTGGTAACTCTACTTCTGCAATTTGCACCTAAGCTACTCACCATAAAGCTAAAGAGGCTCAATTGGCACTACAAATTTCCATAAATTTACAATGCTGTTAAACAGCTGAGTCTCAAAACGATATTTTTCAGAGGACTGCCAATAAGGGAGACATTTATCGTGCCACACTTCTGTCATGTGTGTTTGCAAAAGGAGATTTCTCATCAATAACCAAAGCACAGCAGGGAATCAACAATCCAGCCAGAGCCACTAAACAAATGAGTCTTATGAGTGAAAAAGAAAGGTCATGAAAATCGGCTTGACCCTGAGTGATTCTATCATTCTGAAAATAAAAACTGTGAAAACTGCAGAACTTAGGGAACATTTTACAAGGGAGTTAACTGAATTTATGCTGCAGAGTCTTACATGGTCAGGAAAACCACTGTGGAAATGTAAACTGGTGGTACTGGAAGCTGCCAGCACATTGCAAGAATGCAGTCATGATCCTTACATATGGATTATAAAAGAGTTATCAAAAGCCTTCAGTATTTTCTGCCATTCTTGGTACAAAAAATAGAAAAAATCTCTGAGGTTACAGGAGTGCAACTCCTTCCCAAGGCATAAAACACAGCAGCGAGTAGCTGGATTTAACCTCAGTCATGTGGTTAGTACTGGAAAAGGCCCCTTAAACAAACTTGTCTTGTCAAACACATTGTGAAATAAAAGAAGGTGACCCAGAAGATCCTTCAAGGCACAAGAGAGGAGTGACTTTACAGATCAGCAGCTTTGACAAAGTAGAGGAGCTGACCCAGGATAGGATTAGCTGGGGAGGCAAGCGGTGTGTTGTGAGCACCTGATTGAGCTGCAACAAGACAGGACAGAGGATGAGAATAAAACACCCTTCAGCTTCTCACAGAAACCATTGCTAAACCTTGTGGGGAACAAGATAAATTTGAAGGAAGAGAATGATTAGCTTTTCTCCTGGAATAAAATTTGTAATTCATTCTGACTGAAGAAAAAGGAGTGTTTTCTTTGTGGAAGAGGCTGAAGGTATCTGAAAATCTCTGTGCCTCACCTTTGTGCTTTTTTTGATTTAAGCTTTCTCTTGTAGCTGTTGGGAGTCTTTGAAGTTGGCTGAATGCAGATAAGAGGGCAGGATGGTCAAGATGCATGTTCTTTTTACAAATCATTTTTCTGTGTTTTATAATCCTCTGTGGCTGAGGCATACGATGAGGTCTGCCACAGCTGGTTGACAGTCCTCCACAGGAGTGCCAGCAAAGCAGAAATTGCTTCTGGGTGAACAATATTAATTTAAAATATAATTTATTTATAGAAAGCATTAATCTAAAATTATTTTTGTCATAACTATGTGGAAATAACATCATTCTTCTTGAAAGTAACCGATGACTCACTGTGTCTCCTACTGTAAGTTTTATGTATTTTTCTTATGTAATCTCTGGCAAAAATTGGTTAATAATCACTATAGATTTGGGTGCAATGGACATCAAATACTACAGCTCTCCTTTGAGTAGATCCAACTGTTTAACCACACAGGAGTAGATATTATTTAGATAAAGACTTAGTGAATACTTAATCTGAATTTCTGAATTTGGGGTCTGTTTGTTTTTCACTTACACATGGTTTGGCACTCCTATGTGGTTTGAGATGGTTTGTGGAAGCTTTGCATTTCCTTTCTGCAAGCTGCTAAGTTGTGACCTGTAATCATGGATTGTGACATCCAGATGGACAAAATCAGATAAATGAGCATGATCACAGCACTCAGGTGTGTTGTTTCAACAACCTTCCTATAAGTAGATTATTAAAGTAGTAAGCACAGTCCAAAGCCTGTTGGCCACATCTGAATTTTTCAAAAAGTACATTTTCAGCCAAAGAGAGACCTCTAACTGATTGTAACCTAAGTCTAAAGATGATTCATAATCTTTCTTTCTGTACAGTTAGTTCACTGCATGCCATCTCAGCACATTCTCCTATCAGTTATGGGACTTTTTGTGGTTTCACTGTTTTTGTGTGCTACTTGATTATTTAACTGCTACTAATGCCTACTAATTAGGTGCACATTCAGGCTTCAGTCTCTATCAGTAACATCAATTCCTCAATAGGACACACAGCTTTTGATGCGGCTCCTTTTGCTGAGGTCCTTGAGCTCACGAGGAGGGGGAGGCCAATTTCTCCGTCACTCTCAGCTGTTCTGTGTGCTGGTCCCTGCCTGGCTCTGCCCCACAGCCACAGTGGGTGCTCAGCTGTGATTTTCTCAAGCCATCCCATGCGCCTCTCCAAGCCTTCCCTTCAGCAAGGACTGCTTTAGCCTGGAGTAGTCAGCAGCAACAGGAAGAATTTGCTTGGACTATCAAATTGTTCTTTGTGGAGCAGCTCTGCTCAGTAATATTAATGACTGTATAAATAACAAAATAACTTCTTACAGTTCTGCAAGATGTAATTCTCTTTTAATACCTGACCTTCTTATGTTTTAATAAACTCATTGAAATTCCTTTTTTAATAATTAAACATTGTAACTATAAAAAGGGAGGAAATGCTTTGGATATTGCCTGCGGTTTAAATACCATAAACAAGAATTTTGCCTTTCAAATGTCAGTTGTCAAACATTTTTCTTGAACATATGCCTTTCATTTAAAGATGATGGTACCTAGCTCCCTGAACTGCTTTAAAAATATCAAGCTATAGATATCACCAGTGCAGCCCATTTTTTTACCTTCACACACCTCATAACAGCTTTTACAGGATATCTAGCTAAAATTGGCACAGGAAAGAAAGGATAGCCTTATTCTAGTCAGAATTTTTCTGTATTGGTTACTGATTTTATCTTTGTGTCCAGGAGACTTGCCTGTTACAAACAGCACCAGCACCAAGAATTGCCCCAAAATCCTGCTGCCAAAGGACTCACAACCTAAAATATTCACCCTGCATGCTCCTCACATCTTTCTCATGGCTAAATATAGAAACTAAATGTTTCCAAGAATGTTTGTGAGCAAATGGATTGTTGCCCCTGTTTCCTCCAAGCACACATCACACCCCAGAAACCTGAATGGCAGCTCAGTTCAGGGCTGTGAATTGAGCAGATGAGACAATGCCAGCAGCAGTGTGAGAGCACTGCCCCTGACTCACTGCGGGAGACAGACCCATTCCTCTCTGGAGAAAACATTTCTGTGACACACAACGAGAGCTCTGGAACCACCAGGACCAAAGACTCCAAGGGCTAGCAAATCTTTTTTTGGGAAAAAACCAAAGTTGTCCACACACACACACATTGAAAAATCTGTAAGTTCTATTTCTTCAGGTAAATCAGAGCTCCCAAGTGAACCAGCAACAAATGCCAGCATAACACTTTCACATAATAACTTTCCTTGTAAATGAAACAGGAAGAAAAGACTGGTTTTAATAAGATAGAGATTGTTTAGAAAAAAAATTACCTAAACTTCCAGACCGCTAGTCTAAATTTTATGCAAATATCTGAACAAACTCCAAGGTTTTTCTTGCTTATGTTTTCTGAAATTAAGTTATATTTACTTTTTTTAGAATGCTTGTATAACATCTTTTGCTACCTCGTACCCTAAGACAACAGTTTGGAAAGCTGTGAGATGTTATTTCAGATGGAGAGTAGTCTCCAAAAATCCAATCTACATCCATCTTAGCTCCGTAAAACAGATCATTATTTGATTATCAGACACACATGCCAAGTCATAAATTAATATTAAAGTCAGTGATGGGACCTGAACCTTGATCTGGTGGCTTCCCAGGTGAGTGCTCTGCACTTGAGGTAATAGAGTAATTAGACAGCTTTTCCTCTGAAGGATAATTGCTAATACATGTTAGCTGCTGGAGAGAAGCCCTCCCGAGGAGCAGATATGGGTTTCCTTTTTCATTAAAGAAGAAACTTCACTTTTTCAGTGGTTAACCTTCAGCATATTAAAATGTTTAGTGCCTAAGTTAGACAGAAGTGTTCCTCTGAGTAACAAACAATTAAACACAGCAGAGCAGGGGGAAAGTAGGGCTCTGTTTCTGAGACAAACCCACAGTGACAATGAGCTCCTGCCAGCCCTTCTGTTCAGCCCTAACCCCAGCACTGCAATCCAGCACACAGCCTGGGTGGGTGTTGGTAAAGGTAAGGAATCCTGGGGTGAACAAGAAGCTCAAACAGCCTTACCTACAACTGAAGCTTTTCAGAGATATCTCTGACATGTGCCACACCCCACGTGCACAAACCTCCCTGTTGACAAAATGCACCATTTCGATTTCCTCATTTCTCTTGAATTCTGCTCTTGGCTTTGGAGAGTCATAAACCTAATGATATAAATGCATATGGATCTATCAAATAGATCAGATTCACCAATGTCATTTGAGCTAAAGCTGGACTAATGTTAACAAATTAAGATTACCTTGACCTGTATGAAAACAGAGATACCCCATATTCTGAGTCTTCAGTCTGCAGATACTCACAAATTCTGACAGATAAAAGAGAACTGTACATCTGAGGAATACAAATCTAACACCACCTGAGAAGCTCAGTTTGGTTGAGCATGCACTGAAGTGTGCATAAGTTTTCCTATTGACACAAATTAAACCAGGTTTAGAGTCTAAATCATTTAGGTCTGATCCTGTCTTCCCTTATATCTCCTCTGATCATTAGCATTTTAAAGACACAGTGGCCAGTGGGTATGAAATGCTGCTCATCTAGTGAGAATACAAATGCCAAGATTTCAATTTCTTTTTAGGTGTTTTTATCTCCAGAAAACATTTTTACTTTGAGAAGCACAAGATAAGATATATCTTAATATATTACAGGTGAGTGCTTTATATTGCCTGACAGATTCCATGGGTTTCATCTATCTGGTAACTCTTATTGAGGGCTACAAAAATCCCCTTGGCTGGATTTCAGATCTAATGTGAGATTTGAGCAGCAGAGCATCCTCTCCTTCATTCTAATTCTTTCCTTTTTTGTTTTACCTTCCCTCAGAAGTTTCCTATAGCTTCTCTTTCTTTCCTTCTACATCTTTCCAGGCTGAACTGGCATTCCTGGAACTCAGCAATTCCTGTCAATCACTAAGAGTTAAGGCCACTTCCAGAAAATTTGAACTATCAGCATGGCAGCATTAGTGCTGCAGGGACAAGTGGCATGTCAGCAGTAGTGGATGGAGCCATTTACAAATTACATTAAAAAAAAAGGAGAGGGTATGATTACTGACCCCTGGAAACAGAGTGAAAACCCATTATAGCGTTTTTGGTTATCATCCCAGACTGCACAGTAATTTTGACACCATACAATAATAAAGCAGCTCTTTGTTTTCAGGCTCTGCTTGCCCAGGGCACTGCTTTGCAGGCATCATCAACACTGTGCTGGTCACTGTCTCCTGCAGGGCATGAGGAGTCAAGGTCCTGTCCATAAGGACTCACTGAGGGCTTCTCTGAGCTTTTTGAATATGTGGAAATGTTCAAAAATGTTCACTGTGTGCTCTATTTAGACTTCTGTTGGAATGGCCACAGATGCTTGTCCCTCAGCATAGACTTTCCAAACAGATGGGTGGTTTTCTCGAATTTCTTTGCATAAATAAATACTCACACGCACAGAAACCTGATGTGTCATTCTGACACCAAAAGACATGATTCACTTTTTCTATTTATGTGTTTCCTCCATGGAGCTGCTAGCACACATGCTCAGAGGTAATCCCTGGATATCCACGTACCTCCTTGGAGAGCAGGTGCCTGGCAGCACAAAGGTGAGGTAGGGCCATGCCATTGCCCTGCTGCAGCTGGGAATTAGAGAGACAAAAGCACCAAGGCCCACACCTTCAAAATTATTTATGCACCTGTCTTCACAGATCCGATGTACATTAATGGATTTCAAAACAGCACATCCATAATGAAAGGGCAAACTGAAGCAAACTTTCGGGAATCCTGGCTCAGAGCTGTTTGCCATTCCCAGATAAAGCAGGGCTGTGCATGCCAAATGCTCTGGTTCCGTGCTCAGCTCCGAGCCCTGTGCTGGCACGGGAAGGCAGCACACGTGCAGGTGCTCAGACCTCAGCACGGCCAGGGAGCAGAGCTTTGTGGATGAAACGCTGCAGAGATGATGATTGCCATCACAGCATAAATCAAAGGCAGGAGAGCAGCAGGGAGAACTCGCACTCAGCCACCTCATTTCCAATGTACCTCGGGAAGGACAATTAAAGGAGGCCTTGTGTGTGCATATTCATCAGTCCTTTTGCTGAGGCTGCCAATGTGAGTAACTGGGGAAGCCACTTGTGGTGCTGGTGACAGCTGTCCCCTGAGCACTTGAGCAAGAGCACTGTGACCTACAGGGCCTCATTTTACAGATGGGACATTTTAGGTCCACCCTGGGCCTTTGGCTCTAAGCTGGAGTTGGTCTTTGGGGCTGGCTTGGCTGTGGTTGTTGCAGCTCTGTCCCTGCTCAGGACGGTGTTAGTGAATGTGCTGTGAGGTTGTTTTGGAGTGGGGAACTATTTAACAAATTCCGCATCTTTGTTGGCAGGTTACAATTCTGTAATTTATTCACCCCTGCTTTATCTGCCAAACTCTGTCCAATTTTTAGTCTATTAATTGAGCACCAACAGTGTACATTATGAGTATCTGCTATCCCATTGTTTCTGATTCTCCGCTGGGTGAGGAGAGTTCTTGGCAGCCAGCTTCCACTGTGACCACTCAGGCTTCCAAGTTCCACATTAACTTTCTGATGAACATTCTCTAATAGTCACTTAAAATTTACTGTTTCAGCAGCATTAGTGCCATTAAATTTACTTGCCTGAATATTCGCAGGAGTCAGCCCAAACAATATAAATCCAATACATTGCTGAATATGAGGTTAAAATGTGTATTAATCAGACAAATTTTTGTTATCAGAATGTGATAGATAACATTTCAGTCTGTCATACTGTTGATGTCGAGGTACTGATAATATTTATCTGGGCAGGCACTGATTTCAAGGATTTGCAGTCACTATCCTTAATGTTCCAATTGACATGCACACCATAGTTTTATTACAGTTCATTTATTGATCTGGATCTGAAGAAACCATGGGTTAACTTATTAAAACTGACAATAACTACACTGACATATTTCTTCTTAGACCTGAAATTTGTTTATAATATTGCTAGAATTAATTTTTTTCTAGTATCTAGGATCCAAGCAGTAGTTTATATAGCATAATTTGCTTGGGTTTGCCATGATTTGCTTCACCCATGTGCATTTTCTGGTGGTATTACTAAACATCCCATTTGGCTGACATTTTAATCTACCTGGCACAGAAAAAGACTTCTCTCTGGGTCTATTTCAGGATTGATGAAAATAATGTATTTGGATGAACTCAATATTTACTAAAGAAGCAAACTGTGTTATGATGCTGGCCTGAAAGTTAGCTCTTAAATTTATCTGCCTTTTAAATTCCAAAAGATATGCTGGTAGAGAAAGTCTATGCCATGTGCCATAGTGACCATTCCGTGTTCAGAGAGGCAAGTGCTGAGTGGGTGTCAGTGAGAAGCTCGGGGTGTCAGCAGGGCAGGAGGGAACAGAACAGATTCTGCAGGAAGCCAAGGGCTCTGTCTCTGCTTTGTGCTCGTTCCATTAAATTGAAATCTCAGTCAGCAGATCAGGAGTGACGACACCAGGCACCCTTGAGGTTCACTTGGTGGGGCTGTTGGATAGTGAGCTCTTGTGTGTGGATGTGAGGATTACGGGTGGGGTTTTTTCAAACTTTTATCTGAATGATTATGCAGTAGAAATGAGCCTTTGGGGTACCCAGTTCCCAGCCAGATTTCTTGGCTTTGAAAGGGGAAAAAAAAAACCCAAACCAATGTTTTGTGCTCGCTGTGACTTTCTGAATATTATTATTCCTCTAGGGTTGTTCTGGTTTTACATGATTTCACATTTCCCTAAATTCTCTTCGCTGCCTTTAAATATTACTGTAAATCCCTTCACCCATTTGCAGCTTGGCAAATCAGCTTTTTGTTTAACCCTTTGTGACAAACTTATTTTAAAGACGCTCTTCTCCCTTCATCTTGCTTTCTAAGTTATCAAACAAGACCCTGGGGATCATGGAGGATACAAGGGAATATTTCACACGAGGAGCCTAATGCCCTGATCACATTCAGGGCTGAGTAATTGCATTTCACGCATAGTGCATGAACACGTGGCAGAATCTCCTCTCTGCACCGTCAGCTAGACACAGCACCGTGGATCAAACTGTTATTTTTCAGATTGCTGGGAATGCTTTATGGAGAGAAATATATATCTGCCAGCAAAGCATTTTCCAAATGAAGACAGAGCATAAAACCGCCCCGCAAGAAACAGAACCTGGTAATGGTGACATTTTGCAGTTTAACTGCGTTTGCCATCACTGTAACGAGAGGTGAGGAGAGAGGGTTTCATCAGGGAGAGGGAAATGCAGGCAGGGAAATCTGACAGCACCAGCTTGGGCTGGAAAAATACAGGGGAGGCCCCAGCAGTGCCAGGAAGGAATTCCTCCCAGAGCAGTGGCAGAACCTGCCGTGAATGTGTCCTGCTCCTCTCTCCACTCCTCTGAGCATCAGTCTCACCCTCTCTTCAAGGAACAGCACTGAGTTCTATCAGGAGCAGCACATGTGAGCCGCTATCGAGTTATTTTTCTTTTTCCACAGAAAAAAAGCAGATAATACCATCACTGATGCAACTGGAAAAAAAAATACTAAAAAGGTGTGTGTTTTTTTAAGTAAAATCTGCCGCTAAAAGGGAAAGGGAATAAGGGACCTTGCTACAATGAATGTTTTACTTTACACATCAAATGCTTTAAACCACTTACCCTTTTTTCCTGCAACTTTAAAGAAAGGTTAGAAGTATTTCTAGAGGTGATTGCTTGCCATGGAAGTAAGTGGGTCAAAGACTCTACACTTGAAAAATCTGTATCTTTTCTCATTATTTAACTCCAAGCAGTGGCAAACCAGAACTTTCTGAACTCACTTATTTGGTAAATACTAATGCAATAGCCCTCATAGAACCAAACATTTTTTCCTCCTGCATTTAAAAAAAAAAAAAAGTTTTTTAAATTCTAGGAGAAACACAGCATGGTATTCACATGCTTATGATATCAAATTTTAAAGTTTGCAATACTTAGTAAGAGAGAGAGAAAAGCAATGTCAATTTAAACTCGTGAGAAATGCCAAAGGATGCTCACATCAGGAAAACAAGAATTTCTGTAAATCTAGCTCTCAGGGGATAACAGGTCTGTTTTCACAGTCTGGAGATGGCAAATGTTGGCTGTCAGAGGGCTAAGTTCACTCCAGAAACTCAAAGGAAATCTGTAACTGTTCACACAGAATCAGAAGTCAGCTGACGGCTGAACTGAGACAGGGTTTCTCTGTTTCTCGTCATCCCACACTGATGCATTTGAACTTCTTTTTCATTTATGGGAAAATTTCAAGATGTCAGTCTGATGAAATGTATAAAATCCCTAGATCAGAGCATTAATGGACCCCAGTGTAGAATTTTTTCCCCCAAAACAATTTCTCAGAGCTGTATAACTGTCCTTACTTATTTAATCTTTTCTCGTGTGGGTATTTTCTGTTGTATTCTCTTTTGATTTCCCAGCAATTCCTAATGTCCTACTTAGTGTTTTGGCAGCAAATCAGCACTAACCTGATGCCTTAAGAGAACAATTTACAATGACTTTAAGATGTCTTTTGTGAGTGGCAATATTTAATTTGGAGCACATAATGGCATAAGAAAAGTTAGAATTACTTTCCATTCTATAAACAATACTTTGAATTAATTGCCCAATAACTCAATATTAAGTGATCCTCCTGTAACTTTTCCACATCTGCTATAGATTAAATTGTCCTACATAAATTTACATCAAGCAAACTTTCTCAGAGAAACTCTGTCTAAACACACAGCAGAAAGATCAGCACAGAGCCCTGTGAGACCTCATTAATAACCTTCCAGCAGGAAAATTTAGCATGAATGTCCACCCTTTGTTTCTACCTTTTAACCAGTTATTAGTTTGCAGAATGAACTCAGCCCTCTTTTGACCAAACCTCTGGAAATTCAGGTTTGTTCTGCTGCTGAGGTTCACCTTGGCCACAGAGCATCTCTGCTGCTGGCACCTGTGGCTCTGCTCAGTCACTCTGAGTGGGCATGGCAGGCCCCAAGTGCTGTCACACGCCCAAAATTCACTCCTCTGCATCATAATTAGAGAGGAAAAGTGCTGGGCTGTGACAAACACACACATACGTGGCCACAATCCTTTCTTTGGGCCTCCTGCTTCCAGCTCAGGGAGAGTTCATTTCTTCTCGGGGGCTGTAGCAGTGCTGTGTTTTGGATTTGGAATGAGAATGGTGTTGATAGCACCCTGATGTGTTGGGGTTTGACTAAGTCATGTCTATCTTAGGTCAGGGAGTTTGTTTCCTTTGTCTCATGCTGTGCAAGTGAGGAGGTTTGCCCAAAAAACCCCAAAACTGGGAGGGTAGCGCAGCTGGGACAGGTGACCCAAGCTGGCCAAAGGGTCATGCATAGCACAGAGCACCATGCCCAGTACATAAACTGGGGAGAGCTTCCAGGCAGGTTTGCTCTGGGTTTGGGAAGGGGGGTCTGGCATTGGTCAGCAGGTGGTGAGCATTGCATTGTGCATCACCTATTTGGGGGTTTTTTTCCCTCTTTATCATTATTATTATTATTATTTACAGTTATTATTGTATTTTACTTTATTTTCAATTAGTAAACTGTTCATATCTCAACATTCGGATTTTACTTCGATTCTCCTCCCCTTTCCTTGGGGCAGGGGGAAGAGAAGGGAGGTTGAGCAAGTATCTGTGTCATGTTTCTTCTCCAGCTGAGCTTAAAACCACAACACTGCGCACCAGGTGAGCCACCCTGTGCTCACAGAGCAGCCTAACCCAAAAAAGGCAGACGATAGATTGTTGTTTTCTTCCCGGAGAATGCCTCACATCAGGGCCTGATACAGATGTATTTAAAGTGTCAGAGTCTGTAACAGCTTTTAGCTGAGGTTTGGGAGTCCTGGGCATCTCCTGGGGCTGTGTGAGCCCCAGGGAGCTGCGACTGTGGCCCTGGGGACCCCAAGGGTGATGCTGCTGCAGAGGCTCCTGATTATCCATTTATGTTTGTAGGTTTGAGATGCTGCTTGGCCCCAGAATGTGAGCTGGTGTTTCCCTAGCCAAGGGCACAGGCCAGAATTTGACCCAGTGACACCAATGTCCTCGATCTATAGCTCTCTCTCAGACCTCTCTGTACTTTCTGCACCTCCCTGATCAGTTTTAGACAAGCTTTTCATCCGGGCAGAGAGCAGAGACCTTGCTCTGTGCTGTCAGAGCAGAGACAGGACAGCTCATCCCTGCCAGAACCAATGCCCAGGCAGCGCTC
The DNA here is from genome assembly GCA_036785705.1 of Acanthornis magna. Taxonomy (NCBI): domain Eukaryota; kingdom Metazoa; phylum Chordata; class Aves; order Passeriformes; family Acanthizidae; genus Acanthornis; species Acanthornis magna. Next base: position 2,720,760 of record JAWUZG010000098.1, read on the forward strand.
CCCAGACACTGACCCCAGCGTGGGCAGAAGGGTGGGGGGAGGCAGGGGGTGGCACCACACATCAGAGTGTCCCAGGGCAGGGACAGACTCAGAGGGGGAGCCCTGGGACACGAGAGCTTCCGGGGGGAAGCAGAGGGAGGTCAGGCCACGGCTGGAAGGAACTGGAATAGGAGTTTGGAACACAAGGCAAACGCGCACGTGAAAAATGTTTGTGATAGAGACATGCAAGGGATGTAAGGGGCAAAAAAAAGTGAAGGAAACCAGACTTCGTTTTCTGCTGTTCACAAGAAAAAATCATTTCTAATAAGGTCTCCTTGTTAACAGTCTTCTCAGACACCAGACATTTTCAAAGAACTAATGGTCTCTTCATCTACTGCAGATGATTCTTTTTTATGCAGCTGATTGTTAATTCCTACAACTCTTGTAATTCCAGATTCTGAATTAATCTCCATTCACTTTCAGGACGTAACTATCCTATTACTCCTTGAAGTCACTCATTAAATTCCCCCTATCTTATTCAAGAAGCACACTGAAATCCTGATGGACACTTTTGTTACTCCTTAGTTGAAGTACTTTAATGTGTTTGATTTGCTTCAGCTCCCTAATTTCTGTGTGAGCTGTTTTGCAGTGATCTGGAGTACAGCACATTCTGCTCATTGAACTCACCACTGCTGTAACTTCTCTGACTCTGTGCCTTCTATCAAACTATACACCAAAAAATAATGTTAGCCTGAGTGCAAACCACTGAGGTCACTGATAATATTTCCCACCCCACTTTGCTCATGGTCCTCCATCCAAGCCACGGTAAAATCTGGCTGCTTTTGAAGGCTGGCAACCACAGAAAGATCTGGACGAAGTTTAAGCATTCAAGGATTACTTTTTTTCTTCATTGATTACCAGTAGTGAGCCTTGCAAAAGCATTTGCATTGCACCATAGATGGCTGGTTTTCAGCAGAAAATATAACTGTAATAACCATAAAAGAATGTGCTCCATACTGAGGTTTCTTTATAGCATTCATTATGTATATAATTACAAATAATGGTAGATATTAAAAAATAATAAGTAAGAGAATATAGACTGTTTCTCTAAAAGTCAAAATTCCTCACCTTCCCAGACTTTCTGCAGTACTTTATGATACAGAATGGCAGAGACAGGATTTACTGGACTGCAGGAGAAAGCTAACTGCAGATTAATGTAATCAATACTGAAAACACTTTCTTGGGATATTTTAAGGGAAAGCCAAATGCTTGAGTGTTGCAGCTGAGGGATCAGGCAGGGAGCTGCACCCAGATATTCCTGCTGACTTCCAGCAGAATTAGGACTCCAGCCAGACCCAGAGACACACCTATTTTAATTTTAGGACCAGTTACTGAGCCATGCACTGAATTTTCCTGTAAAATCGGGGAAAGCTGATTTTCTCCTGCCACCATTTTCCTGCCCCTGCAAGGCAGAGCAGGGGCAAAAGAGGATTCTGCCTCCTCTACTCTCCCAAGCCTGATTTCCACCTGAGTCCAGTCCCTTGGAAGCCCTCCGTGTCCCCAAAGCTGAGACAGAAGTGATGAAGACCCTCTCACTGAGGGTGTGCTGTGAGAGCTTCACATGGGCTTGCAGAAAAGCAGAGTTATGGCTGAAGAATCCATTTCAAACTACACTCCCTGGTTTCGGAATCTAAATGTGACATAGTCTCCACAGAAGGCAATTTAATAGCCTTGCATTTGTACAGGTGGCTTATAAAAGAAAGATGTCTCTCCTCCAGCAAGTGACTGTTAAAGAGCAGGGAATACACAAACACATGATCAAGCCTATTGCCTGAAAATGTGGGGCAATTAAGATATTTTATTGTGTGCCCTTCTTTGCTTAATTCCACTATAGTTACAAAGTTATCATCTGAAGTTCCCTAAAGCCTAAAACAAAATTAGCATGCTGTTCACCTGAATAAAAGTGTGTTCTTCACTGATTCCTTTCAATTGTCTGAAAAATAAACTAACTAAACCCAAAGATTTCTTTAGCTAACAAGAGCCAGCTCCAATATTTCAATTTTCACTGAATGGCTAATGCAGCAGAGGGCAATCTTCAGGTAAGTAAATGTGAAAATATTATCACAGGAATCCATTATACAGGAAGAGACAAAGGCTGTGTGACTGTTTATTCTGTTCTCTCTAGTTATTTCTTGCCTTTCAGCTAACTAAAGGTACCTGCAGGAAAGGTTGAAGGGGTTAGGGCAAGAATGAGTCAAGGCAGTTTTGGTTAGAAACATCAGTATTGGTTTCAGTTGCTATGTGGGAAAGGAGAAAAATTATTCCCATTTTAGTATTAAAACCTAAAGTCAAAACAGTTTAATTTACTTAATGACAAAACTAATCTCAGAAGAAAAGATTAATTTTTTGTTGAAGTACTTTGCAATACAGAAAGAAAGGTTTTTAGCAAGCTTCTTAATAATGGTATGACATTTCTGATTTTTTCACTTCTTTACAGTGTCATATATGAATATATGTATAGGAAAACATTTCTGTAATTTGACAAAGACTTCACAATGTAGATGGAAAGGTGATAGCAAAATGTATGCCATAATAGGTGACTTAGCACAGCACTGAGTCTCTCAGAACCGCTGTCTAAGTAGGTTCCACTCTTGCAAACACTCCAGCCATGTGTGTTTAGTCAAGTTTTGAGCTCACATTCTCTTAAAGTATCTTGGGCTATCCAAGGCTGCAGAGGCCTTCCCACCCTGAAATCCAAGCACAGGCTGACCCAGGGTCCGTGCTGCTCGTCTGACCCACGCAGCACAACAGCTTAGATCCATATCACCTCACTATTTCTTGATTTTTTTTATTAACAATCCACATGATTTTACCCTGATCTGAGCAAGTCCATGAAACTTCCTTGTCCCACACACACTCCATGTGAAAACAAAATGATGCCACAAAACCTCAGCCTGTCAAGCTTGGCCATCAGTCTTTGGTGAGTGAGGCTTGAGGTGTAAACCTGGGGCACACTCGCAAGTCAAAGAAGCCAGAAACGATAAAATTCTTTAAACCAATATAATAAAACCTGCAAAAGTAATTTTCAAAGAAAGAGGAATTAGAAAGTAGAGCTTGTTAGATATATTCCAAGGCAGAAGTCCACCAGCATAGTCAATGCCATACTGAAGTCCCCAGAACAAAAAAGGAACTCCCTAACTAAGCAGATAAAAATCACAAAAAATGTCTTTAAACATAACAGCCTTGAGAGCATGCTAAAACATTCTGATTCCTTGCTCGGAAAGGTGATGTGCAGATAACACTGAAAAATTTGTGAATATAAAGATCCTTATGTTTTCAGGGTTGGAATAGCATGGCCCCAGGAACACAGCTGCTGTTCACAGCCCAGGCAGGAGATGTATTCTTTTGAGCTTTATAAATCAATCTAGCTGGGGCTCTCCTGCTTTGACACAGTGTTCTAACCTCAGAGAGGGAATTTTGTATTTGGGTGAAAGACGGAGGGGAACAGATTTGCTGAACATTCTGCATAGCAAAAGAGAAGACCCGGCTGCTGTCGGGTGGTGCTCCCTGAAGCTGAACAGGTTTCTGTTCAAATAAATGGCAAAGCAAGCAGAGGGAGCTGACAGAACAGACAGACACTTTGAGCTGTGAGAGCAGAGGAGAGAACACGGCTTTGCTCTGGAATTGCCTGAGCAACCCACAGCAGATCACCTGGAGCTCCCACCCTCATTTGCAATGACTCCAAAGCAGCTGATCCACCACCACGAGGCTGTTCTGCAGCAGCCCAGACTCTTGCATAGCGCCCTCCAATATATTTTTTAAATATACATTTGTTCCCCATGACCTTCCTATTGCATTATCCAACACGGCATGAAAAATTGCAAACTATCAGGTGAAGATAGTTGGGGTAAACATCCACAGTTTGTCCAAGACAGTTGTTCAGCCATAGAAGATTTTACTGTAGCTACAATTGTGCTTTATCATGGTCAATATATACACCAAGCACCATGGAAGAGAATACTCCATCATTCCCAACAAAACCAGCTGGTTTTGTGCAAGGCACAGCTGTGTAATGTGAAATATGTAAAGTCATCCCTGAGCAGTGATCGATAAGCTTTGACCAGCCCAGAACCAAAATTATAATCTGACTGGCCTTTATCATGTTTGTTTGCATATTTACACCAAAATAAAATCCTCTTTTCATTTAAAGTTCAAGGAGGAAGTACTGGAAGGAAGAAAGCAGCAAACAGCAAAGTGACATCACACTCAGATCAAGAAAACTGGGCAGGCTCATAACTGGTGTTCAGAGCAAGAACCAATGAATGGCCAAGCTACAGCTCATATTTTCACCGTAAGGAATGGATTTGGGGTTTCAGAGGGTGAAATTGAGGTCAGGGGATGTTGGCATTAATGAAAACATTGCCCTTGTTTACGAGCAGTAAAGAGATTGGTGAAAAAGTATATTTCACCCTCAGTATAGAATTATGCAAGCTCAGGAGAGCGCTTTAAGACCCAAGTTCTGTGAATATTAGCAGAGTCAGATACACAGAAAACACTGTGGAGGATTTAAAACTATGAAAGGCATAAGGATTATTTAGACTTGAACTGTGAATGAGGTTGAAGTGCATTCAGGAAAGCAAAAAAGACTAGTGAACCAGAAACTCCTTGCTCACTTATGATAAAATATCTAGTTAATACCAAAGAAAAGCTTCAAATAGACTTGTCTAGTTCTTTAGAAAGTCACTAAAAAATAATGCCAGTATTCTTTGTATAAATACTTTCACAAATAAAGACTCTCTTTTAGAAAGAAGATTGAACTTGGTAAGTAAGCAGCTTAAGCAGTAAGGAAAAGCATATTAAAATTATTTTTTAACTTGCAGAAATGTTGAATAATGGTCCACGGCCATGCTCTGTAATGACTCCAGACCATGCACGGTTCCCACAGTGATGCAGCTTCCACATTTTACACAGGAGACACACACCCAAAGGTTAATTTGTTCCACAATGCAATACAAACCAGGTAATTAGCAAAAGTGCACCAACTCCTTTCTCTTTAAGCCCTTCAAGTTTGCTGCTTTTCTTGAGAAGTGGGGAATTCACCAGCTAACCTACTCTCTGCACTACCTGTCACAATTTTAGCATAAAGAGATAACTCAGAGTTAGTGGGTTAAATTACTTTGACTAACCAAAATAAGTAATGAAAAGCAAGAAATACTTTCATCTTAATTAGCTCGTATTTCATTTGAACACAGTCAGACTCGCTGTTTTTGAGAGGAGGATATCAGTAGACACTGTAAACTCCAGAATTGCCTTGTTTTGTTTATGGGGGAGCTTACCAGAATTATAAGACTCAAGTGAACTATGATAAGAAATAAAAACACATTCTTGCATAAGAAGCATTATAGATACTAAGGCAAAACTCAGCACTTCTCCATCTGTTCCCAATTCAAAATGTGATCCTCATCAATTTTGAATGTGAGACTAATTTTGTTAAATCAGGCATTCTCATACTCCTGGGTGAGGGTTTTGTTTTCTCTCTTCAGCTGCAGAACTTAGGGATGTAACCTGCAGGATTCCTGTTCTAGGCAGCTCCTAGAGCTGGGAATTTTTTTATTCCCTTTAAGCTCTGGACACTGGAGCCGCACAGGGATATGTGCAGGGGGTGAGACAAAAACTAAACTCTTACAAGTTCCAAATCCTTGCTCACCAAACCTGCTCTAGATCAGCCTCCTATCGGCACCCCCTCATTGTCTGCTCCTCCTCATTTGCAAACCTCATTAACAACTCATTAGGAGCACTACAGATGTGACAAAAACTTGCTCTGGGAGAGGAAATTAGGGAACCTAAGAAACCTAAATGATTGTTCAGACAACGTCCTGATGGTTATGAGAAAAATAATAAATCACTACTTTTGGCAAACACGGAGTGAAGAGAAAGATACAGACTTTTAGGGTTTAAAAGGTTAAAACAAAAGGAATTGCTGTCTGGGTCAATTCCCAATTTATACTTAGATTTGCAGTAATAATAGAAAGAAGTTATAGCCTTTACTTAGTGCCTTTAGGAAGGACTGAGTTTATTTAAAGGTAGTGAGTATCTTTTTACAATAATGAACAAGATCTTTCTTTTTACCCTGCTGTTAGTACCAACAGCTCCTAAGAAATTCTGACAGTTTCTTCTCAGTTAAAAAAAAAAAAAAAAAAAAAAAGCATCTTTGTTATTTATTTACTATGTTAGAACAAATAACAGTTGTCTCAGTTATCTTATTTCACACCTAGTTCAGTCTAAAAGAAAATCAGGTATTTGGAAGAGACTCAATGCTTCCCAGAAAAAGTCATAGCTAAATTCTGCCTTAATTCTATGGCAGCAGCTGGAGCACAGCTCCATTCCCAGCCCTTATCTGGGAGCAAAATGTCTTTTAAGGACCAAATACCTGGAAACAGACTGTTAAAAAGATGAAAATGTTGTGACCTAGGCTTATTCAAGGAAACTCAAGCCCATCTGTAATACTTGTGCCTGATGATGTGTGATAAGTGTGATAGGGATACCTGCGTTAAGATTGTGATGGGGGAAAGAGTAGAAATAAGGCTAAATGTAAATGACTGTCATAGCTCTGGTGTAACTTTGAGTAGTGATCCTTGAACATTGGAAAAAAATTGAATTCTTGGTGGAAATATCTCAGAAAGTGAGGACTCAGATATACTGTTATACATTACACAATTTTGCCCCACCAACATCAGTTTTATAGGCAATAAAGCTCTCTTCAATGGCATTTATCACAGCACATTTGGGAAAAAAGGAACTATGTTAAGGCAAAAATTTACACAAAATAATAAATACAAGCAAGTTTCCCTGTGCATACATCAAAACAACCAGTCACCAAAGTAATTACAGATGCCATGTTCTCTTTTCTCCTGTTTTCTACTATTCTTCCTTTCTAAAGTAATTTAAGCAGGATTAATTTAATCGAAATTTTGTCTTTAAAACATTAGCCTGATAAAGTAAACAAATGCAAAATAAAGATCGAAAGGGGAAAAAACTTCTGAGAGTGTTGGTGGAGTTGCTGTTGCCATGGGAACTGTGAAGATGCTCCTGCCAGGCTCTGTCCCTGCTCCTGGAAGGGCAGCAAAAAGCAAACTTAGCAAAGCTTTTGGAAATATTCATGGACATGAGTTCTAAAGGTTGTTGGTTAAAATGCACCTGTGAGAGCCTATTGGAAAGAAAATGGGAGTGTCTTTACAGACAAATTGCTGGTAAGACAAGACCTGAGTCTGTTGTAAGATAAGGCCGAAACTGAGAGATAGGAGAAACAATGGGAAGGATTTCCATAGGAATTCCAGTGATTGTCTCACCCAAGACTGTGTTAATAAACTACAGGAACAGAGACATAGAAAAAGAAGACGGGGGGGGGGGGGGGGGGGGGGGTGATGTATATTAGAAGGGGGTCTGCATTAGGTGGTCCGGGAAGTCTGTACCTCTCAAGTACCTCAGCCAGTGGGGAAAGAGAGAGGGAACTTGAGGCCAGGAAATTAGGATAAAAAGAGGCTGTGTCCTCTAACAATTTGAGAAACCCAATGGGAAATGCCCATGACCTCTCCCTTTATTCATGAATAAAGTTACAGGACTACTCTGTCTCCTTTTTGGACATAAACCTCTGGTGTTTGTGGATTAATTTTCCTGACACTATCAAACTCTCATGCTCAGAGCAGTGTGGACATCAAAAACTCCTTGTCTCCTCCCATTGCACCCCCATTCCTGCTTCCCTTAATGTACTGCATTTCTCCATCCTTTACCTTCCAGAGATGATACCCTCATTAATATGAAACTTATTCTGCACTGAGGAAGATGGTTTGTGTAAGATAAAGTATTCAGCAGTTCTCTGTTTTTTGTCAAGGGCTCCCAGGGAACTGAGATAAACCAGACAAATGAACACAGGTAACTGAACCACCAAAGAGATCTCGCCAAAAGACTGTCCCTTCCTTTCTGCCAGTGAATTCTGCCAGGAATGGACTCTATCACTTTTAAAAACACTTAGAATCATCATTTGTGTCTGTCCAAGCCCAGTGTCTGCTTGAGGGCAGTGGCTTGACTGTGGCTGGGGCAGGGACTGCACCACAGGCTGCACATCCTCCCCCGCTCCTGCACAGATCCTTCTCTCCCCAGCTGCCGTTCCCAGGTTTTCTTCCCCCTTCTCAAATCTCTGATCCCAGTGGCAGTACCACCATCACTGCTGAGCCCTCCCTGGCTGAATACAGAAGTGGTTGTACTAAATCAGTGAATTCTAACACTCAGTTGTGTACCATGGGGGTTAAAAAGAAGTCCTGAAGAGTTGGAGAGAACATAATCTTGTTCACAATCTTTGTAACCCAACCTCTCACTGAGTAGTAGAGAGACACATTTTTGAGAAGGCAACTATATCCTGATTATCCTATTCAGGGTTCCTTGTACTGCCTTGCAAGTACCTCATCTGATAAAAGAATTCCAATCTAACTCAATTTGGCAATTTTCATTTACCTACAGTGATTCTGAGCAATTTTGTGAAGGCAGATTTAATTTCATATTGGTTGTGAATTAGACTGTGACTTCCCAGAGTAAAACTTCGTGAGAATTAAAATGCAAAGTTCCTAAGGTCTCCTCGGAAAGAGCTATAGGACTTATAACGTATCCTTTCCTTCAGTTTGTTTAAAATCTGTTGTTACCCATAACAAAAATACACATTTTTATTAACATACATAGTTTTCTTTCTGTTTATTTCCTTAAATTTAATAAAGCCTTCTAGCTATCAGGGTAATTCAGTCTCAAATCTCCACTTTCCAGCTTGGTTTTCATTATTTCACATTATTCTTTTACCCTTATTATAGAAGCTGGCTTTATTCCCAACTCATAAAGTGACCTGAATTCTCCAGGAGATATTTTCTAGCATTGATTTTTCTTCGTTCATAATGTTAATGGCCTGACTGCTCCTATCTTTACTTTCTGTACTTTCTTAACTTTTATTATTTCTATAATCTTGCACTATCACACTATTTTTTCCTTCATGCAATGTGCATTTCATTTTCCTCTCGCCACTCCTCAGACATTTTGGAGATACGTTTGGAGAGAATTTGTGTGCTTATCTGTTTCTAAAATAATGTCAAAGAATAGCAAGCAGCAAGAATTTTACAATCAATTCTTACTTTGCAATCTCTGAGCCCCTATGTGCCACCTGTTATTTATTTGACCAAAAATTCCTTCTGAATATGCTCCAAAAACTCTTTATCTGTAAAGCTGTTCATCTCGAGCACTATCAGCATGGTGTAAACATATTTTTGGGGATGTCATAGCCACTTTCTGGTTAATGGCATTTATGACATTCACAATATTTTTCAAGATAGACTTTAGAAGTAAAGTCTATCAGGATGAAATATTTTCACCCCAGTATATGGTTGGCCTTTAATAGAATTGTCTGTACATGGAAAACTAAATAATCTTTTCTTTGTAAAACCTCCCACTTCTCCTTTCCAAGTATGACTGTGGGCTTTTGTAAATCTCCATGTTCTTTTCGTTGTTTAGATTTCTTTATGTAACCTGTCAGTTTTTGTGAGAGAGCTTTTTTTTACTGTCTGCTTTCTTAACAGGACATTAGGCAACCACAAACAAATCTTTCCAAACTCATGGCCTTCGCCCATTAAATCAAAACTTCTTGACTCTGAACTTCTAACCCTTCCTTAAAAAGGATAGACTTTTTTAATTCCCCTAAAGCCTATTTCACCTTCCTTTACAAAAGACTCTCTCCTACTTAAGAAAAAAATGACGACAAAATATCATCTCTGTTAAATTACTTTTTCAATAGTAGATGATTTATAGTTGATTAGGTAATTAAATCAAATACAAGTGGCTGAAAGTAAATCTATTTTTATCATCCCTGTAAATTAAAAGTTCCGCATCATAAAAAATCATGACCATCTTGAAAATGACTAGTCAAGTGCTTTTTATAGGCAAGCAGGATTTATTGTCAATTAACGTATTGAACTGGATAGTCAGCATAACCCTGTGCTCAAGACTTTTTAAATTATTGGCTTCCGCTATCAAGCTGCTCCATATCACAGTAATGAAATGTATCTTGCTATTCACATATTGAACAATTCCTTAGGTTGGGTTTATATCTCACTATAACAACATTTCATTTTATTATCATCTCCGATCCCCTGTAATGAATACAAATACATTCCTTTTTTCCATCATGGGTTTATCAATTTTCATTGATTTGCCTGTAATGAATGCAGACAGAATGGTGAGAGAAAAATTTAAAGAGATAATATCCTTTAAAATATCTGTAAATTCAAAAGTTTTTCACTTGCAGTCTCATCAATTAAAAGAAATCATTCAGAAGAACAATTGAAAGGAAATATTAGTTTAAGCCTTAACACTTAGAAAACTGTAAAAAGGAATTTGGGGGCCTCTGTTTTTACAGAATATTTGCTTTTGCAATTTTCTGTCTATAGACTTTAGAGAAAAAATAAAGGATGTGTTCTCTTTATAGCTTTGCATTTCACACAAATTAATGTTTTGTAATGCACCACATTTTTCTTTTTAACAAAGGTCAATTTGACTGATGAAAATGCAGTTTATGGTGCAGTGATTTCCTGGACACAAAGTGCATTTCGAGAAATCAAAGTGACTCAATGACAGCATCCCTCTTTCCCATTGGGAAATTCCCCCAGCCCAAGCAGTCCTCACTGAGGAAAGAACTCCCACTGTTAGAGTGGAGATCTCAGCACAAGTTTTGACACTTGAAGTACTGATACCTAAAATTATTTTCTTAATTCTGAAACATAAATAAAACCCCATTGATTGAAGGCAAGTGTAGACATCTTGAAACTCATATTCCAACTGTGCTACAAACTTCCATATTGAAACACAAACTTTCAAATGAAATTACAAACAGCGTTCTCAGTTGTGACATTTTATTGCACTATAACATTTGCATCTGCTTGTGTTCTGCAATTATATCATTATGTGACAATGTAATTTGATATGAAATGAAGTGATACAATAACATCCTGGCTTTCATTCAGCCACCAAAAAAAAAAAAAAAAATTCATGGAACATAGAATGTCCAGTCTACCCAGGAAAGCCTTCCCAACAGTGACATCTGACCTGTTGTATATTTATGTTGTGTGGCAGAATAGGACAGGGTTGGCTTCACAAGGCAAAGTAACAAACTGTTGGGCAAAACCAGTTATTCTACTTTTCACACAGATTTTATTAGGTAGAAGACTTGTTTGAAACAGATGCACAGATAAGTTTTGGTGGGTTTTTTAAACGACAAAGAGCACTTTAACTGTCTAGAAGATTCCTTTAGGTTTTAATGCCCCAGGAGATCATAACTGAACATTATAGTCAGATTTTCAGTGAGATGGAGAGCACGACCAACAGCAAAAGCATACTTGGAGGGGAAAAGACCCATCTGCTGGACATCAAAAGAGAAGTTTCTTATTATTCCATATAAACTGATTTCTTGTCTAAAGAAGCCAGCAGTGTTCAGTCAGAACACAGCACAATCCTTTTCTTTATGGAGAAAATGCATCACTGGTCCTCTGCAGGTCCATCTGAAACTGCTGATAACTCAGTGTTAATGGGAGAAGAGACAGAAAACTACCTCTGGACAAGGAGTCCTAAGAAAAGCAGGGAAAAAAACGTAATCTGTTTCCAGATGACTTTTCTCTGTCCCTCGTATGTATTATCTGCTGTGCAGAACAGAAATACCCTCCACCCTCCTCTTCTGTTTATCCACTCCTTTCTCTAAAGACACCACATGGCATCTCACTTCAAATGACACAAATAGCCAAAGTATCTTGGCCCCTGACTGCTGCTGTGGGTCACTTCCTCGGGAATAAAATACTGAAAAGATGTAGGGAAAATAAAATAGGAAAATAAAATAGGAGAATAAAATCTGCCTGCCACCAGAAGAGGCACAGGAAAAGAGCAGCCAGTACTTTAACAGTAATTTCCAAATTGCAGATACCCTGGTCCTCCTTCCCTGTTAAAAAGAAGTCCAGACACTGCCAGAATGATTCCCTTTAGAACAACTGAATCTCCATTTTCCAGATACATTCTCAAACTCATTTCTCTAGATCACCTTACTGAAACACAATGCAAGCCTGGTTTCTGACTTCCCAGTGCTGCTTTGAAAACTCCAGCCTGTAGCGTTACAAGCATGCCTTGAATAAGTTACTGCAAAATAAAAATGTCCTTACCTTCTAGAATTTTAAGAGCTTCAGCAGGTTTTCCATATTACACTTGTTAATACAAAAACCAGATATTTAATTTTCATAACTGATTTTTTTTTTTTGTCACATGTAATATAAGTCACAAGTGTTGCATTTAATACTTTACTAATCAGCGCAGTCTAAAGCTTGATAACTTTATACATGAGGCAAGTGCTGCATGCTGAACTCAGTGGGGCTATTTGCAAACCTTGCCAGATGGAAGAGACTCTCCTTACAGTCTTAAGTGACACAAAATTTGCAGAATCAAAGAACCTTAGAAGACAATACCTATTGTAAAACACATAGATGAATAATTATGTCCCTTTCAGAAGTAATCAATTCTACTTTGATCCAAAAAAATTTGATTTGGAATAGAAGTAGATAAAATTGTTTAAAGAACATTAAAGAGACTAGAAGCATGTAAAAAACCCATTAATTACAAGAGGGCCATGCTGTAAATTCATCATTTCTGAGGAAATTTAAAACACATTATTTTGAAGCTCAAACATGGGTACAGCACTGAATGAAAATAAAAGTGAAAATTAAGAGGTTGTCGTCTAGGAAGTTTTTTGTATCAATGGTGAAGCAATCAGGATCATTTTCTAATGTGTTTTTTTTCTCCCTCCAGAGAGCAGTCAGTGCTTTCGAACAACGAACACTTCCCTAAACTGATCTTTAAACATGAAGTCTCATCTGTGCACCACTGATGTATTTATGTTAAATATAAATGCTCCTATACTGTAATATTTGCTGCCAAGTCCAGACTTCTCCAGCAGCCTCCCTGGGAGTTCTGCTCAGGTTCTCTGAAGGAAACTCCTCCTTCAGCTGTCAGAGCCAAGCACTGGGGAGAGGTTGGTGTGCCACAACCCCTGCCCCTCTGAAGGGGAAGGGACTTTGCCTAAGGAAATATTAATGGACTTCTACAGAAAACACAAAGAAAGACGAGTAGTGTAAAACCCAGCCTACAAATGTGCCCAACAGCCAAATTATAATGTTTTGGAAAAGGTTTTGAGCGCTTCCTGTGTGCCCTGGCCTCACCACAAGTTATTTCACATCTCTCCCAGTATCTACCAATACTATTAGAAAATCCATTACTAACGCCAGCGTACGATCTCCAATGGGGATTAAACCCCAGAACATGGCAGAAATGGAGCTGTGCAGAGGGATGCTGGGCATTTATGATTTACTGAACTGCCAGACCTGATGCCTGAAGGCCAGAGGCTTTACGCTTTCATTGGAATAGGGACTTTTCTTTAATGGGAGATGCAAAGCTGAGGGAAGAGACAGGGAAAGTGACTGCGTTATTTGTGACTCGGAGGATCCTGATTCAAACTCAGAGCCTAAGAAGAAGAAGCAAAGGGCAGAAAATAACAGCTTGCTAAATGAACAGACTGTGATTCCAGCACACTTTTTTAAAAAAGTGGTTGAGAAGGAGGATAAACTCCCTTTATTATCAAAGGCATTTTCCTCTCACTGTGCTCCCTACTGTTATTTGGTGATTCTCTGCCTCCTTCCTCTGTGTTCCTGGAGTGGGTGAGGAGGTGAGACCCCTGTTTGTTCCATGTCTCATTAGGGTCCTAAAAGACCCCTGAGTCTGAAACCCCGGTGAGAACAGTCCCCTCAAGTGTCACAACACTGCTTGATCCAGAGAGTCAACAAAAATACAGCAGAACGTGCTGGGGAGAGGCACAGGGATAGAATTAAATCTGCTCCGTGGTGGGTCAGGCGACCTCACCCTGCAGACACAGCATCATCTCCCACACCCAGCGCAGCCTCTCCACCTTCAGACACTTCACAAGACACCTCGGCAAAAGAACGTCTCCAATCTCTTCATTTAGAAATCGATAACCTGCGAGCTTCCACAGCTTCCTTTGAGACTAAGGTAAATAAAATTGAGGGAAGGCTGGAGGATTTGAAAAGCAATGGAGTCAATTGAAACTCAAACAACAAAGAGAGGAATTCTGTAATAAAAAAAAAAAATCACACAAAGGAGAGAAAACTGTGTTTAAGAATTATGGAGCTCCTGAAAGAAGATTAAAGTATTGGGAAAAATCAACAGCCTAGTCATAGTATTTAATGTTCTAAGCATCTTCTCTGAAAGGTCCAAGACAGATGGAAATTAATGGAAAAATCCAAAGGAGACATAATGAAGAAAAACCCATTATCTGGAGTAGCAAATGTAATACATCCGCATGAATGTTCAAGTCTCAAAGTGCTGCATAGGAAGAAAATAATCAGAGAGAGCTGGACTGAAGGCAGGGCTTGAGCAGTGGCCAAAGAATTAGAATAAAAATCAACTATCTTACAAACTCCATAACCCCTTGGCAAAGGATAGGAAGTAACTTCATTTGAAAAAAGGAAAATTTTTCCTAAACAACCCTGCATTGATCTTCTGTCCTGCCAGACTGCAGTTGCTACTCCTGAGAGAAGAATCACAACTCTGCTGGGAAGCAGAAGCAGCACAAGAACTGAAAAAGAGACAGCAGGAAGAACTTAGATAGCTAAATCTATCAAAAAATCTCCAACCTGCTTGTTTCGCTCCTGTACCATGGAAGATGCATTTGAACGTGATTGTTCTGGAAAAATCTGCTCAGCCTCTCACCTGGAACGTGGGCCATCGGTGAATTTACTCTCATGGGCTGCCATAAAGGAATAAGTTCAACTAAAATAATGCAAACATTTAATTAAAATAAATCATTTTAAGGCTGGTGAGTTACTATTGGTAAATTACTCTGCTTCCTAAACCGCACTTTCAGAGGAGCAGTTTTTACATTTGACTTATGGCAGCATTTGCAGATTGCTGTTAGGACCAAGGGGTAATACAAGTTGCTAACGCATTATAATGCTAAAGTTAGTACCTCAACATTTCCAATAACTATAAATCAATATTTATACTATTAAAATACATTCCAATTGACTTTACTAAATTTTCTCCTATGACAGAGAAACAAAAAGGAAAAGAAAAGAAGAAGATGACTAAAAGAAGCTCAAAATTCAACTTTCTTATCTCAAGGAGCATGTTTGGACAGCTTCACTTTGACCTATGGGCAGTAAAGCCTGAAGTTTTGTTACCCTGGAGTGGAAATGTTCTTGCATATCTGAGCTGAGTATATTGATTTCTGGTGAACTGACGTAAACTGGTGCATTTTTGCATATTTGTATGACCTAAACACCTAGTAGAAACAGATGTAAATATTTTGAGGCACAGAAATTAAAACAGGCACTTTCCATTCTCAAAGAGTAAAATGTTAAGATTAGAATATTCTCTAAGCACAAATTTAGAGGTACACTCTAAAGATTTCCCTCCACTTCAGAAAATATTCTTAATTTTTTTATATTGCAGTTAAAAGTATATGGTTCTATTGTCATCCTTACTCCAAAGCATTGGGTTTAAACAGAAAGCATCTGGGAATAGAATTCAAATATTGTTAAAGCATTTAGTGTATAGCACAAGCTCATGGTTTTGACTTGGCTTGCTTTCAGTTTTTTGACTTATGCATATATAAAGGCTTCTGTGGCTAACTAGTTTGCTTGTGGTTCTTTGTTGCAATGTTTTGTTAACCTTCCTTTATGTATTTTTAATGAATACTACAAATAAGAAATGTGTAAACTCATCCTGAGAAGAGGCTATAATGTCTTCCTGTGCTTTTGATTCACTGCCTCATTTGCAAGATTGCTGCTTATTCACAAATTAATTATGCAATGGCATCTTTAGCTAATAAAGTCTAAACAAAAAACATTTAATCCAATTCATAGTTTTCTCTCAATCAAACCAAGTCTGTCAAACATAATTACATTACACATGCAAAGCAGGAACGAGCCAAACATGTGCCACACCTGCTTAGTGCTTCTTCAGGCAGACGACATACAGTGGAAGAACAGTTGGCAGCACAGATGGCACAGCAAAGAAGACTTGTGAAAAATGCAGTTCTGGAGTGTGGTTTTGTGCCTTTTATTGATGGGAAGGGTCAGATAGTGATCTCAGTTTATGTCAAGCACACCTTTCTGGTACCTTTAGGTTTGACAATTTTAATTTTAGAGGTACCAGCCCCAGTCATCTTCTGCTTGCTAAATGAAGGGCTCTGAGCAGCTCAGGGGAGTCATTGCTGCCTTCCAGCCACAGCCATGGGCTCTGGGGACACCTGTGCTCTCACTTATGATCAGGGTGATTCGAAATGTTATCTTGCCCAACTCCGTTGTATGTCCATATAAAACCTATTTGCCAACTACAGGGACAGTGGCTCTGCACATTTCAGTGTTTCCAGCTCACAAGCTCAGGAAGGAGCCAGGTGTTTTACTTGTGACCACAAAGCCAAAAGATAACCCATGCAGTCCTCGGTAGCTTTTCAATTTGTGGGTATGCTTAATTGAAAAAAAAAAAAAAAGACATATAAATTAATATGTAATTATAGTGTTTTCTACTTAAGACTAAGTAATTATATTGAGTGGTAGAGTTTCTGAAAATTACTTTAGCTCAAGATGTTGTGATATCTCCTGATACCACTGAAACCATCTCTGCCATGTCATTTAAAAAGCCAACCTCTTGCAGGAGGTCAGATCCCAAACCAAATCATTGCATCACCCATTATTTCCTAAAACGTCTGATACCTAACCTTTGTCTTCCTGTACACACCGGAAAGAAAAGAAACTCAAAAAACAAAGCTCAAAATGTTCCCATTCAAAAAAACTTCATCCCTTATCTCCATTACCTTTATCTGCTGCTTCTCCTCAATACAATCTTGTGCTCTGCAAAAACCTTTCCACATCTATTGCTCACATGCTGTATTTATATTGCATCCATGCTATGAAAGCTGAGTGTGAAACCACCACGGTCACCACCTGCCCTGCCTGGGAGGTTCTGCAGAACTTTCCCCAGCTTGGCTGAGCTTTGGGAAACATTTCCACAACCCAGGAAGAGGACCTTGGGTTGCAACCACAGAGAGTTACACCATGGGCTACACCCTTAAAAGAATTATATGGATGTGAGGGCAAGGGTGTTTCATAAACTTTACCAATTCCTACAAGATGTTTTCTCTCATTTCTTGCATTATAGTGGCATTATAGTGACATTTCATTGTCAAAGCTACTACCCAGTATAAGGTTTAATATAAACATACACCAGTTTATGTAAGGCCCAGCAGGATGGAATTTCCTTTCTCACCACACAAGCAATGCACCCCTTCAGTGCTGTATCCTCATAGCCCAGTGGTCTGTGCTGACTGGGAGAACTGGGAGCTGAGAGCACAAAGGGGAGCTGCCTCTGCATCCCTGAACAGGGTGATCCAGAGAGAAATTAGAACAGACCAGTTCCAAGTGAGCAGAGTTAACTGCAGCCTCTCCTCTTACATTCAATACACACCTGGCTGTGCCACACTGGCTGCAAGATTTTAGTCATTGTAGCATCATTAAGTAGACAGATTATTCATAAATTTTCTAGTAAGAGTTTTAACATATTTTCTAATAACAGTTAAGACTCCCATTTAAGTTCCCTGTTGGCACACCTCTATCAAAGCAGACTCAGGGTCAAACACGTGCACCATTTTTCCACAGCAGGAAGAACAGGCCTGTCCTGACTGCTGTGTTTCAGGTAAGTTATACATTAGAGGAGCTCTTTCTCTGCTGAAGTCTTCTTTCTCTGCTTGCAAAATTGTTTTCCACTTTACGTGACCAAAATGCCAATCGAGCATTCCTACACTATTTCCCACCGGTGTAGGTGCACTAAATGGAGACTCTGCAGCATCAAGGACTGGGAAAATGGTATTGAAAACAGAGCATGTTCAAATAACTTCTGCAGGACTCATTCCCTGGAATGCTAAATTTTCGAATCTATTAGTGTGCTTCCAGATTCAAAAATATTCTAGTGAGGAATATTTTGTCTGCTTTTCTCCAAGGACACTTGACCAGAGGGCTGTTAGTAAGAGCTAGGAAAGTGTCAGTGGAACTAAACAGATAGCAGTAAATAAATAAATAAAACACAAACTGTTTTTCAGGGAATGAGTGCAAAAAATTATTCAGGGGAAAATACACTGGGATTTAACTTAAACAAAGTTTAAAGAAATTCACAAAAGTTTAAATGACTGAGCGAACAACAAATGTCCTGGGAGAATCCTTATGACAGCAGAAGTCAGAAATAAATCAGCAGAAAGGAATACGTGTGTTTTTCTGAGAAGAGAAATCTCAGTGCCATCATAAGTATTAAAAATAAAAATGAAAAAAAAATTAACCAGTCACTCTTATTCAGAAAGTGTATCTGTTCCAGAGCCTCGGCTCCACTGAAAGACACCGAGACGAACCAGCGAGCAAAGCTATAAAAGCAGAATCCCAAACGAATAAATAAAAAGGCCATCTTCTGTTTCAGAAATCAGCAGTCCCATAACACATTGCTCTATAAATTTCTTCCCCACAGACTGGAAAGGGAATGTTCTTGACTAACAGATCTTTCTTGCTGAAATATCACCTGGGATGGATAGTACTCTCTGGCAGGCCTGCACCATCTGCTTGCTGATGGAAAGTAAGGAAGCAGCACGAGTGCTTCATGTTTGCATAGCACTGACTTAAAGGAAATTGTAGCCTTTTCTACTTTCTCACACAGGGACATTTACGAAAAGCCCAAGTCTGCACCACGTTATTGTCTCAGTTGTGCATTACTCCAAATTAAGCTTAGTGAACGCTTTCCCAAATCCGAGAAATGCTGTTTTCTGGTATTTGTATTTCAGTGTGAAATACTGATCAATAAATCTGAGCACTATCCATAGGTGGCTGTCGATTCGTGGGTTGTGCTGGCAGCTGTTTGAAGGGTGCCCAGGGCAATCTGGGCACCCCAAAATCTCTTCTTCCCCCTGCCCTCTCTTCCCAAACACTGTAGTCATGAAGACTTTGGGCATTTCTGCTGGAGCACAGCGCAGACAGCACCAAAAAGCACCATTTAGAACCAGAAGCAGCACGAGGGTGGAGCTTTGCAGCCTTTGATAAGGAGGCATCAAAAAGTCAAATTAGATTTTAAAAAACTAAGCCTAATTAACCACCTCTCCAGCAAGCACTTTTCACATGAGTTTAGTATGAATCTCGTATGCCATTTTTACCACCTACAGACAGGAGGTAAGATGTGTTCAAGTTTTAGGGTCCTGTCTCAGTGCTCTGTCTTTAAATTTTACAGGGGATCTGGAGATCTTCCCCTCTTTCTCCTCTCTCCAATCAGATATAGCTACCATCTGCTGGGAAGTGATGTTATCTTTCATCTTTTCATTTATAAAGCTGAAGTACTAAAGTAATAACCAATTAATAATTATCCTACATTTAATATAAAAATTTAAACAAAAATGCTCAGTGTAGAGTGCCTGATATGTGAAATATCCACATTTGTCATCTGTCATCACTATGGCAATTTTCACAATGGTTGGGTTTCACTTTGAAAGTTAGATACCTCACAATTTTGAACTTTCATTAAAAAGTGACGGTTCTCAGAGAATAAGAAAATATACAAAATATACAGCAAAAATAATATCTCCCTCTTTAGTCTTCATTAAGCTTTGTTATCTCTGTACCCATTTAATGATTTTTGTTTAAATGTCTGAGATTTGCTATGAAGTTATCCTGTACTGCCCAAATCATGTTGCAAATATTTATGTGTGATTCAGTCTAAGTATACAGCCCCAGTGGTGATGTTTACGTGCACAGCCATAATCACATGCAAAATGTCAGACAAGTAACTGTTTAATTTCAGAGCTGATTTTTAATAATTGATGTTTTTATTTGGAAGTAAGATTATTATAAATAACTCATTAAAAACTGCACTATTTTATATCCAGGGAAACATTCCAGATTAGAAAAACAGAATTACAAAACCTAGACTGGATTGACAAGCTTGCACAAAATATGGAAGTGGCTCTCCAAAGCCCTTTGATTCTCTTAGTATTTAACATCATCGTAGCAAAAGGGATTTTTGGCAACATTTCAAGTCTAAAGGTAGCCAAAAGCAGTTTCCACTGGAGCAGTACAACCTAAAGTTCCAAGCAAAGAAGAAAATGGAATTTCAGCTGGCCCATGAAGGACTAATATTCCCCCCCAGACATCTGAGGTTTCAGTCTTTTACCCTCTCACAGATGAGGCTCTTCCACTCATTATGAAACCAAGCAATTTCTCCTGCATAATGGGCAGCTCTTCGACAATGAAAACTCACATGTGACTATGTCCTGCTGATGAAAAACATTTAATTGCACAACTATGGAATTTTAATAAGTATTGATTTTACTCGTGTCATGAAGAGAGAGAACGGTGAATCTTGTGAAACCACGTGAGCACAGGTTAATGCAGGGTTATAAACTGATCCATTTGTCTCTTTACCAAGACTATTTATTCCTCCACTAGCAGAAAAGTACCAAAGGATGCGAGCATATTCCAAACATTCGTAAATAATGAATGCCTAATCTCACTCACTGTTTGTAGTGGAATAAAACTCTTGACGCCTGTGCCTTGTTTATGTTAAACAGTGCAAATTTGAACCAGAAGGCACTTACAGAGATACAGACAATGCCAAGGAGAACTGGGAAAGGATTTTGCCATTCCTAAATCTATACAAAGCTTTTTTTGTTGTGGGAGATCTCTGTCAGCTGGGATTCGTGTGCTACATTCCTAAAGCATATAGGCAGGTCTGCAAACCTGCTCAATAGCCTTGTATGCAAAAGGAACACAGTGGCAGCTGAAAAAGATGTTTGTACTCAGGATTAAGGCCAGTATTTATCTTCTTGGCAAAGGTGTCTACGTGAAAGCCGAGAGTAATGATACCATACTCCACAGACTACTACAAAAACAAGATCAAGAAGAATTGCATAAATACACCTATGCAACATCCATCACATTAATGAGAATGTAGAGACAAATGCAGCTTGCTGCGAAACTTGGCATCTATTGACTGCAGGAGAAAGTTAGACACTGCAGAGACAAATACTATCCTAAAGCCATTGGAAGAGCGTGGATCCAAAATGATCTGACACACAAAAGTTTCTCTCTCCGACTAAGAGCCATCTTTCAGGTCTCACAGCCCACCAAAGGCAAACCTGAATGCTTTTATCAGCTTAACAATGGGCTTTTCACACTGCTCTCTAGATCTGCTTGGGAGGCTGAGCTGGAGGGAAGGACACCAGGGCAGTGGGAAAATCTCACTTGCAAAGGTTTAGCTGAACACTATTTGAATATCTCAGTAAGGTAGGAGGTAACAATGGCTGGGCTGGATGGATGGACTAGAAACCTGAAAATAGGAGCATTGGTTTAGCATCAGAGGGGCTGTAAGTGGAAGGTCCTTTTTTTTTACCATGAATACACCAAGTCATGGGGATATTCGCTCAGTCTTTTGCTGGACAGAGTGCAAGGCTTTGCGAAGCTCGTAGGGGGAAGTCAGCATTAACTTTCAAGGATGGATAAGAAGATCCAAGCTGGTGAAAGAAGTACCTGTGTGCTGTTCAGTCATTTTGATCTGAATTTTTAAAAGTATCAAGTTTTAGCTTAATTCCCATTTTCAAGCTTTTTCAGCTTAGTGAACTGCAAACGCTTTACTCTTTGCTTTCCACCTGTAATTCTGAATTGCTTTTCAAGGGAAGGTAAAAATCATAATTCCCATAGAAGCGAGGTAGAACTGTAAGATTACAGATTATTTTTTCTTTTATAATAACAGAGTTCTGCTAAGCAATTTTTCACCAGAAACCAAATTTGATGGCTTTGTGGTTAAACAATCAGTTATTGAATCCTACAGGTAAAAACTAAAATACCACTTTATGTAATTGTGCTCAGAGCTAATTACAATCACCCATTTGTTATTTTTCTTCTACTGTAAGTGGGCAAAAAACCACTTTAGCCAAGAGCCATGGACAGAGAATAAGCAGGATTTTTTTCTGCTAAATTTATGAGACAAAGGATGCAAAAGGTTCAGGTTGCACAAGAAGTCAAAAGAAATGGGTGTTAACGATTGCAAGGGTGAGTACAAAGAGA
The DNA here is from genome assembly GCA_036785705.1 of Acanthornis magna. Classification (NCBI taxonomy): domain Eukaryota; kingdom Metazoa; phylum Chordata; class Aves; order Passeriformes; family Acanthizidae; genus Acanthornis; species Acanthornis magna. Next base: position 2,742,971 of record JAWUZG010000098.1, read on the forward strand.
TAAAACGGGATGTGAAATGCCTGCACTGTGCTCAGAACACAAAGCAGAGAAGGTGAGGTCCTGCAGAGCAGGACAGCGCTGCGAGCTGCAGGCAGCAGATGGCTCTGGATGTGCCTTGAGTGCCACAAACGTGAGCCAGGGCCAGGTTTGTACAGCCTGCCTGAACCTGTGCAGCAGAGAGGAAATATCCACTGAGGATGAGGCTGTTAAACACCCCTGTTGTGAGGGAACCCATTCAGCGTCTGGCACAGCTCTCAGAGCTCGGACTCTGCTGTTGCTGGCGGTGCCAAAGGCCTCCTGCACCTGTGTCACCTCCCGTGGCAGCAAGCGGCCTGCGATGGCTGCCCTGCCTCACCAGCACCGCAAAAGGTGCTGGAAAAAAGTGCATTTCAAATCCTCCTCCAAACGTTTACTGCCAGTGATGCTGATGATTTTTGTATTTTCTTTTTATACCCTTTTTATATATTTTTATACCCTTTCCCTTCCCTGTTTCCCTCTATACACACTCCTTGTACCCTGCACAAACACTCCTCGTACTTTAGCCCTACATGTTTACAACCCTTGCCGTCTGATATTTAGCTTAGTTTGGGGTCTTGCAAAGCAAGGAAGACCAAACATTCATATTATCTCAAAACTAGAGGCTCCAACCTATTCTCTCTAGGAACGTGTTTTTGTAAACTAGGCTGTAGTCTCATTTTGGGGGGGTTTCATTAGAATAGGGGGCAATTATTCATTTATCAAGTTTCTTATTGGGGGATTTTAAGTAGATATGCTAATTTTGTGAAGTCCATAAAAATCCAATACATGTTGTACGGGGGTTCCTGACTCGTCGTTCGCTCCTCAGTGTGTTTTCCACCTTTGGTGGGTCTGGGCACCTAGGATCCTATTGAACCGAGGTAAATTCCCTTTTCCCTGTACTGCTGTGTCTGCTTCACATTTTTACTAGCCTGTTTAAGGCATCACCAGCCCTGAGCACAGAACAGCTCCGGCAGCAGCAGCTCCAGCCCAGCACTGTGACCCTGAGTGCTGCTACCCAGCTCAGTGACAACTCCTGTCCCCAGCCCAGCGCCGTGACCCCGAGTGCCGCTACCCAGCTCGGTGACAACTCCTGTCCCCAGCCCAGCCCAGTGCAGCTGTTTGCTGTCAGGGCACAGAGCACAAGCCTTGGCACTTGTCCTCCCCGCTGGCCCCTGCATGGCTGCTCAGCACATCGCGGTAATTGACTCATCTTGGCTCAGCCGTAACCTCCATCAGCTGGACCATCTCATTCTCCCCACAGCCAAGGAATCCTGCCGCTCTTAATATTAGGGCAGCAGCCAACCTCTTTTTGGAGGGAAGCTTATTGCAGAATATCCCTCCGGATCGCTGGGAATTAGCTGAAAGCTTAAATGTTTCTTTTGAAAGAAAACACTTTTTCCGAGGAGGGAAGAAAAGAAAGATCGCTTTCTACCGCCTTTGTGAAAAAAGTCTCTGAACTACAAGCCAAACCTCAAAACAGCCCTAGGAAAAAGTGAAAGGAAAAAACCACTCTGGGTTAAACATGACCCTCACACTTGCTGAATTCACATCAAAATATTTGTTCATTGGATTTGAAATCCACTGCAGCTTACTCTCATCCGATTGCAGAGCTGCAAACTGGAAATCTCCATTTCAGACATTTGCAGGGTTTGAGGCACAAGGATTCAAGGAATCCGTGTCAATAAAAGTGACAGTCTTTGCCTTGACTCTCTAGAAAAGTAACACTGTAACCCCACTGCCCCACACCCAAATTGTGCTCCTGAATGCAGTGAACCTTGATCAAATCTTAATAAATATTGAAGTGAGCAAGTACTTTTATAAACTTCACAGTCACCTCATTTATAACTCTATTTAGGGGTTCTGTGGCACACTACACTATTTTATCCTAGATTTTAATTTAATTCCATAAACAGAAGTTCAACAAAAACAGATAATTTAATTTTAGGAATTTATATGGATGCCAAACCATAATTTTACCTAAAAATAAGATATCACAAACTTTAGGGAATTTGGGTGGCCTAAGGCTAGCCCAGCCCTTAAGCAAGTTTTCAAGCAATTCCTGCCCTTTCCTTTGCACTTTTCCGGTGTGACGTTGACAAGAAAATCGTGCCACTGCAAGAGCAGTTGGGTGGCCACATCGCAGTCCCCTGTGCCTGTGCAGGACTTGCCCAGCCCCACAGACCTGGCCCCAGCCTGGTTTGGAAGCAGCACAGAGCCTGCCAAAGTGACATCCTGTCACAGTGCTTGGTGCCAAAACATTTCACTCAGCCCCTGCTATGTGCTGTAACACTGGCATGTATAATTACAACTTAGGGAAGAAAAACAGCTTTTCAGCTGGTGCATTACAGAAAGGAAAATAATATTTTCCTCTGGAGCACTAAGCCTGGGGAAGATTATCTGCTCCCTCTGCCACTGGCTTTTATATTTGGGAAAGAAGGAAAAGGAGAAACTCTGCTGATGGTTCTGTAGGCTGTGGTGCTCCTCATGAGCCTTTATCCACACTCTGGCCCTTCCACATCTGCTTCCACAGCCCTTGCTGTAACACCTCACTCCCAGTTTGCCTCTTGGAATGTCAAACTAAGCTGAGCTCGGTTCCTGGATGCAGTTGGTAGTGGCACAGTTCCTGTCCTTTTGTATCTTTGCATTTGTTTTCATCTTGCAAGAACCTCTACTTTTTATGCTCATCCCTCTGCAGAACTCTCTAATTCAAGTCCACCTGAAGTGGGGGCAAAGACATAAATACATTCAGACTTTTACTCTAGAAAATGTCTTTTTCATCATCTTTTTCTCTTGCCTTTCTGTCTTTGCAGTAAATCATTGGCAGCTTTTTCCTTCCAGTCTTTCTCACTTTCAAGATGAAGACACCCCTCCAAAAAACATACACATCACACTGATAAAATTTAACTTCTGAAAATATCTTGGGGTATGCTGAATCCTATCACTTGGGCTGGAGGACCTAATTTCTTATTGTGACACATGGAAATTCTTCTTGTTAAGTCACCTATGCAATGTGAGATGCACATCCAGCTTTATCAGAACACATTTCTGCACTTCTGGGGGAAAAGTTCTAGAACTGAGCATGCAAAGTGGCCACTGAGAGATACTGCAATCTTGCAAGGGGATTATCAGAGATACCAAACAGTATCATTGTTCTGCAACTCACAGAATTTCCCTCTGAGGCATCTCACACTTTATCACAGAAAACGCTCACTAAATGATGATTACTTTCACATCAGTTCTGCTAGGGAATCTAACTGAGGGAAAAAAAAACTGATTGGAAACCTTCCAATGGGTTTTCTGATGGAAAAACACTCCACATGTAAAAATCAAAACATTTGGTGGGAATGTGTTGATTCCAATGTATTTTTGATGGGTTTCTCCTGTAAATGTGCCCAGTTCCTCTCTGATGTACTGCCAGGCTGGCTGTCTGTTGTGCAAGCCCAACAGCTGTCTACCTGGTGGCCTTCCAGAGCCTTCCTGCAGGGTGTGGGGAGCAGAGAGCCCTGGGACTGCTCATCCCCAGGGGAACAGAACACATTGTTCCTCCTCCTTCAGCCTGCAGCGTTAACAGCCCTGTCCTGCTCTGCTCCAGGCACAGAGCTGTGCTGAGCTGCACAGCTCAGGCTGCAGCAGAGAGGGCTGCTCGTGGTGCAAGAGAGGACATCACTAATTACCATTAGCAGCTCGCACTAATTACCTGAGTATTACAGCCTGCGTGTACACATGAAAATCCTGCTCAGAACATGTGCCAATATGCACATCCTCACAAGTGTGTGTATATGAGTTTAAGAAACCCATTTTCCCCTCTCTTACATAAGATATTTGTGGTATACCCTTCTGAAATCTAAGAGAAGAAGCTGCAGAAGTTGGCATTATTTCCACTTAATCAGTATGAAATCATTATAGCTTTGCTATGAAAATGAAACAACCCTAGTCATCCAGGATCCATCATGACACAGAAAAATTAGAAAACACTGTGAGCTCTGCACAGCAAGATTTGTAAGCCTGCCAGCAGAATCACAAACTCGCACAGCTCTAATTTGTCTAGGAAAAAGGGGTGTTTAATTGCTGTGCATAATAAACACACAAACGTCAGAAAGCAGCCACAGATAACATGCACGAGTAGATTCCAGCTGTACTGCTAAAGAAACATAAATGTGATTTATTTTATATCTTGATCTTAAGTCCAATAAATCACATTAAAACAAAATGACCAAATTTCCCTAAGTGCTCAGCACTCAGCAGCTCTGGCTGGCCTCGCCACAGAGCTCTTCTGGAAACACATTGATTTCATTTAGGTGTCTGCAGGGTACAGTTCCATGCAGCATTACCTGAGCTTCCGTGGGCTCCACAAGCAAGAAGTGTTTAGCTTGTTCAATTAGCCCACACAAAGCCCAGCGCTGATGTCCTTCTGGTGCCTGAACTCGTGTATTGAGGGCAATCTTATCTCTGCTCTTCGTGCAAATCCCCTAAGATCAGCCGATTGCTTTCAAAACCTGCCAGGTTGTGTGGCCTGATGAGAGCCTGCAGGGACCAGCCCTAGTTTAAACACCCAGCCAGAACTCCATCTTTGCTCTGCCCCTAACAGCCAGCGCAGAGCACCAGATACCCACTGTGTACATCAATTGCTGTGGTGGGAAATCGTGTTTATAGCTCAGAGTTGGTTTTCTCTTTCCCTGCAGACTGATGGGAAATAGGAGGGAGCTGGTCTGTGGGAATGGAACTGCTGTGCTGGAAAGGGAGCTGCAACTGGCCTAACGTCAAACTCTTCATACCCACTTCTCCTCATCTTTTCTCGATAGCTGGAAAGGAGAGGGCATGTAGGTGCAAGCCATTCTCCAGTCTGGGATGTGATCCAAGTCAGAATTTACCCCACTGCGAGTGTCCAGCTCAGCGAACGCTCCAGGCTATGCTGGATCAGAGTTCCATTCTATGCTGTGCAGAGTTTAAATTGTTTTTCTGTTTGCAATCATTAAACCTTACTTTACTGATAATGAAGTTGTCTGAGATTTTATTGAATCTGGAATTCAGAAATTACAAGCCTTTCCAAAGTGCTGATATTTTTTTTCCTCTAAGACAACTTTTAATTGAATAATCACTTCCTCATTACCTTTCTTTTTCTGCCCGACTGGCTTCAAGAATGAAAATAAGAACTATCCCTTTCCACACTGAGATGACAAACCACTGTTACAGACTTTTGTTCAAGGTTTTAGACACCTTGGGGTGTATCACTCTTCACAGAAGTCCTGCTTTGTACCTGGCATTCTTACTACCTGCAACTACCCTTTCTATACTGCAAAGTGTTCCTTACATTATAGTGAACACAAAAATTTGATCTCCAATTCCCCTAAAAAGTAATGGGGCAATCAATACAGTTGAATAGCTTGTGATTTTTTTTTCCTACTTATTTACAGTATAGGATTTATGCGAGCGTTAGACTACTGTTTACTTGATTCAGGAAGAAAGCTGCGGACTTGCAGCATCTCCTGAAAGAAAAATATTTATAAATTAGCCAGCTGCCGTGTGCTTGAAATCAATAGCAGAGATCAGAACTTGGCTTCCTTTTGTGGCCCAGTGCACAAGGTCCAGCCTCATCCTCAGTGTCATTTGTTTAAATCTGAATAACACATCTAAGATCTTTCAACTCCTTCAGAACTTACATCAATCCAACCAAGAATAACACCAGAAAATCATGGAACTTTAATTGCTTTTCCCCTTGAAAGTTGTCGGGTCCACAGTTTGAATAAAAGCTGCGCACAACGGCGAGGCCATTTCTCTCTATGATAGCAATGATGAAAGAAGCTTTACCTGAACATGAAAAGGATATTGCCATTGTAAATACAGATAATAAACAAACTTGTCCTTTGTTCTAGCGGAAGGTGCACAGTTGGAGAAAGGAGAGGCTTGGGACTCGGAGTTATTTAGTGCAGGGGACAGCTGAGCCATCTGTCCATGAGCAGATAGCATCCTCTCCCATTTGTGCTGGAATAATCTCTCCCAGACATCTCGCCAGATCAAGGTTGGGACTGAAAAACTGCCTGGGAGAACTGAATACAAAAGTCAGGCTGAAGAAAGTTATTAAGAGGACATCTTAATAGAGGAGACGGTCACATGAGAGAATATTATGATGCTAAGAATGCAGGGACAGATACAAATGGTGCCTTCCTAATCTCTTGCATACTCAGAGAGTGAGAACATATTTATATGAGACAATGCAGCTGGAAATTTGTCTTTCACCACAGAAAAAGTACTTTATCTCATACTGGCTAGCCAATAGGCAAAATATTAAAGAGAAACCTGAAATGAAAATATATTCAAAAATTTTGAAAAGTTGTCAGAGTGTAAATAATAAGTCCTGGTAAGAAAAGCTGAGTAAAGTATTTGCCAGAATCACTCATTAAAAAGCTGTCATTAGTTTTGCCACATCACAAAGCAGAATAAGAGAAGGCAGCAGTGCTAAATACTTCTAAATATATTTTAAAAACATGAAATAAATAAAAAAAACCCCAAAATGTAACTCTATTGCTAAAACAGGTGTTGAGTTGCCACAAGTAATATAACACACGCAAAAAATACATTTTTTTTTTGAGCCAGAGTACTTTGAAACTTGGAACTTAGATTTTGTCTGAGAATTGACAAGCAGTTAAAGCATTAGGGTGAGAGGATTCAGGCACCACAAGTGTGCAGTCTGTGTTTAAGCTTCTAACCTGTGATTCAACCTTCTATCTTCCTGGCACTATTTATATGGCAAATAGATCATTGTTATGGGATTTACATAACTGATCTGGGTCTAAGCAGCGAGTTAAAATAAAATGTTGCACTGCCTTTGTCAGGAATGGGAGAACACACACTTCCCTTTGCAAAGCAGTGAGCAAGCAGCAGATTTAAAGCTGCATCTCTGAGCCCAAATGAATCACAGCAGGTTGTGCGGTCAAACACATAAAGGGCTAGAAGTCCTCTAATGACTTTACAAGTCATCTTAAAGCCATTCAATTTAGATAACCTTTTCAGAATAATGGCTTCTGAAGCTGCAATTCAGCACAAATCTGGCAATTTTACTGTACAGCACATCCACATCTTTGAGGAATGATCAAGGAAAGATTAAACCACTCCACAATAGGATAAACTATTGCTTCAACTCGCAGTTTTAAGTGAAGTATTATCGAGATCATCTTGAAGAACCCCACTTTACTATTTAGATTCTCTAGTACCCAGAATGCTTCTTTAGGTTTATCAGATTTACAATAAGAGGGAGAAGGGAGATTTAGTAAGTCAATAGTGCTTGCTAAACTACATTTCTCAGGCTGAGTTACAAGCACATTATGCTTTATAAATTAAACTGGACTGTCAAGATAAATGCATAGGCAATACGGTGCTATTTGTAAGTAAATGCCTCTTTATGTTTAAACAGGTTCTTATAGACCAAGAGGCTGAATCTCTTTTTCCTAACAACATTATAAATCTAAAAGCCAAAGGAATAAAATGAAAAGGAAGTGGGCCCTAGGTCTTTGTGAAGGATTGATGACTCAAACAGTACTAAGTCTACCAGAAATTATTCTTTTTCTTGCCTTTAGTTGGCTTTTGTCCAATCATCATGAGGAGCAGGGGGAGGGAAGACAGAGAGAAGGGGAATAAAGAAAAAGCAATTTTAGCTTTTTACTCCTTCTTTTAGGAAAAATTGCCTTACTTACCTGCATATCATGAGATACAGATAGCACTAAGTCAGCAAATTACTTGTTCTGCTGGATATGCTGTACTTACCATGATTCACCCTGGCACTTAGAGTGAAATGACACCCTATTGTAGCAGCAGAATGGCTACACTCCGAGGCTGCAGAAACACTCAGCAATTATCACCAGCGAGAAGGGTACATCAGTTGGTAAACTATATAATAGCAGCCTCCCACCCCAGCCCCAAAAGCCTGCCATCCATCTCTGCCTGTTGAGCGAAATGCTTCTGCCCCCAGACCTTGCAGGGGATGGATCAGAGTCTATAAAGAATGTGCAGGATGTGGCACCTCAAACCCTGTGCCCCCTGTGCTGCTGGGCTGGGGCAGCTCTCTGCAGGCTGCTCCTCTCCCTGCATTGTGGGGCAGCAGCTTTCAGTTTCTCTGTTAACACACCCAATTAATATTACTTCTGTCATCTGTCTCATGGTGCTGGAGCAATTCAAACAGGCAAGCAATAATAAGCATCTTGGCAGCAATAAAGCACATAAAAGGCTCTAGTCGTGTTATTCAGCACAAAGAAAAGCCGGAGTCAGACAGATTTGGGTTCAAGTTCTCTTTTCAAAGACAGTGGGTTCTGCTGTTAAGGTTGGTGGCTCCTCTGGCACTCGAGAACATCCCTGCACAGCTTGTCGACAGCCTCTGCACAGGACACAGGAATATTCAGTGTCAGCAGTGGGGCTGGGGGCTCTGTGAGGGGAGCCTGGGGCTGCCCTGTGCCAGGCACAGCCCGTCCTGGTCACCCTGAGCCTCAGCCGGGCTGGGGACACCTCAGGGAGAACGTGTTCCAAAGAGAACAGAACCTGCCCAGGCTGTGTGGGCAGCTGGCAGAGAGCTCGAGCCAGCCCACCACATCCCTGAGAAAATACACAGGAACATTTGGTACTGAGCTTGTTGTCTGTGACTGTCATTATTCAGCAGAGAAAGAGGCCAGAGATGGGCTTAGCCCTGTGTTTGCAGGATTTAGGCTGTGTCTCTTTTCCCCCACCTCAAGGGATGGGGGAATGCACATACCTTGGCCTGCGCAGTCCAAAATAATGTCTCTTCTCTAAATGAATGTTTTATCCCAACACTGGTTGAGCTGCAGACCCCAACGTTTGTGGAGGTCTGACTGCTCAATTCTAACAGCAAAGATGAGATGCAAATGTTCAGATTTGTGTTGGAATAAAATAGCCATAGGCAGTGGTTCTGCAATACAGTTTATGGCAATGAGCAGACAAAGTTTTCATTTTAAAGATCTCTCTTCCTTCATCAATTAAATATTTGATCACTGGGCAAGAAAGAAAAGACTAATTCCCTACTGGAACAAGTGCACAGATTGCCTTAATGGGGTGTTTTTATAATTGTGTGGACTGTTTGGACATCCCAAAAAGACAAAGTTTCCATCCAGTGTCTGTAAGAACAGATTTATTTTGTCATTTTCAATGATCCATCAGGAAATTCAGCTTTTTTCCTACTGTTTTTGTTTCACTCTATGCACTTGCTATGGAAACCAATGAATATAAACCATTTCTGCATGCCCTCCAATATCTGACTTTATTTCAGATTTCAGTCTGTTTTAACCAAGGCATTTTCACCCAGTACATAACTCCCTCAGTAGCAGTTCTAGTTGGAAAGAGAGGAGCTGAGTGGTCCCTTCATAACAATCTGTACAGGTGCCATTATCTACTGCCCTTTGATAAGAAAGCCAAGATTCCCCACTCAGCTGATTAAAACTGAGTGATTACATAAGATTATCATAATCTCATTTATTACTCAAACAAAATGGTTACCTACTGCATCATAGTGGCTAAGAAGAAAAAATAAAAAAAGGTGTTGAGACTTGGTAAATTGGGTAAAAGCTTTCCCTATTTAGTTCATCATTAAGTTACACAAGGAGGTGTCTGCTGTCATGTGTTTCCACCACCAAGCAGAAATATTTTCTGCTGTCTACAGATGATGCTACAATTTGGTAAAGATAAAAGATGAGTTAAGATCATTTCAGTACTGCCAGGACAGCTGTGGGCAGCCTGTCCTATGCTGCACTGCTTTTTAGACGACCATAAAAATTTAAATACAATAAAAAAGTACCACTCTCATTTTGTAGAGACACCCTATTGTCATGTTCTCATGCTCAGGTTCTCCCACAGAAGTCACTGGGAAGTTGCACAGTGCACAATGCAAGACAAAAATAGCAAAGCCATGGGGGCTCAGGCCCTGCACAGCAATGAGAGCTGTCACTGTCCCCCCGCACGCCCAGGATGGCACCTGCATCTTCTGGTAGTATCTGGGCCACATTTCTGGTTTGAAAACGAAAACGCAATTCTTTTTCTCACAAACTCTTTCCATTTCCAGACTACAAAGGCACATTTCCCCTCCTTTCCTTTCCCCCAGAACGACACAATGTCCCCTGCAGCTCTCCCGCCCTGTCTCTGCCCAGCGGTCCTGTCTGGGTTTGTGCCCAGCTGTGCCCCAGCGCCAGAGCCCAGGGAGGAGCTGCCAGGATCACGCTCAGAAGGTGAGATCACCTCACAGCTGCTCATCTGCAGCCTGCTGCAAAGTTCCTGCTGGGAGGTGCTCCATTTCCCTCAAACTGAGCTCTGCCTCACACCTGACAGAAAGACACACTCTTGGCATATATGGGTGGCCACACAAAAGTAAGTCATGGCCATAAGTTTATCGGGGGTTCTCTATTTCCTAAAAATGTCCAAGATTTCCCATGTTTAACATGCTGGTAACTTCCACAAGGTTTGGAAAGTGGAAACTGATGTGATAGCATTATTGTCCATGCTGTATGCAGTTTGTAGCAATTTGAAAACTGTAATTTTGAACCAGAGACTCTGTAAGATGCAGAAATCAGGAAAACAATTGGTTTCCATTTGCTGTCACATTAAGATATCAGAATAGCTGGAGAGGAAGGAGGAGGGGCCTTGAACTCCAGCTCAAGTTCTGCAGGCAGAGAGAACGGACTTTATTGAGAACAAATATTTTGTGGTCACATCAAATATAAAAATGCCATAGCCCTCTGTACAGAGCCCGAAATATTTCCATATTGTTCTTCATATATTACTTCATATATTTATATTAAAATATATATAAATATAATATATAGTTTATATATTTATATATATTACTTCACATATTTATGTATTTTGATGTTTGCATAACAAAAATCTCTCTTTAAATCCCACAGTCAAAAAGTGATGCTTTTCAAGAGATCATGACTTCCCTTCAACCTGGACATCCCTCTGCATCCCAGACATTTAAATTCCTGATTCTTACTACAGAATCATCTAGCACTAGCACTGAGGTGGCAGCTTCGCTTTCTGATAGACTGTAGCCCATCTCAAAGGAGAACAAAAATATGTAATTTCTGATTAAGCTGAAGACGCTAAAGTTTTTAAGTGTCTGGTTAATAGAAGCAGAAATGGAATCTGTAAAGGAATAGCCATAAAACTTCAATGTGCATCTAATAGGAGTTAACTTCTATGCACTGATCTAAGATCTCTCCTGCAGTGGCCCAAGGCATCTTTCCAAGAAGAATGATATTACCAAACAATGAGTTGTGATTTTTCTTTTTCTTAAAAAGTTTTTATTTATTACGAGGCTTTTGCTGACAAAGTGCTGTTTCTTTAGCTGTCTTCTTGCTTAAAAAGAAAATAACAACGGGTTGAATATCTTGAGGCCATATAAATAAATCCATTCATTATCTAGTTCCAATTTCCAAAACCTCAACTGGCTCACAGCAAGAAGGCTGGGCTGCACCTGGAAAGGCTCAATCTAAGGCAGGTGTGACTGCAGGACCACTGAGCTCTCCAGACTGCAGAGCTTCTTTACCATGTGGGCAGCTAAGCATCCTTTATAGGAGCACTTACAAGCACAGCCTGCACTGTCCTCAGGACATCTCAAAAAGTGACAGAAAACCACAGGGTTTTCTTCCAGTCCCATGTCTGAATCTTCATTAGAGAAGATATGGGAACTGTTTTCTGTCCATATTTTCCAGAGTAGTTTAAAAACCTGAGATTTTTTTATTCTTTATATTTTAAGTGTCAGATTCTAAGTCAAAAACATTTTTTAGTGTCTCCTATTACGGCCTGAGATGTGTTCTTCTAGTACACTTTTTTTCTTTTTTTTTTTCTGGCTGCTGTATTGACAGTGTGGTAGTTTTGCCTGGCCCAGTTTTTGCCAGTGGATAGGGTGGGGTACAAAAATGGCTCCTGCATGTCCTAAGTAAAGATTCTGGACATTTCTCCACCATGTCCAGCAGAGCCAATCTCTGATGGCTCTGAAGATGATGGACATGCTGCTGGCCAAACCTGGGCCAATTAGAGATGTTAGTTACGCCTCTGTGAAAACATATTTAAGAAAAAATCAAAACAAGGTAAGCACGCACTTCTTTGTAGCCAGGGAAGGAGGAGGAGGAGGTAAAAATATGTGAGGGAGAACAACATGGAGGCACCAAGGTCAGTGGAGAAGGTGGGGGAGGAGATGCTCCAGGCGCCAGAGCTGAAAATCCTCTCCTGGCTGTGGTGCAGACCATGGGGGAGCAGGTGGTTCCCCTGCAGCCCATGGAGTCCAGGGGATGCAGAGAACCCCCCACAGCCCGTGGGGAGGTGCCCACGCCAGAGGAGAAGGTGGAAGCCTGCAGGAAGTTGTGATCCAGTGGGAGTCCCAGAGACTGAGAGTTGCAAAAGCCTTGCAGGAGAGAGAAAGGCCTTGCTCCCGGGATGGAAACAGCCTGGCCTCGGCTTGGAAGTCTGCAGCCTGGAGAGAATCTCGGACAGCAGCAATCGGGCGGGGCTGCTCGTGAGATTGGACCCACGCCAAAGAAGTTCGCAGAGGACTGTCTCTCGTGGGAGGGACCCCCATGGCTAAGTAGAGGATTCTTTTCCCCTGATGGACTGACCCTGACCAAAGGAAAAACCCCCATGCCCTGCCCCCACCCCGGAGCTGTTGGTTAGAAGGAAGGAGGGAGGGGGTGAGCTGAGAAACGGCCTTAATAGGGAGAGGGGTGAGTAGAGAAACAGCGTTTGTAGCAGAAGAATTGTGGCGTTGGACTGACTAAGAAAAGCCACATATCTTGCCCCAGCCCGGATCTGCTGGTTGAATGGAAGGAGGGGGTGAATAGAGAAACAGTGTCTGCAGTAGAAGGATTGTGATGGACTGACTTAAGGAAAAAAAACCCCACACCCTGCCCCTGCCCGGGAGTTGTTGGTTAGTTGGAAAGGTGGGAGGGGGTGAGCTGGGAAGCGGTGCCTTAAGAGGGAAGGGGGGTCAGTGAAGAAACGGTGTCTTGAGAGCTTATTTTTACCTCTGATTTATCCTCCGACTCTGTTAGACTAATAAATCACTTTTTTTTGCAACTTTAAGTTTCCCCGCCTGCTTTTGCCCTGAATCTAGTGCGTCCCCTTATCAGTGGTCTTATCTCAACTCATAAGTCCAGTGTTTTGTGTTAATTTTCCCTCTCCTCTGCATAGCTGCAGCAGGAGAGAGCATAGAGAGCAAACGTCGTAGGTGCCTGGCATTTAGCCAGGGTCAAACCCACGACAGACAGCTATGCAAATAGTGCCAAAACTTCTCAAATTTCAAAATTATGGTTTTGCAATCAGGTGCAAAAGTTGTCCCGGAGAAACATTTTAAACACCGAGGCAACAAAACTATGTGTGTTTTTTTTTTTTTTACTGTACACAGATTTAAAGAGTACAGTCATCTTTTTGCTCTGCAGAGTGTTGAGCCACTCTGAGATGCAATGAACCTTTAACTGTTCTTGTGTTCCAAACAACCACCCGAGTGTAACATCACTCCATTTGCATGGAAGTGATCCCAAACTTCAAACCCTTTTCTTGTCATCTGCTTCGTTAAGCTGACACCGAGAGGAACTGTTTACAGTTTTAAAACATTTCACAAGCAGAAGCTGGTAAACGAACCGTGCTTTTCTACTGTGTAAAGTGAAAAGATCTCTTTTTAAAAAGAGCAAAGTTCTGAAGAATTAGCTAAATTATTTAATCTCCTACAGTTACTGACCTTAGCTTTTATAAAAATGAATCATTTAGCCTCGAGCAATGCTGATATTGGGGAACTATCATTAACTAAAGAAAAATTGCTCTCTGTATCTGGACTCCAACTCTACTGATAAGAGGAAGAAGAAAGCATTCAGGCATTGTAATAAAAGGAGGGAATGCTTTAAAATCCGATGCTGGTCCCCTGCAGGCTGTGCTGTGTCCATTCTGCTGACATTCCCCGGGCAGCAGGAGCAGCTCAGGTCCAAAGCTCTGGGCAGCACTGCCACATCTGGGCTTCCACCAGCCCAAAGCCACCTTGCAGCCACCAGGAGGTCACCTCAAGCACCAGGCTTACAAGTGGGAGGAAATCACGCTGCACTGTATTTATCTCACACAGTATTTTAGCTTCATTTCACTTCATCTGTTTCATTTCCATCTGAATAATAGTTACACAACTCAATCACAACCCAGATTAATTTAATTAAAAAGTGAAAGCATCATGCTGTGTATCAAAAGCACATTGCCACCAAGATACTTATCTTTCAAGCCAACTGTTTAAAACAAAATCTATCACCCCTGGAAATAAAAATACAAAGTAAAAAAGAATCACTTATCCTCATTTGCTCAGATACCACAAGAGCAAATGATGCAACACAATGATCTCGTACTTTCTCAGCCAAAATACCAAAAGGCTGTTTAAGGCCTGCTTGGTAAAACTAGAAGAATATCATTGATATAAAAGAAACTCAAGAGAAATTCAGCTGATGTCTCAGAGCTCATTTCTGTTTTCTTATGCACCTTTTGGCAGGAGGGAATCAGCAGGGAACACACATCACCTTAATTAGGTCTGTTCCTAAATCTACAAGGGTGACTGGCATGTTTTTCAAAGGCAGCAGCTTTAAATACATAAAGTAGTGTATAGCTGGAAAAAAAATGGAAGAGGAAAAAAACTCATACCCTTGTGAAGAATTTTGACAGATATATGTATCTCAAATAACGATGGAGGTTTGAAATGCTGGTTTGAACTAGAGTTCACTCAAACCATTACCTGGCCAGCTGCACAAATATGTTTGACCATATAAGTGATCAGAGAACTGGTTCAGAAATCCGAATGCAAAAGGAGGTCATGGTGTTTATTCTGACTTGCACAGGAGAATTTTCATGATGATTTTATGACTTCATTGACAGATCTGTAATTACCTTCCAAAAGATGTCATGAAAGTAATGAATCAAAGGGAAGAGACATTGTTGAAAGCATCTTAGAAAAAACATCAGAGTTTCAGGTAACTAGGTCAGGCAAGCTGTGTGGGTTGTGCTCTCCGCAGTCTTAAACACTTAAGGACTAATACTGCCAAAATTTAGCTAAGGAACATTTTTTCCTAAGCTGATCAAGGATAAGACTTCATTATTAGGGGAGAATAGATCTCTTTTAGGGTTAAAGACAAATAAATACCTCTACCCAACTTAGTGGTAGCAATTAGAAGCCATTCCTTTTGAAGTGCCAATTAACATTCTCTTATGTAAATAAAATCTCTCCAAATTAGAAAATAAAGGATCTGTGTCCCTGTGCCTCAATATCAGCTCTTTATTCCGATAGGAGCCATGGTGTCCATGGAGCTCAAGAGAAATCCTCTGACTTAGAACATAAGGGCTGCAAGCCACTGCCCTATTTCCCCTTCCCTTTGCCCCCAAATCCTGGCAGAACAGCTCAAATTAAAAACTCTCAGTCTTCCGTAAAGCATGTTGGCCACAGCAATGGAAAACACACACCACTGTGTTTAAATAAAATGAAAACGCTTTGTTTGCAGCGTTACCAAACAATCATTACATTCAAAGCGTTAAATGTGAAGCTTTTATATATAGCTCAGTGTTCAGAAAGAAAAATTAAAACTAAAAAAAACTCTTTTTTTGGCACAGAACAAACAAAAGTGGTTTTCTGTATGAACTGGTGAATATTTTTCTGTTATTTTTCAACACCCCTTTTTGCCAAAAATTTCACTCCAATCCTTCTCTAAGACGTTTCCTACTAAGAGGTCCACTGCCACTCAATCTGCATGAAACCGTAAATGCTTTACTAATTGAGACAAACTTTCAAGTGATGGATTACAAATTAATTTGCACTTTTCTATGATAATTTTATATTAATTAAATGCATCATCTTAATTAAGTCAAAATTAAATTAGCTCTTAGAAGGAAAAGTCAAAATTAATTAGTTTGTGGCATGTTTCATAAAATACATCAAGGAACTCTGGACTGAACTTTACCCATATTACATCACATTATACTGTTAATAAAGATGAAAAAATATCTGCTAAGAAGTAGGAGGTTTTAATCATAGAAGGCATGGTTAAGTTCACGTGACAAAAAGAGGTAGAGCTTAAGTCATGGTTGACACAAACATGGTTATTTGCTCAATGAAGCTCCAGCAAGAAACTTATTAGCTTAGGTAGGCTTAGGTAAAGGGTTAAGGAGATTAAATCCAAAGCCTCCCTGCTTTCTCACAAGACAGCTCTCTTACTAAGTCCAGTTGTTTTCTGCTTGTTAGCACAAAACACAGAAAACTCCTCAGCTATTTGCCATCCTACAAAACTCAGAAATATCCACTGTGGATAGTTCCATGGAAGCAAATGCCATGAGGAAAGAGGAAAAGTAGTAATCAAGAGAAAAATATCAAACCAATATTTATATCATGGCATGAGAGTATCATATCAAGGGAAGAGAGAAACGAAGGAAGGCTATTAACTATTTGAAAGGCAACTGCATCCCACAGGGCCTGGAGATTGCTGCTCACATCCAGGACTGCATTTTGCCAGCACTGTTTTCTGATCCAGCACTGAACAGAGAGCTTCACTGACAGCACCATAACCTTCACCCTGCACTGTCAGTGCGAATTGTCCAGCCCCTACTGCCTTTGGAGATTGCTGCTTTTTGTCTAATGTTGGTTTCACTACACTTTTAGCTCATTTAACGTAAGCAAATGTACCTCCATAAAAGTCACATAGCAATAATCTCATTTTAACTGTGATTCTTTGATTGAGAAGTTTGACAATTCTTATCCCTCAAAATTTTTAAATGTCTTACAGGTTTGAGTCTCAAATTTCAAGTTTTGCATTGGAGTTGATATCATGACATTCTTAGTGGATACCTTTAAGTTTCTTTCAAAAACCAGACGCAAATTCAGAGATCCACTTCCCTATTTACAGTGGAGTATATCAGAAGAAAATCTGCTGAAATGAATGGAGTTGCAGTAGTCAGCTTCAAAGGGAAATCGGGGAGAATGGCAGACAGGATTTTAACTGACTGCACCTTCAGAACAAACAATATAATCCAGCCTGAATCAAGACCATTTTCCAATGCAAGATTCATAAAGCTTAGGAATAAACCTTTCAGACAAATGTCTAAGTACTCAGTGTACTTACACAGCCTAATTTACTGCCTAATTTTTCAATTACTTGAGTTCTGCAAGTTATTAAAAAGCAAAAAAACCCAAAACACAGTGACTCCCACAGAACTGAAAACCCCATCTGATTTCAAAAAAAGCTGAAACACGCCAAGACTCGCCAAAAATCTCAATGTGTGATAGAAAAGCACAGGACCCATGGAGCATCTCACGCACTTTTCATCTCTACCTTCCTACACCAGTGATGAGCAAACAGTCTCACCTTCACGTCTTGACAGCAGTTACCGAGCTAAATTAATAAAATGCTAAATCCTGCATTCTCTCTGGCCAATGGCACAGGAAAACTGCTGACCCTCCAAGCATAGGGCACTTGGGGGGCAGGAATGAGCACAGGAATTATTCATCCCCAGAGCTTCAGAGGAAGAAAAGGCAAGGCAGGCCCCAGCTCCCTGCCCAGCCGGGCTGGCTGTGGACAGTTGGTTTAAATGTAGATTAGTTATATTACAATTTCTATTCCTCTCCCAGCAGATGCATATGCATTTGCCCTGTGTGACCAGAGGAAGATGAGACTATCCTATTGCAAACTAATCTGGTGCTGCGCACACACTTCTGCAGAGGAAAATAAATCACTGAAGTGTGACTTCTGTGTAATATAGATGTGTTGTTCCCCTTAAAGAACAGAAGTACAAACACTTCACAGTCTGGGTGATCGAATGATACCCTTGAAAAAGAGAACTGCAGCAGAGGATATCCAACACAACTAAGTATGCTGAATGTTAAGTGCTGTTCCGTCTAAATAGGTAAAAGAATAGTTACTTGGCAGCAAAAAGAACATCTTAAAAAGGAAACCGAGATATCTTTCACAATTTTAAACAATGTGTTTTCTCACTTTTTATGACAAAGGATTTTTCAGAAGCTCAGACATCAGTTTTTCTGATATATTTCCTGTCTGTCACAGATACCTTTTCTATTTGACAGTGTAAAACTGATTACAAATGATGGACCTCTGACATCCATGTGTCTGTTACAAAGCAAAACAGGCAACCTCTCACATGTGCATTGCAAATATTGCTATTATAATGCCTTACACATTAATACAGGCAGGGGTACATGTGAAGTTAACAATAAAAAAAGATATAGTCCCTACGAGTACAGTGAGCATTGCTGACAAATCACATGTTGCTCCAAGAATACCAAAAGACTTCAAATAAATATTCATAAAAATGCCTTCTTTGCCTCTTTAAAACACACCTTTAAATAATCCAGACACAGAGCCTGGAAATAAATTCAATCTTCTTCCAGTCAGACAAATGGCAAACTTGAATTACTTTGTTCTTCATCTTCCCATCCATCTACTTAATTTCGGTTTTTCTTTGTATCTTACAAAAACCTAACCTATTTCTACCGAGCTTTCATCCAAACTGAAGATAAGCACTGTTTTGGGCTGACTCTTTGCTTAAGCTGGTGATAAGCTGAAAAGTGCAATTGGAATGCAATCAGGTCTGGAAACAATACATGGTGATCACAGGATTAAAAAACTAAACTCTCCCAGTTTATCCAAAAGACAGCTAAGGGTTAGGCTGATCACTATTTGCAATTTTCTGAAAAAGATGTTTATATCAGCAGTGTGGCACAGAGGGACACAATTCTTGTATTTCCTGAATCCTGAAAGGTGTGTAGCTCTTAAAATATACTCGTTGGCTAAAAGGCTGGGATGTCTAAAATCAGCTGTAAGTGTAGAAAGAAGCAACTTTGAAATTGTCAGCTGGAGGTCAAAGCAGTTTGATTAAGGAGTGCAATTATTATTTCCTCTTATCCTGCAAACAACAGAATTTACCAGAGCACTTTGTCATCAACACATGTACTACAAACAATAGGAAATGAATCTATCTATCCATCACGGGTAAACAGATGTAGTGGAGATATATTTTGTCTTGCTCGTAATTACAATGCTCAGAACATCCTCCCCTTTTGCACATGCCATTATTCCATTTGCCTCGCTGAATTCTGTGCTTTGCTTGGAAATTAAATCAGGTCTTGAATTTGAAACCAGGACAATATTGAATCCCAAATCTATCAAAAAGTGCTGTCTCCTTAACTGAGCAAAAATTTCCATTTTCCCCTCAAACTATTAATATTAAGATACAATCACAAGAAAGAAAAAAAAAAGCTGAGCTGAGCTTTAGAATATATCTCTTCGCTGAATAAGTGACAAAAAGTTAAAAGCAGTAATTTAGGAAACTTAAATGTGACAGTGTGTGATAGATGTGAGTTGGCAAGGCAAGAAAATGAGAAACATTAAAATCATATATTAGAATAGATCAAGCTCTACATACCAGTTTATGTCAGCAAATTTCTTTTGATATGTCAAGTCCCTATAGGGCTAGGATTCAAGTATACTTTGAAGATGTATTTTAAAAGGAATATGTTTATGTTTAAAAACTTAATAAGATCATGTGTGTATGGAAGGCAAAGAAAAATAAAATTGAATGTAGTATTGTTAAGTTCACTGCAAGGTTTCCCCCTGTGTGGCATTTCTAATGTTTTTTCATGTTCTTCAGAACATTTCAGATTCTTTTACTGATATAGTCTTCTGCTTTCCCAGGTACCAAACAGAATGCTGTAAAAGGCCATATGGGATTTTATCCCCAGCCATTGCCTATCAAAAATGGTACCAAGTCAGTGAATTGCAGCTTGGTCAAAGGACATCAAGCAAATTGAATTGAGGCATGCACCAGCTCCCCCAGGATGCTGTCAAAGGCTGTGTCACTGCTAGCAGGGGAACAAAAGCCATGTTCTGGTCAACACTGAGCCAGACATTTGCAGCTGGGCTGAATCCTTCTCCCCAGTCACAATCCATAATATCATTGAACAGAAGGTCACTCAGTTATAAATAAATAGATTTGTACATTGAATCCTTGCCACCACTCCATTTGAAATACCACAGTGTGGAGCAGCAATTAGATGTAATAGCAATGATTCTGCATCTGAGCTGCTCTCATTACAATCAGAAAAAGGACTGTTTGCAGATTTCATACATCAACACCGCTGTGGGGGGTGCCCCTTGGCACCAGCCATGCAGACCAAATGAGAGGAGGGATGGCTCACCAGCAGAAAATCAGTAGTCCCAAGTCAGAAAAAGGAGAGTGAAGTGCTGTCAGCCGTGGGCAGCTGAGCTCCTCCAGCAGCACCAGGGCAGGGACACAATCCTGGTGTTCCAGCCAAAAAGAGATGCCTCCACCAGCAGAGAGAGGCTCCAGAATGGGAGTCTGCTCTGTACAAATGCTATTTACAGCACCCGTTGTGCCTCGCAGTTCTACTGTAAATGCCTCCAAGATGTGTGATGAGATGCAGACCAACAGGGAAGCAAAATACAGCGAGCGAGATGATCATTGCCCTAACACAGCACAGGAGGCTGGCAGCTGCAGCCAGAACACTCATTTTATTGACCACTAGCGAGCCGCCTGTACTTTGGATCATTCTGGAGAGTACTTGGCATCCCAGGAGCCAGTGAAGCCCTGGGCCAGCCCCTCGTGCAGCCCCGGTGTGGTGCCTGTGATCCAAGGGGTGCAGGTGCTCCCAGATGGAGGAGGGCTGTGCCTCCGTGGCACGCTGTGGCACCAGCAGGGTTTTTACACCACACTGCAGCCTTTTGCATCCTTATCTGTGCAGCATAATCAGGTGTGATTGCATGTTTGCATTCACAGAAAGATCACTGGAGTCTTTCCCTTTAAATGAAGGTCTCAGTTCCCCTGGCGGCACTGCGCAAATAAAGCTCCTGCTGGTGCGCAAGAAGGTTTATGGTTTACAGGGACATGCAGAAAATCAGCACTGGTGGGAAATGGTTTCCTCCTCCTGACTGTGAATGGACCCACACAAAGCCTTTCGAAAGACTGGTGGTTGATAGCAATAGAGAAAGGCACAAATGCTTAAATGATTCTGAATCAAAGGTGAGCCAAAGGTAAATAGCATCTAGAATGACAGGGTGGACCATATACTCCCTCAGCAGCCACCCCGACCCAGCTGCATCTCCAAAACCATCAACACAAGTGCCTGTGGACTCTGCCAGGAAGCCAGATGCCATTTTCTGGAAAATTGTGTTCTATAGCTTGGCATCTGGTAATTGTGATGTCCAGCCAGAAACTGTGAGGGGAGGAAAATATATTTTCTTCAGTAAACAACAAGCAACCGATCACCCCCGTTTAAAAATGTCACTCTAAAGAAAGAAACATAAAAAGGCAGGAGGAAAGAAAAAAACAAAACACCAACCAACCCACAGAGACTTTATTAACACACACACACACAAAGAAATATTTCTCTGCATGAAGAATATGATAAGCTCAAGCTTTCATTTATGAGCTCTCATAAATGATACATTTTTAGGAAGGTTTTTCTCAAGCATCTGTAGAATTTGTTCAGTTCTTTGTTTCCATCCAAATAGTCTATTGGCAATAGGGGGGAAGGTTATGAGACAGTTCTGCTTACCACTTTCATGGACCATCACCTCCCCCTGCCAACCCCTCCCCAGCTTTGATCTAAAAATGTTGCAATCAGCAGACCACTAGGAAGCCTTCCAAACTCCACAGTTGGATAACAACCAACCCTCTCTCATCTGCTGCATGTTGAAATCTCACACAATTCAGGAGACCAGGATTTTTCCGTGGTGTGGCTGGAAATCAGACAATTCTATACAAAAAGCCAAAGGGGTGATTCTCTCCTGCAAGAGTTTCACTGACTGAAAAATCAGGCTGTTTCCAAGTCTGAAAGCAAACCTACAGTAACTGATAATCCTTTACTACAAATGAAGTGTCCCTCGGTGTATTCTCCCACCACAGGCTCACAACAAGCCTTCATCCATCACAGATAAATGATAAAAATTAGATGATCATAAAATTTTTCTACCAACTCCATCAAGAGTGAATCTCTGATTTGCTTATAATAACTTTCAACTGCAACCTTAATATTCAAACTTAAGTTAAAAAATAAATCTTTCTATGCTCTCTCTGGGAATACACTCCCTGCAAAGCAGCAAAAACCTTGAACAACTAACAGGTAATTTCTCATGTTTAATCAATAAGAGTTTCTGCGAATTTTAAGAGCAAAACTGTAGCTCTGGCATCAGCACTGTGCAACATCAAAATCTGCTTTGTCTCAGGAGCAGACTGTCAACTGGGCTGTGAATCCATGCCATAATTTTATTTCCAGAGTTGGTCTAGCCAGTGGAAAAGCTGCCGGAGCCAGTTCTGCTTCTGGTGCCTGTTGTTCTCAGGTCACCTTGGTCTAACACAGCACCTGCCTCGAGGAGGAGCCCAGGGTCAGGCCTCTCCCCACCCGGGGGAAGGATGTTAGTTTCCACTCCAAATCCCAAGCCCTGGAAAGCAAATGGCTGCACTGCCTCTCTTGCCCTCACGTACCACAAGATTTCTCAACATCAGAATGTAAATGACCTTCCATTTTTTCTTTCCTGCGTGACATTTTACATCTACGTTCAAAGCCTCATGGAAAGTCTTGTTGATCTCTTCAGGCTTTGAATCAAGCAAGGACATTTCCAGTTATAAATATTTCTGTCTAAAATATTTTACATAAAAGCACAAGTTCAGTAAGACTAGCCCTTCATAAATTTATTAGAGTGGAATATGAACCGTGTTCTTAATTTGAAAAAAAATCTGTGAAAATTCTTTTCTGATCTTTCTGCATTTTCTGCATAGTTTGCTGCAGTAGCATTCAGAAAGAAATCTGTACAGCACCTCTGTAAAATATAAAATATTTAGAAGACATAGATATCCTTTAAACTGGGACTGTAGCTCATGTCATTTCTAATGCAGCCAGAGCCAAACTGCACTCTGTGAAACTCTTAAAATTATTAAAACTTATCAAAACATATCAGACTGCAAAATAAGTGTATTTTGATACCTAGAGCTACACAAAATGTTCAGAAACATCAGCTAGCACCACATTAGAGCCTTTTATACACACAGAGGTTGCAGAACAGCAAATGCCACCAAACATTTATGCCGTGACAACCAGATATGCACAGGTCTTAGAGTGTGAAGCCTAACTCAGGGTACCAAGTTTAACTCAAAGCCCACTTGTTGCTCAGTTATTGAGAAATAAAGTTGAATTTAAGCATTCATCTCACTGCAAGTGTAAAAGTTCTAGTTCTGTCATTTGTAATGAAGTCGCCTAACAAGGGATAAAAGATTATTGGCAGGAAAAGACAACTGCAGTGCATTAAAAGCAGATTAAGGTTGTAAGAAAAAGCAGTGGCAGGAAGGAAATTCACAGTTGAGGGGAAAAGGCTCCATATGTCTTCTAACACCAAGATACAATTGGGGACACCGAGGAAGTCATTAAGGAGAGACCCCATCGTGTGCTGGAATTACGAGACATATGGCAAGTTTTCCCTAAACTGTGGATTTTCTTGATTATCTACCATCAGCATACAATTCTAATGCTTTTCAAAAACCAGTTTTTAAAAAGTGAAAACAACCTACAGCTCCACTAGTAGTAGTTTGCTTGCGCAAGGAGCATTATATTGTCTGCCTGTATCCCTCAGACAAACCAAGCGTGGGGAGACTCAATAATATCCATGGAACACGTGTGGTAGCTGAGTTCAAGCCACACCACTACGAAATTAAGGGGCAGGGATAAATTCTGCTCTATTCCATGCTTCACATCTAATTTAGGCAAATTCCACCTTTTAAGGAGGATGTGGATGTAAAAATCCCTGAAGGTGAAACTATCATCACCCATTGGGTAGTGGCTGGTGACACACCCAAAACTGAAAGGGAACCAAAGCTTACAGTGACATTTGTACTCGTCATCTAAACCCCCTAAACCCCTGAGAACTCTCTGGAAAGTACTGGAAACATCCACTGCCCTCAAATACTGACATAATCACTTAAAAAATTCAGTGTTTCACATGATGATTGTACTGCATATCACAGTAAAGACCCCATGGTGAGGACGCTTGGGATGGGGATGGCCCACCCATGGCAAATGACCTGGTTAGCAACCCTTCACAAAATCAGAATTCTTAGCTGAATTTATGAAAGTGTCCAGAACAGTTGCCCATAAATACAGTGTACTTTGCATTATCATATCTTTTATAGTACGAATCCCTTTTACAGCATATATTATTGTCTATTCATTTTGGCAAAATCTAGTTTCATATATTCCACTAATATTGCATTAATAATCTTTTAGCACCATTTTAATTTTGAAGCAAATTAACATAATGAATTACATTTGAAAACTATTCACAATTTCATTAAGATATTTATTTCAATTTGATAATTGAATTTGTAATAAGTCTACAAAAAAATCTATTAGAAAAAAATGTTGTATTTCCTGCTATGTCTTCCTTACTGCAAATAATCTTAGTGAAGCCAAAGTTCACCCTAAGAAGGGCTGTGAGTCACTGGAAGGATCTGGCCTGAGGATGAAAAAACAACATTTTAGACTGTAAATCAGGCATAATCTGTGGCACAGGAGCCTTCAAATATTGGTGAGGCCGCCCACATGGCATGTCAGACCTCCCTAAGGCAATCACACCACCAGAATAACTTCCAGCCCCTCAACATCGAGGCTGAAATGCTGATTTAACTTTTTTTTTTTTTTTTGTATGACTAATGCCAAGTTGGCTCCTAGAGAGGCACTGCTGATCCAAGCAGAATTACCATGTTTTAACTGAATTTGAGCTAAACTTCTCCCATGCCTTTGAAAAGCTCTCTCAGTGTGTGAGTTTTTCCTCTTTCAGGTGTGTGTGTGTGAAGCTGGGCCGTGGGCAGAGTCCAGCACTCCCTGACCAGGCTCTTTTAAGGTATTCCACACATGGAAGGTGTAATGTTCAATATCAACTGTACTCACTTGAAGACATTTGATGTTCCACAGGACTTGGGTTGAAGCCAGTTCAAAACCCTCCAAAATCCTTGTTAAATGCTGAGGTTTTATACTCTGTGTTGGCCTGAACTACTTCTTCGCTCTGCCCATGCTGCCCTGGCCAGCTCAGGGAGGAAGAGTTACACCTCCTGCTCGCACCCAGTTGTGCAGGGCTGGTTCTCTCAAAGAAAAACCACATTTTGGCAGTCTCTGTGTGACAGCTGTGGTCAGTCACACCCTGCTTTGTTCTCCAAGCTCCATGGGCACCTCAGCCCAGCACATCCCCTCCGAGCCTCCTTCCCTGGGAGGGTTTGTTCCGTGAGTCACATTCACCCCCGGAGGGCTGAGTCAGTCAGAGGCACTAAACACACATTGCTTTTAATGCCTTATTCAAATTTACCAAATGTTCACTTAAACTGACATGAGAAGTTGATAGAGAAATTTGGTCATCATTTCTTTTGGAAGTCAAAAGTGGCCTGAAAACCCTTGCATTAAAACCCTTTTTTTTCATGTAATCATATATGCACAGCTTAATTTAGAAATGTCAAGTGCATTATGATTTTTTCATGGTTTTGCTGATGACACCTTGGAGATCTCAAATCTAGGAAACAAAAATTTTCTTACACTTTATCAGGTTTTAAAGTAGCATAAAATTGCCTGCAAAGTGACTCTATACCATCTCATTTTAAAAGTTTATTGGGACAAAAACAAAACAACAAACTAATACAAAACCACGGATTCTGATTTTTAATTTTACTGAAAAGAAACCCTAACCCTCTCCCTCTTAAATGGAATCACAAGATTCAGTTTGTAGTTACTGATATCTCAAAGTCCTACCTGTTCTTTAATTGTAACTATTTTCAAGGATAAATATAATGAGACATAAATTTTATAAAGAAAAAAGAAATAAAGACTTTGCAAATAGATTTTGAGTCTTCAATATTATGAGGGAACAAAAGAAATCAACACCTCCCCTTCTCTCTCCTTGGGAACACACGTCTGTTCCAGAGATAAGCCTGAATAAGAATTACTGCTCCGAAAGCCCTGTAACTTTGTGGCAGTTTTGACTTGGATTCACACATTTGGGAAGTCATCAGACTCCTGCAAACGCTGCATGTAATTAGCTGGATTTAAAGCAGCTTAAACCCCACACCCACAGGATCCTTCTGAGTCTGCACATGTATAGAACAATGCAGGTATCAAATCACATCACAAATCCTCTGGCGGTGGCTGTGCCACATCACAAAAGGAAATCATACGAGGATGTAAGACTAAAAGAAAGACTTTGTTTGTTTGTCCCCCAAAACATTATGGAAAGGATGAAATTAACTTTTTAAGTCAGGAGAAGATTGATGATAATTGCCCAGAAGGTATCTGTAAGCAACACTGACCAAGAGGGGAAATTAAGAAAACCACAAGCCTATGTTTATGGTAATTTCTTCTCTAAATGTAATGTCTTAATGAAGCATTAATTTGTCATATAAATGACATTTTCATGACAACTTTTCACTGAGGACTTGAACTCTAACCAAAATATGTGGTCACTTTTTGTTGTTTCTTTATCACATTTGAAGGCTCACTTTTTCCACCCCAGCAATAAGACTCCCAAAGGCTTCTTCTCCCTATTTTAGTTTCAACTATGCTGGTGTACAAAAAAAAAAATAAAATTAAATTCATTAATAAATCTTGAAGCCCATAGCTTAGGTAATAAAATAATGACAATTGATAGCAACATAGTCAAAGTAACATCCTAATATTAAAAGCCAATTTCTGTGAACTACCATTTCCTCAGTTTCTTTAGTTGATAATTCAGAAAGCTGGGGGTTGTTGAGTTGTTGGGTTTTTTAATGTGAAAAGCATTGAAGGGTTCAAAAATTGGTGGAAGAGAGTGAAATAATTTGATATTCATCTCGCTTCTTTCAGTACCCGTCTCACAAGGTCATGATAGAAACCAGCAACTCCAATCCAATGAGATACAGAAATCTGTCTCTTGAGCCCAATCAAGGATCTGAAAAGCAACTTCAAAGATATTCTTGAGCTGAAGACCCTTACTTACTTTATTAAAAGGAAGAGAAAAAAAAATTCCAAATTTTTCAGTTTGAATGGTAATGGAGTGGGGGAGAAAGGCAGAGGTTAAATGAACTAGTGCAATAGTTTTTTCTATAACAAGTGTAGGTCCAGTCATCACAGTTTGAACCAAAAAAAAACCAACCAAAAAAAGAATCTTTGAACTGTTTGTAAGTCACTAATTGATAACTGATTGAACTTATAAAGGTGTTTCTGGTGAAGAAAAACATTGTTAAAAAGCCTGATACTGTTTGAATATCACCAACAGGGGAAAAGAGATTATGCTTTGTCTACCAATGACACAAATAATCTCAGATATCTCCTTTTTCACCTTTTCTAAGCACCAAAAGAACAGTGAAGCTGTTGAATGACAGGATTCAAGACAGACCTACAGAAAGTGCAAGTCCAACTCCATGACACCAGCTGTTTTCAAGGTGAAGTTACTGAAGGATAACAAAGCTAAAAATATGTTAGAAACTGCAGGTAGAGCTGCCACAAAATTTTCTATAAGCTTTGTCTCTAACACTGTATCTGCTAATTGTAGTTCCATTTACATGCTTATTTAAGGACACTGTACCATAGAAATAAAGCAACAACCATACCTTTGAAAAAGCAACAACAAAAAAAAACAAAAAAAAAAACAAAAAAAAAAACCCAAAAAAAAAAGAAACTCACCAGTTTACTTTTAGGTCATGAAATGTCTGGACTGGAGGAGGTGAGCCCAGCTATTTACACTTCCATTAAACTGAATAAATCAGGAGAGGAGATCTTGCCTGCTATTGAATTTCCCCAAGTCTTCAGTGCTCTTTCTCCTGACCTTTTCTTAAGCTCACCTGACTTCACAACAACCTTGTGCTGAAATTAATATCTAGTAACAAATCTCTAAAAAACTGTAAAAAGATAAAAGCAACCATTTCTCTGAAAGGGTAGGGCAAGAGTTCATAGGGAGCAGGAGACAAATAAGCTCCTGCTCAGACAAGGTGCTCTTGATTATCATCAGACAATGGCAGCAGCCTCTCCTGATAAGCCACACCTGAATGCAGCCTTATCTGTTTGCAAGTATAATCTCTTCCAAAACCTTTTTCCCACAGACAGAAAGCTGGCAACGTGTCTCTCATTGCTGGATATCAGCAGTAACAGATGCCCACACACACAGAGATCCATAAGTTAGCCTTAAGTTTTGATATTTGGGTATTTTTTTCTACTAGGGCTTTCCCAAAGCACCAGAAAGTCACAATATTTTGCTCTTGAATAAATATGGCAGGATGGAATTGGAGTGGTAAACTAAGAGAGAGGGACAGGGGGAGAGCTGGGCTAGTCAAAATGATGCAAAATGTAACATCTTGAATAAATACATTTCACTCATTGTTTGATGTTATCCCAGTTCTGGAAACAAAATTTTCAAATTTTTTAATCACTAATATTTTATGGAGAGGAGTATCCGTTTTCATTACCACATCCCTCGACTTCATCCAACAATAAAACTGTTCTCTGTTTCCCTCTCAAAATCTGAATCAAATGGTTCCCATTGAAATCTGCAAACCCACTTTTTACCCAATACTCAATAACTATAGGCAAACTGGTCTCAGAATGTTCCCTAGGACTAAATATCCAATAACTTTAGTGAAAGGACATTTCAATATTCAAAAAGAGCTTGCTCATTCAGAATTGTAGAATTAGAACTATCTTTCTATTAATGTTTTCGCTTGTCCAATTACATTATTCAAAAAAAATTTAAAAATTCGTCTCTCATTTTGAAACTACTTGTGTCTTCAGTCATCATTTCCTCTCCTGGTCTCCTGCCCTCCTCTGACAGATGTTGCCATTTCTGAGAAGAGGGGATCTGCAGTTCTAATCCAATTCTGTGACTTCAGCCTGGTGCAGCAGAAACAAACTCAACCTGTGACAGACAAGGTGAGAGCAGCACCCATTTCACACACCCTCTTTTCCCTCTGCTGCCAATGTCTGCCAGACCCCAGAGGCTCTGAGACTCCAGGAGTCCTTCTCAGCAAAAGCATCTGTCTCAGCTGAGACACCTTTTTAGAGGGATGACAAAGCAGACATCGGCATTTAGAAACCAAACATATGTATTAATGCCTGAAGCTCGAGAGAAACGAGCCACCAAGCTGGGCTGGCCATGTTGGGAATTCAACATACAGGAGCACTTTTCCTAGTAGGGAAAAGAAAAAAGTAGTGTATCACGAGTAGCCTCTGTGTGTGGCTATTGACTAGTTGACAAAACAGGCTAAAAATCAATAGCATTTTCTATGGGAAGTTAGATAACTTCCCAATAATATAAAACAAGGGTCTGCTGAGGAATAGATGTCATCTCTGCTGATGGCTTAACTGCAAATTTTTCATTTATTTATTTCTGCTTCTCAAAGGGCTCACTGAGTTCGGTCCTGGTACCAGCACTCCAGGGAATAAAAGAAAATAGTATTCCTGTATAAAAGGAAAAGGGAAGCTTCAAGCCATGGGCAATGCTGAACACTCAGCACTTCACTAGCTTTAAATACCAGAAAAATTACCTAAAACCTCTGAGAAACATTTACTGGTGCAAAATTGATCTGATGACATAAAGGGAATGGGCTCCCAGAGTGAAATCTTAGCACATCCTGTTTCCCACAGGATTGAAATCCTGTTATGCTTCGCCTCTTGTTATGGGCAGAATGGAAAGCACCTTATAAGCTAACAACAAAATAGTAGTTGTCATCCCATTTCTGTACACAGCCTGCTCGTGACAGTGACAAATTTCAACAGATAGCTAAGAAGGAAAAAAAAAACCAACCTAGTTTAACCAGCACGATTTAAAATGTTTAAACCAAGGTTTAGAAAAGGTAGATAGAGTTTGGGAAATAGGCTCTGTTGTTAGGGAGGTTTGGGTGGTCATTGTGCTGCCAATAGACCACAAATATTAGTCAGGTGCATTTTTACTTTCCGAACAACCAACTGGAAAATTGCCCAGGCCACTCATATAGTCACATTCAGCTCATATTACTAAAAATAGATTACAGATGGTTTTTTTCCAGCATGAAATGTGCATTTGGATGAGGGGGTTAATTTAAAAGTTATAGTAAACATGCAGCATTTCTTTGTCAATATCTGTTATCCTACTTTTGCTATCTAACAAATAATTAGTTATAATCATTTTTAAGAGAAAAGTGGACCGTTTTCCATTCTTATTAGCACAGGCTTTACCCTTCATCATGGTTTAATTTGAATACAACTGCAAATTTAACAGTATTTTACTTTTACTGCAGCAAAAGTAATTAAATCAATGTTGTATTTGTGGAGCTGCTTTAAAGTATTAAAGTAACTTGATCCCAAATGAACTTAAAATTTTAATTCATTTTACCTTATGCTGGCTGTGGAAGAAGTCAAATTTTTAAATGCAATATGACATATGGCTGTTCATTATTTATACATTCTGTAGCAGACTATAAATTTTACTTTGGACATATATCGAAGCACTGAAACCATTTCAGTTGCAAACACATAAATCATAGTTACAGTTATTAGTCTAAATGTAATGCCACCCAGGTTCTAGATCAAAACCTTTAAAATCCATTATAATTGACGTCTGCTGCATAACTTATGTCTGATTTTATTAAAGGAGCTCATTATTATTTATATCTTTGAGACATTATATTCCTAGCTGTGTAACCAGTTAAATGTGAAAGATTTGAGGAACGGAGGGAAAAAAGAAGGGAACAATAGTCTATAAACCAGAAAGAAAAAGGCTATAACAGAGGACAAAATGTGCTGAAATGGAACGACTTAATCCAAGGTATGGATGATCCAGCCTGCACCTGCAACACTTGGGACAAATCCAGAGGGAATTCTGCATCAGTTAACTCACACCTTGGTGAGAAGGCTGCAAACCAAACTGCATCCCCAATATTACACATTGCCCTACAACAGGGAAGGGGGAAAGGCTTCAGACAGTTCCTATAGCTTGAAAAATCACCAAAACAAAACTGAAAGGGCTGATTCTAGATTTGAGAGGAGGTTTTTTGCTGATGAGCTCTTTCCTTTGTGCACTCAGGATGGGAAGGGCACTCTGGGATGTACATCCTCTAAATGTGGGCAAGTCTTTGGCTTTTATTCCTTTCCCAGAGTGGCTGAGCCTCAAATCCACCAGCCTGTCTTCTCTGGACCATGGAGGTGTCACCATTCTCTTCCTGTTTTCCCCGTTTGTGTTCAAATGACTTTTCCTTGGCTCCACAAAGCAGCCAGAAGAAATAAATGTGAGAGCAGCTGTGTCAGTCAGATGTCTGCTGAAGACCTGACACTGCTAGCGCAAAAATCAATGGCAAGTCTTCAAAAGACACAGGATCAGACTTTTGGGTGGTTTGAAGCTTTCAGTGAGGGAAACCAATCTCTGAACCACTGTGAATTATACGTGGGTAATCGACACTTCCCCACCAGGGACAAGGGAAGTCCTTGGACAGGAACCCAGGCCTGCCCTGGGTGGGCATCAAAACAATTTTGGACTGATTTTCTTGGAACAATAGAAGCTTTTATTGCCTAGTCCACCTCAGCCTTGTCTACTTTTAAATTATATTTAACATAACATATTTCTACATTACACTTAAATTTACATTATGCTTTTATTACTCCTAAATTATATCAATATATTTAACTATATTTCAACACCACTTTACCTTCTTCTCATTAGCTGAAGAGAAAAATAATCAAGAAAATGAATATTACTCTCTGTATCTAGCTTTAGTTGCACATCACTATGCAAGAAAAAGTGATGATAAAAGCAAGGGCTTCATTTGGAATACTGTAGAGCTGGTGATGTGACGGCAGAGTTTCAGATCTTCCTCAAGTTAATTTTTGAATTTGTCCAATACAGTAATATCTAATTTCTGGAGATGTTGTGCATATTTCAGTGAGTATTGAACTGAAGCATCACTTACTTTATTTATCCTTTAATGCTTAATATTTTACTTAAAGTTTCATAACCTGAGCCAGAGAGAGATCTGAACTTCGGAGGAGGATGCCTAGTTGGTACCTGGTAGAACCAAGGGCATATTAAACAGTAGATACAAGAGTACATGAAATGCTGTCTTCAATTACAGATAGAAGGGGCATGGAGTTGTCTTGTGGTGGGCCTAGACAGCTGTTGGGTATTGGAATCTTCTGGAAGAGGAGTAAGGGAACAGAAATCAGCTTCGTTTGCTTGAAAATACCAGAAAATATTATATCTCAAACTTCTATTTTCAATGTAAAGTAAAAGAGAAAGGTGTTGTTAATATAGATTTCATGAGTATGAAATGCTAAAAAATAAATCTTGAAATCCAACACCAGTTAAATAGAAAGAATCTTCACTTGAAAATAAATGAAATTAATATTGAGAGTTTTTCCTCAGGATTAATCCACCATACAGAACTGCTTAATGAAAATTACACCTTTTCCTCTGATTAAAAACCGGCACTTTTTGTAGAATCCTTTTCATTAAACACATTGTCCACTCTCAAGTTTTACACCAAGCTCTTTTATGTTTTCCTTTGTCCCTGAATGCTCATGTTGGTTTCTCTTCAAATAATCTTCATATTTCAGAGAAAGGAAAGTTCAAGTGTTGACATAAAGCAGATGAGGAACTGGCCACCTAGACCTCGAATCTGGATAATTTGTAAATCTGCTTGTGTAGGCTGGCAATAATAATAAAAACTCATTAATCATGTAAGGCTGTGGTGCACTCTACTTGACAATAGCCCTGCAGCATTTCTTTGCTGTGGGGACAATATGCTTCATAAACTCAAATTAGTGAGCTGCAAAAGCTAATTGAATGCACGTGTAGTGCTTTGCCTGGGGATAATACACACCCAAAAGTCAAATGGGGTTCCAGTTTTATTACTTGGGTAAGAGTAGCTTCTGTAGAGCCCAGTAAGTCAGTTTATAAATTATCTGATTTTCTATTTCTTTTCTATCGTGGCACGATTTTTTATTTCACTGTGTAAATTGTCAGCCAAAGGAAAAAGAGTAATCCATAGGTCATTGGCCAAAACAGGGGTGAGTGTGAATTTGGGGATTGGAGGCACTGGCACTGCCCAGTTCTCCTTTGTTTCCCCAGGAGACCCAAAAATCAATCAACAAAGAGTGACTGATTAAGGTTCTTGCTCTCAGCTATTTAGATTTTTAGATAACATCCACCTGCAGGGATTTTTGGGCCAAAACTGTGTAAGTCCTACAAGACCATATACATCCTTCCCCTTGGGCTCTCTCTCTGAAAAGGCTGATAAGAGATTTAAGGTCCAAAATGAAAACAGATCCTTTATCTAATGAAGATCAAAAAGCTCATCATCTGTATCTTACTGCCCATGGAAATGATCTTATTGCTGGATGAGGAGTTCACTAAGCTCTAGTTTTGATTTTATATTAGGTAAGTTCATTATAAGATTGCGGACCTGCGGAATGTTTTATGGTTATTATATTTACTGCAGTATTTACTGATACAAGTCAGGATATATGCAATACAACAAAACACTGATGTGGCATAATAATATTAATGTCTTATTCTATTTGTGTACTGCCACAATAAAGGAAATGAACTGAATGTGTGCTAGACTAAAGATTAAAACTCCTCCCCAAAAGAATTAGCCAAATGAAACCATCAGAATTCCAGTTTGGGGGAAAAAAACCTGATTTTCCTTTACGTATCTTCACTGTGCACTACTGCTGATGACAAAACCTAGAATGTTCTACAGAAAAAGAGGCTGTATTCAAATGTTGAAATATTGGTGATTTGTCCATGTTGCATCCATTCACTAGAGGAGAGGCATGTTTTTAATGTTGTTTTAAAAGAGTTTCTTGCCCATTGTATGGTTCCCATTGACTGCATCCCTTACTGCAACTTCAGAGCAAAAGACCCCATATGTAGTGTTTTATAACATGTTTTAATTATCACTAAACTCCGGGAAATCAGAGAAAATATTATTCAGAACACTACTAATCATTCAGACCTACACATTCACCTCTTTGTCTCAACAATTGTGTTTGAGTTGTGACAAATTAGAGACCGACTGTAGAAATCAGAAAGATTTTGTTTTCATTCCAGAACTGACATCAAATAAAGTTACTCCA
Source organism: Acanthornis magna (assembly GCA_036785705.1). Lineage (NCBI taxonomy): Eukaryota > Metazoa > Chordata > Aves > Passeriformes > Acanthizidae > Acanthornis > Acanthornis magna. The sequence goes on from JAWUZG010000098.1 coordinate 2,777,136, forward strand.
TTTTCTAAGGCTAACAGAGTATATGGGGAAAAAAAAACCCGAACAAAAAACCTTCAGCTACAAATACTGAGGAACATGATCAATAAGGATGTGAATCTCAGAGTGGCCAGAGCTCTGCTGTTATTTTGCAAAGCTCCTCTAGCAGAAAAGGGATGCTGTCAAAATACTGCACAGCCTTTTCCCTCTGCCCTGACAAGATTCCTGATTTCACTTGCTTAAATCCAACTGCAGCTATTTCAGCCCTCCAGGTTCAGCACAACTAAGTTGTCTTCTTTCTGCATAATCAAAAATAAAACTAATTCCACAGCGCCCTTTATAGCTGGTCATTAGGAGGATATCTAAAGCAGGGAAAAGAAGATGCAATGTGACTTCAAAACTGCCTTGATCCAGCAACTTCAACAGCAAATTGCTTCTGACCACACATACACTCAGGTACTCCTCAGCCCTGAAATCCAAGAGCATTTCACTTCCTAATATGAATAAATTGGTACGTATTTTAAATTAATTCCTTCAATTTTGATGCCTAACTCTGATATTGGTGGGAGACATTTTCGCTGAAAGGTGCTTTTGCACACTATTTTTTCCTGCTCCTTAGGTTAGACAGCTCTTTAGTCGTTTAGCTTGTCTTCAGCTACCAAACACAAGTGTAGGAAATTGCATTAATTTGGCAGTTATTAGATTTATTTAGTGCTTTTTCATCTCTTACTATTAAATAATTGGATCTGAGTGTTATTTTAAAAGGCAAATGTCTTGCTGTTCCTTGGAAGGGTATTAAGAGGGAGAAATGGCTAAGATTTGATTTCATGAAGGCTTGACTTCAGATTTCTACAGCTGGAACTGCTGTCCTGTGTCTCTCAGTTGTCCCAATAGATGCAAGCTGTGAGCAAATATGAACATGAAGCTTACAGGGTATCTAGATTATTTTTTTTTTTTTTGGAAAAAGTTTCTTAAATTTAGTTTACCTGGTAAAACCAGATTTTGTTTGTGGGGGTTTTTCCCCCTCTTTATTGTCCAGGTCGCTAAGTTGTTTCAAAATGATAGTATGTAGTTGCACTGTTTTAGAAATCTTTCTGTTCTCTCTCAGGGAGAATAGAGATAAGCTGCATTTTTGTACTTTCTTAATCTCTGTGTTTGGTACTAGGTGTTGTATAGCTGTGACCAATGGTTTTAGGAGGTGGATTCCCTGCTGACCAATAGTTGCCAGATTATTAATGGATATATAAAGAAGTTTCTGTAAATAAAGTCTCTCTTTTCGCCATCTTGGGTCCTCCTGCCTGCTTCCTCTGCCAGCTTCTGCGAATCCCAGGAAATCTAAACCAACAATAGTAAATCTATTACTATACAGTATTATTTTCTGTAGCACTGAATAACACCTTCCATCTTTTAATTTTTTTCTTTAATGCTTCATTTGTTTCTAATCCCACACTATGACCCTAAACACCTGCAGTATATTAGGGGGCAGTATAGGAAATGCACATGGCAAATCTCACAACACATTTTGGAAAGTACAACAATTTGCCAGAGCGAGCCACATGGAAAACAACAGCTTTTTATCAGCAGCACTGAAACTGGGATGGAACGGCAGACAAGAGATTGAGCTATTGCCACCCTGTCCCCTCTGTGCTCCCTCAGGGGAATGGACTCCGTGGCCTCCTGAGCCTCATTTTCTGTGGCCAACACTCCGTGGCAGAGCTTGCTCACTCTTCCAGTGAGTGCATGGTGGGGCACAAACACCTCCTGCCTTTTGCTGTTTTTTTTTTCTGGGTGCTGGTGACCCAAATTAAACTTCTGACAGCTGGGGACATTCCAACCTGAAGCTCAGATTGATAAAGGAATGTGGGCTGCCTTCCCCAAGTAAAGCTTAAGACACCATAGAGAAAAGGTAGTCTGCATTTTACATCCCATTTGATAAACTGCAAACAAACTTGGCACGAAAAGTTTTTAATCAGTGGAGCTTACTGCAGTGTATTCATTACTGTTACAAAATGGGATTACAGTTATTCGGGATAGAGCTGTATGCTTCATATATTTTTATTGTTATTTATTTTAAGGAATATTTTTACACTGAGGCATAAAAGATTATATGCTATTACTTGTTTAACAGTTAAATATGACACTGGCAATATTCATCAACATTTTCCTACTATCATTCCTAAAATTAGTTTTCTAACAGGCATTTGGGTAGCTGGGCCAATTTTCAGAAATGATGAACATCTCCAGTTTCCACTAGCAACTCAGTCTATTTACTGTACCAGTGTATACTTCTAAGCACAAATTTCAGAAATTACTTTTAGCTATCTGTGTTCACAAAACTTGGAATATGATGTTGCTCAGTGTTTAGGTTTCCTGTTTTTTCCCCCCTCCAAACACTTTTTTTCTGTTAACTCACTGGTGGTGAGTAGATAATGATTTCTATTAAAAACACATCTCTTACAATTTTCATCTATACTGAAAATGTACACAGGTTACAAGAATGAATTCTAAGCAGTTTTCAGCTGTGATTCCTACATTTTCCATACTTTTGCTTTATGTGAATAGAAAAGAAGAGCAGCTGGAAAATTTGAATTTTATTTTCTCTGCACACCTCATTTTTACATCTCTAAAATCAGAGCGAATCTTCCTCTGCCCTCTGTGTAGGTCAAGAAACTGTAAACGTGACACCTTTTCAAATAATGCCATAAAATCCTCCATAGGAGAAATATCTCTGCCTTTACAGCTGCATCTTCTGGTTTCTCTAAAATTCATAAAACTTGAAATACTGAGAAGTCTGGTGTTGTACATTTGTAAGAGTTTATACCAAGAATAATTCTTTTATACATCGCAAAAAACTTAAATAAAACTCAAAGATTTAGCTCTGTCATATTTCCTACCCATTTTTCGCAGCCTTAGGAATAAATTTTGAGGGAAGGTACACATTACCTGCAGTAATCTGTGTATTACTTCTCTCCCCTGGTCACAGGGAACCATACAAGTCATCCTTTTAATAAGTCTTTCTTAATATAAGCATTGTCAGACAGCACAGTTTCGTTACAGGGAGATCTTTCAGACTGGTGTGACAGAGGGAGAGGTTTATGAGTTCCTTTGCTAAGCAAGGAAGATGCAGTAATTGAAAGTGCCCACAGGCTTGGAGATTTATTGTTAAGGGAAGTGTGCTGTAAACAAGAGTAACATTAAGGATTTGACTGTAATAATTCAATCTATCTTAGTTTACAAAAAAAATTTCAAAAATCTAAGTTTGCAAGTAGTAAGGTCTTGTTTACAAATAATTTGCAGTCCTCGTGGCATAGGCAGCTTTCAAAACCTCCCTGATGAAAGAAGTTTTATAAATGTAAGATATTACTACCCAAGCACTGGTCACTGGCATGTAATTTGAACCAAGGGTGTTTTTCATTGAAAGAGGTTCAACCTCTCTGTGCTTCAGTGTGTGGGGATGAGAGCAAAACAGCAAAGCAGAGCAATTTCCCTTTGTGGTTAGACAAACAGAACCAGGTGGGATTACTGGTTAGGAGCTGGGAAGGTGCAGGATCAGATGGAGCTTGAGATGAGTGCATTTGGCAGCAGCAGCCACATCATTCTGCACTAAATTCTCCAGCACACCTGGGCAGTTCCAGTCTCTCGAAATTTGGGTTTCTTTCTGTAGCCAAGCCCAGGGTGGTGCTGCCCCTGGCCACACCAGGAACCAGCACAGGGCCCTGCTGTTGGCTGAGCAGGTCTCACCTCTCAGTAAGTGATTGTCATTTTGATAAAACAGCAGTAGAAACTGCTCAAGACACCAAAACACAGTAAAGGAATTTGGCTAGAAAGGGAAAACATGCAGCTGTGGAAGAATGAAGTCACAGAAATGTATATTTTAGAGAATCTGATTTTCTTTGCCTGAAACGTCTTTCTGTTAAATCCCAAACATTGGAGAAGAGCAGCAAATTTGCAAAATGAACACTTATTGCTGTAAGGTTGAACTTCTGTTCCCAGGAATTAAAGGTGCTTGCTTCTAGACATAACACTCATCTTAAATTGATCCTAAGGGTAGAAGAAAGTGGAAGAGCTCACTTAGCAAAATACTAAATCCTTAGCACACAGTAACTATCCAGATCCCATACCTTCTGGGGCGGAAGGAGTGACATTTGATTTCATAAGCTGTAATTTGTACAGGAAGATCACAGGTCTGTAATTTGTATACACACAGCACTCCATAAAAACAGCATCACACTCTGCAAAACTGGTCTTGAATCATACAATGAAAGGAAGAGATTGGATAACTCACTTGATCTTATATGGAAGCATATGCTGCTCCAGAGGAATTATTAGAAACTATCTGAACTTTAAGGACAAAATTGCGAAGCCAGGACTTAACTGACGGAGTTATTTTGCTATTACCTTTTAAGATGGCAGGAATTACATTGCTATCTACAATCTGCTCTCCAGCACAGGACTTGGTACAAAGACAAAAAAATGTGATTTTGGGGTATGTAAAAAACATGCACGCAGGTATTTAAAAATATCTTGAATATTTAGAGTCATCAGAATATAAAGTTTAATTAAAGAAATATAAAAGGAGCATTAAGAGAATTATTTTCAAGGTTCTCATATCACTACCCTATCCGAGTCTCCTGATGTTCTTGCTTACAGAACTCATTTATTCCTCTACTTAGAAGTACCCCAGTTGTTCAGAGAATAAAAAGTGCTCTCAATTCTGATGCTGCCATTATGCAGAGGTAGTTAATAAGTTGTACTAAATAGCCTTTTACACCTCAAAAGCACATTACAATAGTGTTAGATGGATCTGCATGCCAGTGTGATGAGGAAAAAAAAAAGGAAGTGAACTAAAGACTTCCATTTTCATGGCAATTCCTTTCTCAAGTGCTAAGAAAAAAAAAAGAGAAAAAAAAATTCGATCTCTACAGTGGAGATGGTGACAATTAAAAGAAAAGGCTACACCAATCATCTATTGATTCACTGCTACACAACAGGCTTTATCACAGACCAAAAGCACTGAAAAATGGGACTGCCTAACAAGGAGGAGCAATCCCTAGAAACAATTTGATTTCCTCCTTTGTGAATAATAATATCGAAGACCTTAAATACTTCTGTGATGGAGAGCAAGATAGGCAGAGGCAGAGCAGGGCTTTTAATGCAAAGATACAAATATACTTTGGACCTATTAACTGATCAATTCACACTATCCCTGTGAAAATATTAGACCAAATCTTTAAAAGAACAAGTTAGGGCATTAAGAAATTTACATTCTTCAGCCTTTATAGTTGAAAGGTAAGTTTGCTATTGAGTTGCTGCAGAATTGTGCAATAGATTGGTTTTTAGATCACACAGTGAGGACCTGTCTGAAGGCAACAATGAGGAACCCTTTCAGCAGTGAGTATTTATTAATTGAACACATTACTGCAGGAACTGACACAACTAATCACCAGAAAGTTGCCCAAAATTTGCCACATTCCCCTGCTATTTCAAGCTTGCATAGATAGATTTTATCCTACTCCTGAAATTCCATCACATGATCCTATACAATTAAAATAACATGATTTTGTCCTTCTTGTTCTTCCAAGTCAAGCATTTCTACTATATATTTATTTATATCTAAGAACAGCCATAAGATCCTTTTCACCATATTTCTGTTTTCCTCTCTCTGTCTTTCGCTAGGTTGTTTGGGGGTTTTTGTGATAATGGAACAAAGCTAAATGAGTTTTGACTTTCAAATCTTCATTGACAAAGAGGTTCTTACAGTAGTTCCATAGCAAAAAGATGTAAGGATAGCACACACTGGCCCTCAGGGCAGATCAAAGCATGAAAAAGCAAAGTTGGGAGGTAAAATAGAGCTCATCTGGGAAACAGATTGTTTCTTTGTGGTCTAAACCTTTAAGATGGAGCAGTTTACAACCTGCAAGAGTTGATACCAGTGAGCTATTGAACCTGCAAATCAGTTCTTCTCCCATTTCCTACATCCCTTGTTACCTGTTTTAAAGAAATTTAGTCAACACCTGCTTTTTCTCAGTGAAACTATACAAAAAGGTCACTTTAAATAAACATTTAGGCAAAAATTACCAGGTTGTCTGAGCATAGTTTCATATGTTCACTGAAGAGAGAATACAAAGGCCATTTGAAATGTGCAAGCCTTAATAGTCAGGAAAGAAGAAAATCCAAATTTGAAGTGCAAGGAAAGCTGTCTTGGAGAAGGCAATCATTCTGAGCTGTAGAATTTCGTGGACGTGTGAGCTGTGCTCCCCATCTTTCTCCAGTGGATAAACATGTATTTTAATGCAATTTGCAATGGGGTTTGGGACTTATTACCAGCTGTCAAGAGATCAGTTATTGAGGGCTTAATTGACAGTGGATAATTAGCTTCTCTATGAACGGTGATTGTGTTTCACTCTGAAGATAGTGTAGTAAGAAAATGAAGCATATGGCAAAGTCAATTATGACTTTTTCTCAAAACTGTTTTTAATGGTATTTAACTATTGATCGGTTGGGTTCCAGTTTACTTTGATGGGTGTGCAGTATCTTAAGATGCTATTGGATTTAGGCTGTTTTCCATTTTAACTACTTATACCCTATGTAAACATAGAGAAATTACTGTATTGTTATTCCAAAAAAGGCTATTCTTCAGCACAATTTATGGAGCAGATGAGAACATTGCACAGGGCTGCAGAGTTATCAACAAGCAGATTAGAGTTTTGTCATGGCCTTAAGGCAAGCTGAGTGATCCCTATTATTTTCACTATTCAGCAGAGTTAATGCTGTCTCAGAACTAAACATATTGAAAAAGGTCTTCTAAAGTGCTTTTGGAAAGTATTCTTTCTGCCTTTTGTCAAGTCAGAAAATGAGAAATGATCACAATATTTTAGAGAGCAGGTCCCAGCTGAGGAGCACAGGGTTGTCCCAGGAGCACACAGTATTCATTGTTTGCAGATATTTAGATGCCTCCTGCATTAATAATCTCAACAGAGCTGTATCATTCTTGTACAGACATAGCTGAACTCACTATTAATTCAAAATGACATTTTAGAAAAAAAAACCACCTGTATCCCCATATTTGAAGGTATTAACATAATGTGTTTTTCTCATTTTTCCTGTATGAGAAATTTGACACGATATTATTTTAAACAATAGCTGCTTTCTAACAATAATGAAGTGGTTTGAAGACAAGTGAGATTATAATTTCCCTTCTCAATCTGGCCCTTGACTTTCTCCACAATATTGGCCAAATAAATGCTTTAATGTCTACAGGTTTAAGTTATAGACCCTGAAAAACGTTTGGAATTGCACAATGTAGGAGAATGAAAATCTATTGCAATGAGTCATCAAAAGTTGAGAATCTAAAATTCCTAATCTAAGTGGTTTAAAATATTTATTAAGTCTTAGTATTCTGGTTCCTCTAATAAAACTAGACAGAAATACTGTGATTTACAAAACACAAAGTCCTCTGAAAAAAGGGTCATAAAAACACTGCAAGTCCATATCTATTAACACAAGAAATTAATTCCTAACAGATTCAAGTTACAGCTTTAAAGGAAAAAAAGGGACATAATTGGATGGGTTAAAAAATCCTCCCATCCCATACACCTCGTGCCTGTTAGTGCAGTCACCGAAGGTCTGGGATGACATAACATTTCATTTTTTGTGCTCATATACTCTTTAGGGAAACAATCCCAAATCTCAAAAGAAACTGTACAAAGATTTAGGCTTCTCAAACTGATAGATTGATGGGCCACTAACTCACTTCACTGTAGGTTTTTAATTTAAAATTGTAAAGTTCAGAGGCTTCAGATACAGTGTCTTGATGACAGCTGCTTTTCATGACTGACAATTTGGCCTGGATTTAATTCAGAGGTCTGAGAGTCAAAATTGGGCAGATACACCACCAAAAGAGTATTTCAGTGTGTAACAAGAGCAAAGCCAGAAGTGATAATATCCAGTTCCTCTCTAATGGCTGTTATCTGCAGATCTCAAGATGTTACTGATATTCCACCAGCCAAATACTCTGCATTCAGCTCAGGAGGAGGTCAAGGGCAGAACACCCATGGATTTTAAAAGTTTGCTAGACTGAAGCAGATGTATCAAAACATATTCCTCCAGTTTCTGTCTTGCATAATAAATTGTGGGCCAAAGGAGCAGTAAACCACCAACCACCAGCCTGATAATTGCCTTTCTAATGAAAATGTGTGCCCCTTTTGTGTCATTTCTACTGTAAAACAGCATGCTAGTACTCACTGGTGAACAGTGCACTCGGCAGAAGCATAACTAATAGGAGAAATAAAAATTATGCCCCTGATGGTGTATTTTTTAATGTATTAAATAATGATTAGGGGCAAAGGGCAAATATTCAGCAATCAGCAAGCAACCAACAGGGAAAAACAGATACTGATTCAGTAAGCAAAGAGCATTAAAAAACCTGAGTGCAGCCCTTCTCCGAAATCTCACACTTGTCAGGGAAGTACTGAAACAGATCACCCTTTATTTTGATTGAAGGTAGTCTCTTCTCCAGATGCTACAGCTGTTCTGTTATCTGTTGCTATGTAATACATATCCCTGCAAATATCATGTCAGAAAGACATCCTTGCAGGCTGACAGCTAAGGCATTAACAGGCAATTCCAGTTACAGCTGGCCAAATTCCTGATTAGCTCTTCAGTAAACAAAGGGCGTTCTTACTGACAGTGGGCGATCTCAGACAAGGCAGGGCTGTGCCATGGCACGGCTCACAAGCCTCTGCTGTGTGCTACGGCATGTCAGGAGACAGCAAAATCATCTCCAACAACATTGGTGCCAGACTTGAATAGAGGCAAGGGTAATAATCCAGTCTGCCTGACAGAATTTCTCAGTTGCGCTCCTCTTTCGTATTGAACATATTGAAATACTTTTCTGTACAACCCGAAATTGTTGTTGGGTAAACCTAGAGAGGATAGGATATCGTTTGGTGACTTAATACTTCTGATCCTTACAAAGGTTGGCTGGGGAAAAAAACCAAAACAACTATACACAGAAAAAATGACAATTATTTCTTCTATAAAAGGAACAGCATCATACAGACAAATGGACGTGGCAGGAGAATTGCCAATTACACTCAGCCCGGTTCAAAAGGTTAATGATGAAATATATCTCTGGCTTATATTTCAAGAAGAAAACTAGCAGCAAGGCAAAATTATTCATTTTGAATCAAGTAAAAATGTTTTCTTTGGTCTTTCTCTAGTTATTGCTAACAATTTACTTCTACAAAATGCTTTCTGCTGTTTAAACAGGTATACTTAATCTCCTAAATTAAATTTAAATACTTTCAGATAGAATGACCTAGATATTTTTTCTTTAACTGCTACTTATATACTTTTAATGATGTAAACAGAACTGAAGGACATGGAATGATCCTCATTAATCCAATAATACTTTGTGGTTAGACCAGGTCATGGGAATATTTACAATAAAAAAACTTCATTTGCTCTGTAGGTTGATTTGGGAAAGGGCAGTAAAAGAGAACAATTTAGATGAACCTAGATTTAAAAATCTCCTGGTAAGATTTGATCCATTAGTTGTGGTAAAGTTAAGGTAGTTGGCCAGAGAAAATAGAACGAAAACAGGGGAAAGTTCTCCTCCTGCCTAGGGGAAGGAAGAAATCCATGAAATATTTTGAGGAGCCATCCAACCTGGACTTCCTTGCATCTCAAAGTAACACACACATGCACACTATGAAATGCACAGCAATTAACTCTCTTTGGACTGCTAGGGGTGAAATCAAACACAATTTTTGATATTATTTAAGCATTCAGCCTGTAGGTCCTGCTCTAGTGTTTCTTCCTTCTGCAGGTCCTTTATTAGGAGAGCAGGCAGCTCCTAGAGCTGGAGACACTCTGCACACACTGCTGTGGAAACCTGGCTAGTCCAAGGCTCCCTCCAAGGGCAGGAGAGCTGCTAAACCTCAGAGGCCAGGCACAAAACAATCCCAAACCCTATTGCCAGAACTCTTTAAAGGATTTGGTTTGCTGAGAATATATTCCAGTGGAAATAAAACTCATTTAAGATACTTGAATTTAGATATTTGAAAGTTTATACGTATTTTAAAGGCCCTGGTTTTCAGTAGGTATCCATCTGGGGGGTACCTACTAGTTTTATATTTAAACCTACTAGTTATATTGTAACCTACTTTTTAACCTATTTTATATTTAACCTATTTTAACCTACCTTTGTATTTAAACCCACTAGTTTTATGTTTAAACTGCTTAATGAACAAAACAACCCTGTGGAGCAGTTACCTTGCCCATTTCCTCCTTTCCCCCCATTAGGTTTCTCTCCAAGTTTGGTACAGCTTGATAATTCAGCTACTTTCAAAAGTGTGTGAGCACAGTCTGACTTCTGCAGCAATGTGCATCTTTGCCGTGCATCAGGCCCTGGACAAAATCCTCAGCCCAAAAAACCTCACCAAACAACAAAAACTCCATCCCTCGTCCATGATCAGAAACGCGCCAGAACTCAGCTACTGACACCAAAGCGGAGAGCAAACTTCAAAAAGGAATCTGACACAAAATGTACCAAAAACAACACTAAAAAGTTACCATTAAAAATGAAACAAATCAAGTCATTGGAGTTAAATAGTAGCAACCATCTTCTGAATAATATAGACTGCAAAACAAACTTTTGGATCAGTTTTAACCAATTCCAGAGATCTGCATGTAGAAGTGAACTGAGGTTGGCACTAGGTCACAGCACCATCTAAGAGCTTTACAGAGGTGATCTGTGTCAGCTGAAGGCACAGCAAGGCAATTGCTCACCTTGACCTGGCAGCCCAATTGACATCAAAGGTATCAAGAAAAATAGAAAAAGGTGGATAGGAAAGCAAAGAAAAAGTATGAAGTGACAAAAATGGAGTCTGGGGAAAAAAAATCTTGCTATAGAGGATCTCTTTGGTCAGGTCATGAACTCATGTCACATCCTCAATATAGCTGACAATAAATATCTGCTAACCTCATAGAGAAATGAAACAGGATAGTCAATATTAATTGCTGAAATACAATGTTCCAATGCAAAACTAGAGAGTGTATCACAATTAAATTATAGCACTGATGATAAACTGTACAGAGATGTGGGGAGCAGTGAACTCCTGAATTTTAACGTCAGTTTTGAGAGTTTGTTAGGTGATCCTGGCAAGTGACTTGTCCCTGAGTGCTCCACAGAGCCACACAGAGCTGGGAGCAACATTCACAGGATTGGATACACAGCAGTGTGCAATTTATCCTATTTCCACTACTGCAGAAGTGCTGCTTATAGATCCCTGCATTAGTGGCCAAATAAGAATTCAAACATATCATTATTTAAAGTTTTCAGAAGTGTAGGGTCATTCAGGAAGAGTTAGGAACCCCTTGCAAAATTAAAAAAAAAGGAAGAGTAGCAAAAGATTTTCTAAATAGATGCTGGGGGAGGCAAAAAGGGAGGAGAAGAAAATCCATGAATACTTCATAATTATAATACCAAATCATAAAAGTTCAGAATCTGTGAAACTACCACAAATTCCTATTTAGAAAACTTAATGTTGTGAATTGAGATTTAGTCCACAAAATCTATTTGGCTCAATAAATATGCTCAAAAGAAATGGGATCAAGATGTAGTTACTAAATTAAATTTCTTTTTTGTAATCTAGTTTTATGGAAAATAAACCCTAAAACTGTTTCAATACTGTATATTAATTAAATTTTTATAAGAAATTTGATTTATGGCCAGCAAGGTATCTCAATGGTTTGTGAATTGGCTGAATTCTTCTATTGTCACAGGTTACATCAACTTTTTGGCTTTAATATTAGTTGCTGATGAAAGCAGAGCACTGGCAAATGCATCCTTCTTCCTCCCAACTGACTTGAGACATATCCCACACTCCAGACTGATAACCAAATATTGTTTTCAAGACCCAAGTTAAACAGTGATTTAGAATACACAGAGATGAAAGATTAGGATTTTTTTTTTTTTTAGTGTTTCAGGGATCAGTAACGCTAAAAAGCACAACAGATTAATTATTCCTGTTATTGTGTTTGATTTCCCAGGAAAACAAAAGGAATCCTTACTGAGGGATTATCATTGTGACAGTCAACACCGAAATCAAAGCCCTGATGTATCACCACGTTCAGCCCCATAGCTGAGAGTTCTGAATGCCAAATATTCCTATTTCCTTTGGGGCTTTCCCACATTGAATAGCCCCTATCAGACAGAACAAATCTTTAAATTGTTAAACTACCTTAGGTGATGAGTGCACAGAAATAGATATAAATAAACTACCACAGCTTCAATATTCACTTTTATCTTTCACAGAGCCAGACTTATTATACAAATATGTGATCATACAATGCATCTTACACTTTTTAGCTGCACACTATGTTCTGATAATAGTTATTTACATAATTATTCTTTCTGCAGGGAAAGTATGGAGCACTATGAAAAACACTCAGGAAAAAGTCATTAGACAATTAGTCATACAATACTCTGGAGCTAAATCCACACAACTGTGCAAATAAGTAACTTCCTCCACGTGCTTCTGCAAAGGAAGGTTATCTACGTGAGTTATCAATTTTAAACTCAAATCTCCCCAGGTGTAGAGGGAAACAGTAAATTTCATAGAAATTACAGATCAATTTTGCTTTGCCATTAGAAACACCATTAGTTCTTTGCCAGGATATTTTTCCCTCTTTCTACTGTCTTTCCTGCTAATATGCTTTTCAAAAAGTAGAAAAGAATCCCAATTCCATTTCCCAGACTTCAGACTTAGAGTGCTTTGGACCTCAGACAAATGAACACTACACTAACAGTATGATAGTTTTTGGGTCTGTTTTTTCAGCTTCTTGATCCTAAACAGCTTTAATTTTTTGAAAGACTGAAGCAATTTATGCACAACAAAAAAAAGACACAGGGATGATTCACATACGTGGCAAAGATGATCAAGTAATAAATCCACATTGTACTGGATTATTCACATCTTTTAAGACAGACCAGAGTTTACTTGTAAAATAACAATTTAGAGGACACAGACAAAAAAAAATGATCTTGTTTGCTGCAAGGCAGTGATGAGGATGACCTTTGTGGCCCACTGCATAAAATTCCTTTTTAAAAGGCAATTCAGGGCAGATAAAAGGCGTGGAACTTTGTAGCTGCTGTGCAATGAGTCCTCCTCCTCCCCAATAACAGCAAGTGCATGGGGCCTCTATTATTTATAAGTTCATAATTATTTCTTACAAAGAAGGATGAGCCAAGAAACTCATATTCTCATAACCATTAAAGGATTTCCCCAGAGAATCCCAGTGAGCTAAACAGGCCCACTTAGCTGCAAAGGAACCACTTATGCAATCCAGGACCTGGGGAGCCTTCCTGGGTAAATAAGCCCCACGGACCCAGACTAAAGCTGCAGCATACAAACCCTGCAGGGATGCTGGGCTGAGGCTCCCTCAGCCCTGCTGGTGCTGGGCAGCCCCATGACCTCTCTTACTGCCCCACAATGGCCTGTCCTCCTTTACCAATTGAAGTCATTCTTCTGGGAAAAGCTGTCTCTCATTGTCTCGGTGTCCACCTGGGGTCCCAGGCTTTGCTGCTCTTTCTAGAGAGAGGCATAACAGAGATCAAAATAATAGGGGGACAGGGCACGTGTCCTATGTTCTCCTATAATTTGGAGAACAATCCTGTGGCAGCAAACAGTAGCTCTTCCTCAGACTTACGACAAACAGGTGGAAAATACACCTCGGAATGGTCTGTGGACACAGTGCTTAGCTTTAAATAAACGTTGATGCTGCTAATAACTAAATATCACTGCCCTGAGCCAGCAGGTTTGGATACAGTTCTGTATATTCCTTACAGTTATTTGCCCCCTAGTCGTGCTTGTTTTCTTTTGAAGAATAATTAAGATTTAATGGCATATTTTCACAGGTTTTTTCTGCTTGCTTTCTTGCTGCCTACTGTGCTGATTGCTTGTGTCTGATCCCGGTCATTATAAGAACTGTACAGTAATTGCCTATCTGGTGACTCGTTAATGAAGGTCCCCAGAGAGATGAGAAGCTGTTCTTTTGAAGTTCATCATGTTTGCTGTTGGCCTTCTAGTTTAATCTATACATTCACGACACCTTATTCAATTATTGGAAACTCCTTTTTTTCTAAGGATATAGACACCTTGTAAACAAGGTCCTTTATCTCTGCTAACAGCAGGGCTTACCTCTGATAAATCAAAGCTTTTTACACACCAGACACATTCTTTTAATCTCGGAAAAGCCAGGATGGTTCAAAAACAGAAAAAAACAAACCAAAACCCAAAACGTTCTGGTACAAACAGGTGTTTTGAATGAGGGAATTACCTCCAAAATGTAGCATTACAAACATCTAAAATTCAGCAACATATTGTAACAAAAAGCTGTGCTCATCAACACACATTTTCCAATTCTCAAGAGTTGTTCTTTCTCTTTTAAACTGAGCTTTGCAAGAGAAAGAATTACATTTAAGAATTTTCCGTGAAAGAAAAGTTTGAAACTGCTTAAGGAATAATCGTTATATTTGGCAGCAAGCCACCCAAACGCTTCCAGCTCTGTATTTTCAGGCATCCAACCTGCTCGTGCAGACAGACAGAGAGACAATCTACAAATTAAGCTTTATCCTCCCCTCGCTCACACCGAGGAATGCTATGTCCAAACACAGATCTGACCCCCTGCACTTACACACTCCACCAGCAATATCCTAGGGGGTCTGCAGAGACCTCCCCAGGTACCTGCTGAAGGGATTTTTGAGAGACCTACCCTCATTTCACCACAAACTTAGCAAAACCTTTTACAACACGTTCTGGTTTTTGACAAATGAACCTGCCAGAGAAAGGACTGTTTCAACTGAACATTCCTGTGACTGTAGCGCTGGAAATACTCAGCATCAGTTCAGATAATTAGATTTTGGTAGGGTTTGTTTGTGTGGTGGATGGCAGCACACAGAGGTGGAGGGTAGCGCTTTGCCTTCGGTGAAGGGCACACTGAAGGTGATTAACTGCTCTGGGTTTATTATCTGTGTCATTTACTCGATTGTTTTGCCGCAGTTGTGCTCTCCTTACAAGAGAGCTATCAGCCTGCATGGGGGGCCCACTGCTTGTGTTCACAAGGCTGCTTCATTTTCTCAGTTGGTTCACACAGAATTGAACAGGAAAAGAACTCGCTCTGAGCAGAAGGAAGTCTCCAAAACGAGGGCTCAGAGCAAGGAGCTCTTACCTCCAACAAATGCAAACATGCTCTGGAAGGCTCAGCCACTGGGAGTCCCTCCAATACATCACAACTTGAAAGATCCATGCAAAAAGTTTCTCTGGGTGTACTCTAAGAACATGGGGAAAGATGGATCCCTTCTGGTTTGAGGCTTGATGGCAGTGCTAAACAAGCACGAGAGGATTGATCTGAAGTTAAGCCACCAGGCTGGCAGAAGCTAAAGACAAGTTTTGCATGAATGAATTGTAAGTTGATGTTTCTGAGAGAACTTAACATTTCCACAACAAACTTGAATTACACCTTAGAGCTCTCTCCAGCCGCCTGAAAGAGGGTTATGGTGAGGTGAGGTGAGTCTCTGTCCCCAGGGAACCAGAACCAGGACGAGAGGAAATGGCCTCAAGCTGGGCCAGGGGAGGTAAAGGATGAATTCCTTTGGACACCAGGATGAATTCTTTCACTGCAAGGGTTGCCAAGCAGTGGCAGGAGCTGCCCAGAGAGGTGTGGAGTCCCCATCCCTGGAGGTGTCCAAGGAAGGACGGGAGGTGGCACTCAGTGCTCTGGGCTGGGTGACAAGGAGGGGATCGGGCACAGCTTGGACTCTGTGATGTTGGAGGTCTTTTCCAACCTCAATGATTCCATGATTCCAAGATTTTATTCTATAACTCTATCCACATGCAGCCTGAAATTTTGCAAAGCACCAGTCTAACAGCTCTTCCCAGCACAACACAAAAAAATCCTATTTTAACACTCAAGCAACAACAACCTTAAATTACTTTACAGTCTGATTTTTCCTTCCAGACACCAAACAGAAGGCTGCGCAAAGCCATTTATGCCTCTTTTTTAGGTCAGGAAGACCAAACAGGAATGGGATATCCTCTGTGATTCAAAGCTGCTCTTCATGACTCCTCCTTGTACAAACCAAGCGTGGAAAAGCAAGATGCCTCCCACCCCCTCGCACTACAGAAAACCCTCTCGAGTTCTCTTTTCCTCACCGCCTCGTGGCTCTTGCAAATTACACACAGGACTGAACAGCATTAAATAAGATAAGCTTTAGCACTTTTTCTAAGATGATGAACAAGTGAGGAAGACAGTGGGACTGCCCATAAACTCTGCAATTTTAACATCTCACAAGTATCAATGCTCACTGCAGCCACAGCTCCTCCTTCTCTGCTTCCTTCTGTGGCCTTGTACTCCACAGAAGCAAGCTGGCAGTAAAACACTATTGTTCACATAAAATGTAGGCTTCTGCTGCTAATTCTTTGCATTCATGACATTGAAGCAGAACTCTTTCTCCAATACTTGAAATCCATACAGTTCAATAAAAAATGCCTACTGCCGAGTTTTCATCCAACACCTCTTGATTGTTTTACAATGCTAAGCAAGCTTCGGGGTTACTGATGCTTGCTGCATGCACATAGTACACTTTTTTCAGGGTAAAATTAACATCATGTTAGCAGAGATCCGATTCAAAGAGCCTTGTGTGGAGAGACCTACCGGCCAGTGTGGGAAAGCTGAGGGGTTTGTAACTCGGATTTGCAGTCACACAATATCAGCCACTCCCTAATCATTCCTGCTCTGTTATCCCCTGATGGTGACATGTGCAGACCACAGCTCTCCCGAATTAAAGGCAGGATTCCATGCACTCACACACCTCTAGGCATTCTTGCCTTCTGCCACTCCTGTGCTTTCAGGAGTGTTCTGCCCCAGCTGAAATTCACCCGGACAGGAAAGATTTCCCCCTGCAAGTGCCAGATGGGGCACAGGACAGGTTGGTGTTATCCAGGTGTCTTGGCCACCTTCTTCACCCAGCGCTGGCCTCTTCAGCCAAAAACGACCCAAACTTGACAGGGAGTTTTCTCCAGTAAACAGAACATGAACTGCCAAAGGGACTTAAAACTAAGTTCACCTTTTTAATAGTTAATCACAGAATGATGAGAAAATGTAAAAGCAGCTTTAATTGAGACATTTGTTCATAGCAAATTAACGATTCCACTGAGATCGCTTTGGAGATATTTTAGTTTGCTATGAATGAAAATATCTTTACCTCATTCAGCCTCACAGTATTCTACATGTAAAAAAACTGATATTAAATGGATAAAAAAAAGCAAAGCAGAAACCAATCCCAAACCTCAAATAGCATTTGTATGACTAATGAACAATAGCCACTTACTCTCATATCATTAAAGTACTAACACAGTATAAATTAATAGATATTGCAATTAAGATTAACTAATGAGAAGGCTAAAAACTGTTCCTGGTGGCTTCTCAATTAAATGGGGAATGAAAAAAAGCAAAGCAAATCATACACATGACAGTTACGGCACATGATTTTCCAGATCTGAAAGTTTTATTTGCTGAGACTGGAGATAAACTAGGCTAGGAAAATATTAAAACTCAAATATTTGTGCAAACATAAAATTGACAATTTGTTATATTAAGCAGCGTATAGCCTTGCAACACAAGTTAGACCTGGGTTAAAATAAAATGTGATGGAAATACAATGAGATTGCAGTACAGAACAGAATTGCTGTAGCCATTGCCAAGCACATTTTGAATACAGGGCAAATAAGGGGTCATATAACACTGGGAAGAGGGAATTAAATCCAGTGATAGCATGGCAGAGCTTCCATAGTGGCATCAGACACTGTCACTGCACAGCCCAGGAAAACTGCTACTGGGAAAGAAATCTGGTGTCATATAAAGAATGTAGTGAAGATCTAATCAAAGCGTTCAGCCTGATCCACTGCTGCTGTTCCTAAAATGGGGTTGAAGAAGACAAAAAACTTATTCTTAATCACAACCCTTCTATCTATTTCTTATTCAAAAGATGACCTTCCTGCCACAAAACTGAGTTTACATGAGAAAGATGCAAACTAAACCAGTGTCTTAAGAAAGGCTGCCTGATTTCTTTGGTTTCATGGTGTGCCCTGATGCTCTTTTGTATGTTTACGTGAAGGGATGCTCCTTCGACATCTGAGCCAAAAGATAATTTCTCCAAAGAGGATGGAATGTGTCACAGCCCTTCCCGTGCTTCACCACAAGGCCTTCTAAGAATAATGAGCGTTCTTATGTTAATGTTATTATAACAGCAAAAGGCAAGGGTTTCTCAGGTTGAAATCAAATGGAAGTGAAACTACATCTGGTGGTTTGGTCAAGTTTGCCATTTTCATGTTCCAATATAAAATTATCTTTCGTCCAGATCCTAAGGGTAACATAAAAAGGAAGATTTTTTTTATCTCTTCCTAGGGTAGATAGATGTTTAATGAGCACTTGGTGATTCATCTAGAGTATAAAATTTCATCGGAGAGCCTGGTGTTATTATTCAAGCCCATTTCGCAGTCAGACAGCTCCCACTCTTCTATAAAGTATTTTTTTTACTCTGAAAAACAAGGCCTTGGAGGCAAGTCAGGGGATATACAGTGACATATTGAATTTACTGGCTTTGTCTGGAACAATATGCAGAAATATTTCAGTGATGCAAGACCATATCTATAAATAACTCGAAAACATGGTGAAAGACTGTGCCAACAGATTGCTGAAATCCCCAGTGGTTTGAATGGGAGTTTACTAGAGAGAATTCCTAAAGGATTACAGTTGCAAACAGAATGGAGACAAATAAAAATAAAAGCAGGGAATCTAAAATATCACTGCACAAAAGAATCATCTAATATTACACGGGAGCAACACTGGGTCAGTGTTGAGAGTTTTACAATTTCAAATACTGTATTTCTTTAAAGGGATTCATTTTCCCCTCCTTTTTTTCTCCTGCCTCCCTTTTTAAATGTGAATTCACGTTAAATATGTGGGCTTCAAGGCAGGAGTGGGGAAATACAGGCACAGTACCAAAGAGGAGCCCAAAATGCAGACAGCCAAATGAGGCACCAGATCATGGAATTCTCCATTCTCCTTCTCCATCTGTTTGCAGGTCTGTATGTCCTAGCTCCCCTCCTTGCTCTGATTTGCTTGGCAGCTGCAGCCAGGAGCAGAAGTGAAGAGGTTATTTCCAGCTGAGGAGGAGCTGCAGAGCTGCACCTCAGTCCTGGCAGAGCTGCCCCAACCCCAAAACTGGAGCTGAACTGGGATCACGGCCCCAATCCCAAAGATGGAGCTGAACTGGGATCACAGCCCCAGTCCCAAAGATGGAGCTGAACTGGGATCACGGCCCCAGTCCCAAAGATGGAGCTGAACTGGGATCACAGCCCCAGTCCCAAAGATGGAGCTGAACTGGGATCATAGCCCCAGCCCCAAAGCTGGAGCTGAACTGGGATCACAGCCTCAATCCCAAACCCAAAGCTGAACTAGGATCACGGCCCCAATCCCAAAAGTGGAGCTGAACTGGGATCACAGACCCAATCCCAAACCTGGAGCAGAACTGGGATCACAGCACCCAGGCACCTCTGAATGCAGCTCAATGTTGAGAGAAGCTTGAGGGAAAACGCATTTTCACCAAATTAACCCTTCCTCTACATCAGGAAAGCTGAACTGACAGCTTCAACTATGTAGAAGTCAAGCCGGCCACCTTTACAATCCTTCAGGAGTGAATCACACCTTGGCTACTTCTATACTCACAAAAAAAAAATCTTCAAAACAGCTGCTATTGCATAATAGATTCAACTTGTCACCTTCCTCTCCTTTCTGTGACACTGCAGTGTCATCGGGAGAAACGGAAACTGACTCAGGCCCCACACCGCATCCAATTTAAATCATACAAAATTTAAAAATTTGAGTCAAAATTCTAATGCAAAGCTTGTTCCCGTTAAGGGAACAGGTCAGGTCAATTGGCTGATTAAATTTAAAAAAACCCAAAAAGCAACAACAAACATTTGAAAGAAATTCAAAATGATGAAGGTATTTTTTAGCTACACCAAGATCCAGTTCTGTCCCGGTTCAAGTCCCCTTAGAGACAGAGGTTTTCTGCTGTACTTGGTTTTCTCCTTCCCTCTTCCACACACACACACACTACTCCTGCTGGTCTTTGAAAAGGGCTCAATTCAGGTAGGGAAATCCTGCCCTCTGAAGATGCACTCAGACTTTCACATCAATTAAACTAATTGGCAGCAAGTGCAACATGTACCTTAATCGTAGCTGCAAACACCCCGTGATTATTCCAAATCCTTTCTGAAAACAAGATTGTTATTTTTATAGGGCCCTGAAATAAATATTTTAAAAGAAAAATAGGAGCCTGTGTTAGAATATTTTACTGTATTCCCTCCAAAGTCAAATTATCCAAACAAATAACTTTGTCCCAATAAGCTTATCTATTTCAAAAACAAAAATTAGCATTTTTATTTTTTAACTATGATGTGCTCTTTTTCACCAATCTGCACCTTTAGTGAAGTCTTGTTTCAATCAGCCCCAGCCCCCAAAAATGTCTCATATTAAATGTTAGGGTTTTAACACGCACAGGAAACCTAGAATTATTTAATAATCTATGTCATATTTTTAATTAAAAGACTGACAGCTAAAGTGAGCTGCACAACATCACCCAAATATGAGCCCATTGTGAAACGGTGCTTCAAATGCAAGAGCCAGGTAGGACTGCCCCAGAAACTCAAATTTGAGGGGCACAAAGGAGGAGCCTGAAACGCGGTTTCAATCAGTCCCCAGGGGCAGCACCTGCCTGGCCAGGAGCCCTCCAGCCATCACAGCCATCCCCAGGGAGCAGGGAGCAGCAGAGGAGCACCCGTGCAGCAGCTGCTCTGCCTGGGGCCACACAGATCCCCAGAGATCTGTCACCAGGGGACCTTTGTCATCATCTTCCCACCGCTGCTCATCCTGATCCGGCTTCATTCAGCTCTGTGGCAATTCAAACACCACTTAAATTGAGATTCATTCTGAGCTGCAAGGAATGGAGCTGCTGCCTCATCTGGGAGAGCATTCCCAGCGTTACTGGCACTAGAAATGCTACACAGCATTTGTAGGACAGGCAGGCGAGGCTCCTGCAGGAAACTGGGGAAGAATCAGGTAAGCAAAGGCAGTGTTGATGGCACGTTATTCCTTCCAGGTAACCCAGCTGGGGCAGGACTCTGGTGACAGCAGACAGAGCAGAGGGAGGCACGATGGGTGTGCTTGCTCTGAAGTACAGCCTCCGAGGAAGCTGTTAGCTGAACCTTCTATCCCTGCTTTCATCTATAACGCCTTCATACGCCTGAAAACTGTCAGTGTTCCTTGCTTAGCTTCTTTGAGAAAAAGAAGGAATTATTTCCAGAGAGAGATCACTGCACCCCAATACAAACAGCAGCCACAATTGTGCAGAAGCTGAATGGAAGTGGGGAGAGAGTGGGAATAGTTCAGTCTTCAATTACCAAGCAGGCAAGTCATACTAAATCACACTGCTCTGGCTTCAGACAGCCCTTCAGAGCCCTCAAAACTCTACCACAGGTATTTGGAGCATGTGGGAGAAGTCATCAAGTGGTTTTGTTTGTTTGCTTCTTTTCATCTCTACTAACCTAAATGTATTCTGAGGAAATTCTCAGTTTGGTATCAGACACATGCAAGTCCTTTTTGTCTCACTGCACTCTCAGAAGCTGGGGAGGTTTGACAGGGTGGTGTGCTTGCTCTAATTTTGCTGGGCAGTGTCATCCACTTGATAAGGATATCCCATAAACTTTGATTCTCTATGTGCAAAGCCACACCTTTGGGTAGGAAGACTATGCTGGTTAAAAAAGCTTGACGGTTTTCATAAATGCAAATTTTCAGAAATCCTACACTTAAATTTATTTTAATGCTACAGGTATTGAAAGAAGAGCCATTGAAGATATGCCCTATCAAGTTTTAAAGAAGGTAGCATCCATTTGTGTTTGGTTTTAAGCAGTAGGTGATGAGGAGAGCAGGATACCACCCAGGAGGAGCCCTTTGGGAGGCTCAGCTGGAGAAATAGAGGAATGTGTGCTCCAGTCAGCTATGGCTGCCTCAGTCTCCAAAACACTGAGCCCTGTGAAAGTATCTCTGTGTGTGCAAAAGCAAAACGTTCAGACCGACAGCAGCCAATGGAAAATGTCAGGATTCCCACTTTGGAACACTTGAGTCCACAGTGCTCCCTCTTACACATTTTTTGGACATTTTTGGCTGAGCAGGTTTCAGTCATCACTGACTGAAACAGTTAATGCAGAAGAACACAAAGCTTTAGTGTGTCTGAGTGATTCATGGGATGGTGCTCTCTCAGTTAATAAGGTATTCTGTGTTAGATGAAAACTTACAAGATTGCCAGTTCAAAGAATATTACACACAGAGTGAGCAACTACTGCAACTCCTCATCTCCACCTTCCTCAGAACATGATTTTTACTGTACCATTGCAAAAGAATTCTTGCAAGGTAATGAAGATTACCCAAAAAGGTATTTCAAATAACTTAGAGATTGCAACCACTTCAGCTCTTCCTTAATTAGCAAAATATCAATACAAAATTAAATTTTTTATATTAGTTTGAAACTCTTCTATGAAGAAAAGTAATCAGAGCCCCAGACATTCAAGAGCTTTAAAAAGAACAGTAAGAAAAAAAAATTCTGGTGGATTTTACTAGAATAGCAACAGTTTGCTTCAATTTAAATAGCTTCGAAAGGGGATGCCCTGGGATACTGTGTGCAGGATCCAGGCATAAAAAGGAGGAAATTTGATTATTTTACTTCCCCTCATGCAAAAAGTCATCTCTGCTGGGAAGAGAAGCAAACAGCCACTTTCTGTCCCCAGTAGCCAGGATTTATCCTTTAGGATGCAGCCTCGGGAAAGCAAATATAGCTTCAACACCCCTGACAACCATAGGGGATAGATAAAAATGTAACTGCAACTTAGAGGGAATTAGGACAAATGAAGAAAGGTTATAGGACAGTGAAATCCCACTGATACCTCACCTAACTCTTCTTTTCAAGAAAGGTGACTTGAAGGATTTTTGGTGATGTTGTTTACTAGTCTTGGGGTGGGGATTTTTTTGGGGGGTGGGGCATTCTGGGTGACAATTATGCACAGTCTCATCCAACTAGAAGTAAAAGAAGTAAGTTACAACTTATAGCTTGCAACTCAAAGGGTTTTAAATATTAACAACATGCACATTTATACAAATAACAATTTTAACAATGAGAGTATCATGAGCAACAATGAATGAGATCCAATTATAAATGAGGATGCAAGGGACGTTTTCACTGTAATTAAGAGATGATGGTGGAAGAAAAGCAGCCTTCAGAAATTGAGACCTTTTGCACAATGAAGTTCAAGCAATTTAGATTTGTTCTTGTTAAAGGATTCTCTTCCATTGTTTGCCATTTTGAATTTAATCTTTTTTTTTTCCCTCTTGGGAGTTTTGCCATTCATTTTTCTTGCAGGATCTTTATAGACTCCGTTTTTGCAGTGACAGTATTTCATTAGAATTTCTCCGTAGAGAAACTTTTTTTTTTTTTTTTTTTTTTTTGAGAGAGAGAGTATTAGGAGACAGCCTACCAATGAAATATCCTGGCTCTGGTACAATCTCACAAGGAATGTAACCAATGCCCTAACAGCAAAGACATTTAAAACTTGACTATAGAAAACTGAAGAGAATTTTCTGTAGGAAAATGAACCCGCATCACTGAGAGATTCCATGAGACCAAAATTCCAACATTTCACCATGTTTCTCTATCCCCTCTTGTCCAAAATGTGTAGGATATTGTCAGCAACTTGTGTGTCTCTCCAGTCAGCTCTGTGAACAGTAACTCCTTCTCCCTATTTCATATGCAACCCCTTCCTGGCATTCGTGTCTGAAAATCGAGTTTGTATTTCCTCCAAGGGAAGTTTATTGCAGCGAGGCAGCCACAATGAACAGAAATGTCAAGTCTTAATGACAAGAAAGGAGTTTACTCAAAAGATACTGATCTTTGTATATAGGAGTGCATGCACAGCTTGGATTACAGGAATTCAACCGTGAAACAAAGAGGTTCTTAAAGACCCCAACATGTGATTGCATGAAAAGGCCATCTATTGAGTATGTACTTCTCATTTCTTTCAGCTTTTCAGGCTTGTATTTTCTGGGATTTTTAATTAAAAGATAATACCAAAAGATCTTTGGGTTTTAAATTAAATTCTCATATTTGCCTCCTTCCTCCAGTAGTGTTTAGCCTTTCCCATCAAATATCTCTCAGCTGTCAGTGAGAGAGACCAACGTACTCAACAGGAAGAGGGAAATACCTTTCTCTGTTTCCCTCTTCTCTCTTTCTTTCACCAGCACCCCGAGATGTCAGATCTGAGGAGAAATTTATGCATTTCCACTGTGGAGAGGATGGAGACCTGTTGTATTGTGGATTGATCACCACAATAAACACAGGTTGTAGGTTCTCTGGGGCATTCTCACACAATACAGGTATTTTTGCAATATTTACAAGGAAATGAAGCAATAATAGCAGAATAAACCAATCCAAATTCACACAAATCTCACAAAAAAAAAAAAAAAAAAAAAAAAAGCCTTCCAGTGCCCTGGATCTCTTTTTCATCTAGAACTTGCCTTGTAACTGAAATTGTTTTTCCATCAGCTATTTGGCTAGCTTATAGCCTTTTAAATATCTTACTCATCTCTGTACTTCCTAAGAGGTAATAGAAAAAATGAGATAGGTAATAGAAAAAATGAGATAGGCATATATTCATTTCTATGACATTCCCTTAAATGTTAATATTTTAGCTTGCATTTTAAAGAGAATCAAAACACCATTTAGCAAAGATGAAGGCATGAAATTTTGCAGAAAAAAAAAAAAGAAAGAAGGCAGATTAGGCAGTGAAGATTAAAATTGCTTCAACTCCAATACTGTAATTTAAGGTAGAACATGGTGCAGACAAAACGCTTCTCTCTGAGTTTATTTCCTCTCTCTCTGCCCATCTTCCCCTTGCAAGTTGTTACTTCATTTCACCGAGAAGGCTGAAATCAATATAATGAGTAGAAAAGCACGCAAATTAGAGAAGTGTGTGTCAAGTGGCAGCATAAAAAGAGCAAGTGAGAATTCTGTTCCAGCAGAAAACCTCCAAAAAACCTCACCCACCATCACCGTGGATTCATTTCCGTAAGAAACAAATTGGCAGTTGATGCTGATGAAGGCTGCCCTACACTTTACTGCTAATAAGTGACACCAGGGGCCTTATTACAAAATATTTCTAAACATAAGAAATTCTGTAATGGGGCCCCCAAGGGCCACGTCCACAAACCATGGACCCTCTCCGTGCTGCATGTGCACAGTCATTGGTTTCCAAGGCAACAGAAGCCGTGTCAGACTCTTGGTGGAGGGAAGTTAGGCAAAGCCTTCTCAGAATTTCCATCCTGTGAAAGGGCCAGAGTGGTAGGGAGCGTTCCTTGTCCTTGGGTTTGGGTATCACCATTTAGCATTGTCTGAAAGCATAATGCAACCAAAGAAATAATACAGTGAGTCACAGCTGAGAATGCTCAGGGCATATTCCTCACTGCGTTTTTCACTTTTTAACTGTTAAAAAAGAATGCAGGATGTGAATGAGCACCACAAGCAGCCATATGCCCACTCCTGGACCTACAGGTAGCAGCAGAATATCAAGAATATTTGGTTTGTTCACTCTCCCCTTTGATCCTGGTCATGTTGATGATCTGCACCAACCTGCCTATGAGCTGTCAGCAACTTTTCCACCACAACAAACATATTTAAAGTAGAGGGGAAAGAACTAAAGACCCCTTGAAACATACCCAAACCATTATCAATTTCCATATCAGCTGAAGAATCACTCAAATGGAAATTTTCAAGCTTTTTATAAATGCTAAGGTTGTTTTCAACATCAACGTCAGAAGGCCAGGAAAAGTAAGATCATGATTCCATTAAAAAAACCCAACTATTTAAGCTAAAAGTAAACAAATCCTACATTATGCTGCTTGAGCATTCATGCCATAACAGGACAAACTTTAAGAATAACTTTCCTTGGCCAAATCTCACTGCAAATAAGAAATTCATATTTCCTGCACAAGTATGCAAACTTCTCTCGCAGCTGCACAGGAGTTAACAACGCACATTTCTGCTTTAACTCTAAGGCTACATTTAATTAATTAGGAAAGCACTGACTTATCCCAGATGAAAGAGCAGAAAAAATAGTCTTTGTACCTCCTGGTTAGGAGTTTTTTGAGGTAACACCCACTCTACCATGGTCACCATCCAAGAGCCACGAGCAGCACAGACCTGGACAGAGACAAGTGTTTTCAGGGTGATTTCCAGGGCCAGTGTCCTGAAAGGACAGGTGGGAAAGAACTCCCCACTCATCCTCCCAGAGAAACCTCACAGCATCACCCTTGTAAGCTCAGAAAACACATTACCTGCATTTCATTAAAAACAAATCCTAGGAGAGGTTATTTTCCTTTCAAAAAAACAGGCAAGAAATAAGGTTATAGGTACTAAAACACCTGCAGTGTACATTAAATTCACTGAAGTTTTGATTAATGTCAGCTTTGCTTCATAGCAGGAGAAAAAACTCACTCACGTACTAAGAGCCCCACCTTTTGTCTTCTCCTCACCTCAGAATTTCGTGTTTTGTTTTGGTTTTTTTCTGTATAATATTTTGGATATCTTTAAAACAATATGCCTGATCTAATATGTTTATAGCCACAAAGCTGTTATTCAGCGGAGCACTTCTAGCCAGGCATCTCACTTTGATAGTCTCTGGAGGGGCAGCTGCCTTCTCCATGGATCAGGATATTGGAAACCAAACCAAGCCAAACTGGAGGAGGCTTCTCATCCTGGCAGCAGAACAAGCTGGTCTCAGATCTGGGACACACCTGGTGACTTGCAGTGCCACTGTCTTTCCACTCACACCAAACTCTCAGCGCTGCCTGGGAAATTTTATTACTGCAGGTGGCTTTGTGTAAATGATGCCCCAGATATTACTGCTGACCGTGTCCAAAGAGCTGGTGGTCTTCTCTTAAATATGACCTGCAAATCAAAATCTGAATAATGAGAGATAAATCTGAGTAATGAGAGATAAATCCTAAGCCCTCCAACAGCTGTCTGTACAGGAGGGAAGCAGAGGCACAAGGAAAGGAGGGAATAAGTCAGAAAATGCAGGCTCAGGCCCCATGTGCCCTCACCATCACCCCAGAGAGCAATGGCATCGAACAGGGCGCTGATGCCGTGACCAAAGCATCTGTTCCAGCATGGCAGCACATTCAGAATCGAGCCCTGCTCTGCTTTCCTGAGCTTCCCAAAGCCCACAGGGCTGCCAAGGAGCCAGCAGACCTCCAGAAACAAATCAGTGCCTGCCTGGGCTCCCAAAGACAGTTCTGAGCTGCGTAATCGCGGACAAGGTAAGCGATGCTGTCAGAGCTCCTCCGATGGCAAACTCACTCTGGTCCTTCGCCACTGAGGGGATTCTCTGCCTAACGAGGAGAGCAGAGAAACTTTGAAATAAGCAGTTTCTTATTCTATGGAAACTTCTTATTCCAGAGTTTCTTACAGCCCTCTGTCTTCTCAGTTTCTAAATGGAGGCCCATGAATCCTCTGGCACTGAAATAGGGGTATAAAACCTCAAATTTCTTTGTGGGAATTGCCAGCTAAATGGGAGCTGTCTCCTCTTCTCTATAGTGTGAAAGAAATCCTTACCTTTTTTTTTTCCTGAATAGAAATATAAAATAGCATCATGTAGTCTTACAGTTGTGAGGAAACTGAATTTTAATGGCTTCAGCACTTGACATTATTCATAGTTAGAAAGGTCAATTTTTATCCATCACCTGAGGAAGATTTCTCTGTTTCCAGCCAGTGATACTGTTGAGAATTTGCTACCTTTAAAACAAAGTTTCCTTCAAAGCCAAGAGTGTTTGCTCCTGAAGTATTATGTAAAACTCCAATCTACTGCATATGCTGACAATACCAGCTGCAAAGGTCTTTGGAAACACTGCTCACACAGCATGAAAATCCTGAACAAATGGAAAGTTTTATGGCAATACAATACACATAACGCTTGCTTTCACAATTCCAGTTGACACTTAAATATTTAAAAACAACAAGGGACATATGGGTTATTTATTTTCTTTTTTATTTTAATTCTAGTTCTGAAAATAGTTTCTAACTTAGTTATTTTAAAACAGAAATGGCACCATTTTAGCACTGAACTTGCGGGCAATTCATCAGGTTGTGAATTCTAACCTGACACTTACAATACACCAAATGCTTTTTCAATGCTGCTGTTGCACCATCTGCTTTGATATTGCTTCTGAATAATACTTAAAAATATGTAGCTAGAAGCAAAATGAGGTTTATAGAATTTGACTACAATCTATATCTTTCTGGGAGGGAGGATTAATCTTCAGTGCTTGAAAGCTTTTATGCTTTATAATTTTTGACAACATTTGAAAAAGAGAACACAACTGGCACTGGCACAAGGATGTAAAAGTTTACTCTTTTTAAGTTGTAAAATAATCATGTTCTTGTTAAGTTCTAAAGAATATTTCGTGTGGTATCATTTTCCTCTTCAAAATCTAACCCACGGATATTTCTGGAATTTGTTTTAATTTTTCTTTCACGTGGGTATGACAAAAAATTATGTAACTTTGAAGTAACAGGGCACAGTATAACAGATCTCTACAGGATAAAGTCTGTGTTATTTATTTACAGACTGTAAAGAGCAAAATCTACTCAAAACCTCACGTTTGTGGACAGACATAGCGTGAGTGAATGGAGAGATTTCACATCATTACAGCTTCATGACATAGTATAAATATTGCAGATTTTACAGTTTCCATTGAAAATTTCTACAGAATAATCAAGTTGCAGAGTAGGGAGGCAGGCAGTTTTATGAGCTGTACTGCAATTGTTCTGACCTACTCCTGCTACTGATGAAATAGGGGCCATAAAGGGAAAACCTTACTGTTTCTTTGTCCTTGGTCTCAGTATGACCTAAATTTTGTGAATCTGAAGACAAAAAAATGAAGCTATTTCTGTATGTTAGTTGGCTCTTTGTCGAAAGTATTTATTTGGAAAACAGATTTTATTAGAAGAGTTGAGTGGGAGGCTCTCTGACTCTCTCCAGGCATCTAGTGCTGGTCTCTGTCAGAAAAAGCATCCAAGACTAGGTGGATAACAGCACTGTGAATCTCATTCTAATTCTTCATTACAACCAACCCCCCCCCCCCCAAAAAACCAAACCAAAAAACCCAAACCCAAAACAAACAAACAAACAAAAAAACCACAAAGAACTCAAAATACAAAACAAACCACTCTCAATTTTATCTTTCTGAACTTAATAGTGGAAGATAAAGATGAAGTATAATCATGCCTTTAAAAAACATTTATAAAACAAAAAAGAAAGAAAAGCAGTGGAAGTACCACGTATACTAGCACACTATTCCCCTTCATGGTATGTTTCTTTATGTTTTTATTTTGGTACATTTTAAATGGGCAAGATGAAGAATTTTATCACTTCTCAAGAGGATTTATTTCTTAGACCTAATCTAGAAATTCTTTGATAGACCAAAGGCAGAACTGTGACTTGAAGCATTTCAATATTTCTACAGAGGTTGCTCTACTTCTTCAACTTTTCAAAACAGAAGTTCACAACTCTTAGAAATCACAATCCCTTCTTCCAGTGTGAATCTGTTTGGATTTTAGTGCAAGTGCAGTGAATTCCCTTGAGCTTGTTCAGAGGACCCCAGTGTGTAAGAAGATGTACCACTGATTGGGAAACTAAGATTTTATTCATGGAAATTTTTTCGTTCTGCTCTTCGTTCATTCAAATATTTTCTCTGATGTGGTTTTATGCTTCAGAATTTTTTCCTCACGGTAAAGAGGACAATAAAGAAAACTGATCCTTGTTTTTCAGTTAAAAGGTTCAGGACATCACCTCTCCCCCAGGGCTCCAAAAGGTGTGTGTTTGTCCCCTTGTCACCCACAGGTTGATAGTGCTGCAGGCTGATAGAAGATCTAGTCTAAATTCTTCATTTTCAGCCCCAGCAGCCTCTGTCTCAGATACAAGTTCCTCTGCACTTCTGCTCTAAATCTGACACTTCCTCCCCTGATTCCAGCCTCTCTTCATCTCCCATCTCCCATTGCACTTTGTCTCACACTCCTCCAGGCTTCTTTCACCCATCTCACTAACACTTTCAAACAAGCACCTCGGAACACTCACCATTTTGTACTTCTCTCTTAAGGGTAGCTAATGCTGACAAGGCTCATTATTTGTTCTGTAATTATCTCCTCAAACTTTCCATTTGCTGAGGAAAAAAGAAAAGCAAAATGTGGTGAGATTGCTGACACGTTAAGGCTTTTGCCTATCGTGCGCTTGTAGTTCCTTGCTTTTCTATTTATCTGTTTCTCTTTCAGAGCTCTTTGCACGAAGGATTTTACTTTGGGCCATAACCAGGGCTCTCAGATAAGGGAGCAATAATGATAACACTGCTTCCAAAGCAGGGGGTGGTTTATGTTCATTAAAAACCAAATTTCACATCCATTGAAATGTGTGATGCTAATTCAACTGGAAGCACTCAAATCATCCTTCAAAAACTAACACTACAGTGACTGAGGATTGCTCAGCTTGATGGATTAAAAACGTTACATAAACTTCCCAGTCCCAGCTGTGTAGGTACAAGTTATTCTCATTTTATGACTAGGAAACTGATGTGCAGAGATGGTGTGCTTTACGAAGTTCCCAGGCTAGCCTGGTCTCAAAGCACATCTAGGTCTGGAAATCCCTTCTGTCCCTGGGCACTGAACAGCCCAGTGGGAGCTCACAGAAACCTGGCACAGCAAAGGTGCTGCTCTCTGAGCCTTCCATCTATAAACACTGAATATTGACAGTCTCTGGTGCCCAGGGTGACTCTGATAACTCAAGAATTACCCCTGAGTATCCCCAAATTATACTTTTACCTTTGCTTGGTTGTTTTTAATACGTAAAGGGTTTTCTGTTAATGCTGCATTGTGCATACAGCTCTCTGGCGTATTCTGCCTTGCCCTTTGAGAAGGCCCAGAGCAGCATATTTATGTTTTCTGCAATACGTGTGAATCTGTGCTAATTATTGCATCAATGAAAAAATCATCTGAATTATCTTTGGCAAAGCAGAAGTAAACTACATAGCATCCACTGCATATATAAACAAAAAAAGACATCCAAAACATTCTATCATCAACAGAGGCTCTTGAGTATAAATTAGATTTAAAAAAAAAAAAATTTAAAAAATCCCACTATTTTGTCCCCCAGTACAGACAAAATAAATGGCATCCAACTCACTTCAAACAACATTCCTGCACACAAAGATGGTGACATAATTAAGAAATGTATTCAAGCTATTACTAATTTAACATAGATCATCAATACTTCCATCAGAAAGCTGTTTATGGCCAACAGTGTCACAACTGAATTTATGCATTGTAAATACAAATATATTTTATTCATAGAAAATTCTTGTGACTTCAATTATGCAATAAGTATTTATTTGGAATTCATTATTTTTTGTTTGATAGCCATCATTAATTCATGTCCAACTGATTAAGCCTGCTGTAGAGCTTTAGTGAACATTATACAGGATAAAATATAGATTTGTAGAGCTCAGTATTTTCCCTACAACTTCAAGTGGAATCTGTGGACAATGACATTATACTGTTTCACATGACCAGTGAGTTTTATAATACCATTGCTAATCACCGAAATATATTGCAAGGCTTTCTATTAAAAACAACGTAAATCTCTAGCCAACAATTATTGATTCAGGAGAGCTTTAGCTGCTTGCTGCTTTTAGACTGCACAAATATCACTCTTCTCACTCCCTTTTTTTAATTTCTGCCTGAGATTCACATGTAGGGTGTTCCCTCTGCACCGCCCCTCACTTTGCAGGCAGGCAAATGCTTGCTTACCAAACATCCAAGCTCTCAGCACCACTGCCTCGCTCAGAAAGGGTGGGATGTTTAGGAATACATAGTAAATTTAATCTTCCTCCACAATTTTTCTGAAGCAGAGTGCTAAAATTTGTGTTGGAATATAAAGTAAGGTTCATATATTCCTGAACTGGCTTTTCTTTTTCTGTGGTTTTAGCTCCAGTTTCCTGGAGTTCACCGAGAAATAGGCAGCAAAAAGTACAAATTAAAACAGCACGTAGGTGACAGAAAAATAAAGACTACAGTACTACAGTTTTCTATACCTCCTGTTCCACAGAGAAGTCTACTTTAATTACCCAAGGAAACAAGAGTTCAGATACATCAAACCATTTCACCAAAGCTAAAAGCACAAGACAGGAAAATTTAAGTAGCCCAAAAAAAAAAAAAAATGCCTACTCACAAAACTAAACAGCTGTGCTCAGATAATTTCTAATAAACAAGGGGAGCATGAAGCCCGAAATTAATGGACCAAAATAGCTATGCTGGAAATTAAGCCCAATTAGCGAATAAAATAATGACGGGGGTTGCTCTTTCCCTTTCTTCCTTCAGTACGCTGAGATGGAAATCCTAATTTCAAGCTGCCACCAACAATAGGCATGGACCGAAAGGAGTTGCCGTGCTGCACACCAGCAAAAAAGCAGCTACAAAAGCCATCTTAATCCAGCATTTTCCACATTTGCCAGCCTCAAACCAACAAGGACCAACCCCTGACTTCTGAGCTCACACCACTGTGGTCAGACTCATTTGTGAAACTGGCTTTGGAAAGTTCCAGCACCACTGACAGCTACACCACACACTGAGAATTTGTTTTGAATTTGGCAAAACCACATGTTCGCTTTGCAAAGAGCCTGTGAAATTATGTGTAGGGCAAAAGACAAAGTGAAATATTTAGGACCACAATTTATGTATTCATATTTTTAAACAGATAATGTAACTTCACATGCATAGAGAAGGCTTTTATATGGTAAAGAAAATCCAGAACATCAAATACTGAAGTATTAGTGATTGCTTTTGATGGTAAAATATATTATTCATAATGATTCCTGCTAAATTTAATTAAAATATTTATACTGAAAGATATTATTCATAAAACATAGATTGATTATCAGTCAGCAGTACCAAAAAATCAAGATCAGAAATTTTAAGACTGCCTCATAAAGGAATCCTTCATGAAAGGAAAGATATTGCTGGTTTCAATGAAAATCAAGCCAGTGGAATATACAGATTAAAGCCAGAAAAAATAGTGTCCTTGTGCTTTAGTGATGACACTGAATTCTAAAATGAAACCCAGGAGGTAGGAAGATCCTAAGTGGATTTAAAGAGCTTTCCTGTTATCATGCAGTGTTTGAATACCACACCACAGTTTTTTAAAATGCATTACAGGTCTCTCCCATTAAGCATTTCCTTGATGGGTTGTGCTTTTGGGGAGTTGGTTGTTTGTTTTTAAGAAATCCAACTGGAAATGCACTGTGATTATCTCTCTCCAAAGCAAGCACTTCTTTTTAATAAACACTCATTGCTCACTGGTAATAATTCATTTTTCACATACTGTCAGACAGCCCATGCAGACACTCACAAATATTCTCTATTCCAAAACACCAGCAAAGAAAGCATCTGCAATTCTTACTCTTTCAGGTTTTACCTAAACTGTGGTAGAAACACAGCCATTGCTTAGAAAATGGTAACAGTACCTGCTTCACTTCCACTGGCTGAAATCAGGTGTGTAGCAAAAGAGCTGCTGTCATTTCTATTAATCTAAGTTCCTTTGCTCACCACTTACTTCCTTTTCAGTTATGGAGAGAATGTGTTTTTGCTGAGAACTGAAGTGAGCAGATGGACATCATATTCTTCTGCAATAACACTGCTTTACATCTCTTTGACAATGTAACAGCACTGTATATTAGTGTAATTTACTCCCACTTTAAGTCTCCTTTTCACTGACAGAACAGCATGAAGAGATCTTCATGTAAGTGAAAATAAGTCCCCTGTGAATTCCAGGATGAAATTATGACGTAGTGAATGCAAAGCAGTGAACAAACCTTGGATGTTGATGGAAACCATACAATTAAAATATCATTCTGACTTAAGGGCTTTCCAAGTATTGCAAAGTAAATAGGGATTATCTATTTAGTTCACACTTAAACAACAAATCATAATTTCTCTGATCTCCAGAGATGATAGCAGTGAGGCACATGATTGATACATTATGGTATATTAATCACAGAGGATGGTGTGCCTGTATGACACGAGAGCTGCCTGGGAGGATTTCAGTCTCTTGCAGCAGGAACCCAACACCTCCCTGGGCAGAGCTGACTTCCGTGGGGATCAGTCTCAGAACAGCAACAAAATCAAATCCTCTATCTTGAGGGGTGACATCAAACGGCATTATTAGATGCTGAGCACCTTCACCGTGCAAAAGGTCCCAGGGTATCAGAGACTCCCCTGCTTTGCTCACACAGCAGAGTTACATTTGGAGCCAATGCTGCTGCCTGTGCTGCTTCCAAGCTTAAACAAACCCACAAACTGCTCAGATTTATCAGAGAAAAATTATAAAGGCAGACAAATGTCCAAAAGTTGCTGCCTTCACGCCCTGCAGTCATCACTCAGGAGGCTGGGAGGAGGAGGGTGTGCAAAGGCAGCCTCTCCCCTGCCCTGCAGAGCCTGTGCTGGAGGATGCAGCGCGCTCTGGAAATGATGCAGCTCTGGATGCAAACTCACCAGGGGCAGCCTGGAGATGTGGGATTTATTAAATTCTATTGCTAACAAGGCTGTGTGTAGTACACACTCTCCGGGGATATGATTTTGCAATCCTCACCTCACAGGCATACCCAGCATATGTTTTACTAACCACTCCAAGGAGGAGCTTTATACAAATGAAGGGAGTTGCACAAGCACAGCATCTCGTGCTTTTCCCACACACAGTTTACTAAACATAGAGAACTAACTTGAGGTTTAAGATGCTGCAGCACTCCCAGATATATCCATCTTATTCTCTAGAGGCTTTCCTTCTACTACACTTCTTAAAATTACCCGTAAGATTCCTCCTCTCTGATGTGGCATCTGGTGTCTTTCTTCAGGCAAGCCCTTGTCTCCCCATGGAAACACCCGGCTAAACCAAAGTTCATCTGCACCTCCCTCTCTGCCTCATATCAATCTCACCTCAAGTGAGAGCAAAAAGAAGGCAAACTAAAATTCCCATCATGACGAAAGTTTTAGGTTGATGGAAATGTATCCCAGGCATTCATAATTAGATTTCACATCCAAATGAAATACATAAACTGGTTTTGCAGTGTGTCCATCGACTGACAGCACTTGGTTTATCAGTGTGAGATCTGGAAAATGGCGCAAAAGTTTCTTGAATAGACTTAAATGGCAGAAGAGGCAATGTATAGGATGCAAAATCAAAAGAAAGTCAAACTAGAGAACATAAGATAACAAGCAAGTTCAGTTTTAAATAGCTTAATTTTGTTTCATCTCCTTCTACAATTTTCTCTTGATTCCTTATGTGTCCACTCCACTTACCAATAAAGACAGTTACAGAAATAAATAGTTGTTGCCAAAAATAAAAGCCTTCTGAATATATTAAGTGGCCAACTAAAGAACTGTAATTTGTCCCTTTGCCATTTATTTTGTGCAGTATTTCTACCTTGGTCTGTATTTTACAGAAATTGGATATTAATATAGCAGAATTTCAATCCAATCTTTACTATTTCAAACATCGCTTTTTGCAGTTACAGGCATGTGCATCAAGTCACCACAAAACTTCTTCGTGTTGCATTTTTAACAGGATACTCAAGGTACTCACAGTGAAATGCCCTTAATTACACAAATGAATCCTTGATGTCATCACTGCACTTTACAAACGTGACATCTAATTTTATTTCTCTCCCATGTTCTGTAGCAAAAACGTTGCTGAATGTGAGCCATTAGGGCCAAGAAGGGGTGGCAAGGCAGGGCTTGTAATGGGTAATCCAAAAAAAGCTCTTTAACTTGCAGGAAATGGAGGGCCTCAGCGCCTAAGACAAATACTCCAGCATTCAAATTATCAACCAACTCAGTTTTCTGCATGTGTCTTATTGGTGTGTTTTATTAATAAGTCCTCAAAAACCTTGCATGGTATTTGCAGGATTTATCTCAACCTCTTCTTTCTTGATGCTTTTTCCCTACAATTGGAAGGCCACCTACTTTGAGTTCCTCATGGCTGATTTCTTTCTCCACTAATGTTCAGTAGCTATTGTTTTATTGCAATGTATTTAGGAGAAACAGGCAATTTTTTAAGGTGCCAAGAGCTTCAAGCTTTGTTTGTTTATAGCTCCTCTGTGCACTGCTACATTTTTTCTTGGATTCAACTGCCAATGTAAGGGATTAAGGGGCTAAGCGAGTTTGACTGGTGCAGGAATCTTTCAAATATGTTCCTCTAGCTCAACTCTTTCACTGGCAGTTTTTACTTAACGATAACTGCCAAAATAAAAATCCCCCGGTGCAGCGGGAGTGACAAAACAATCACACTTTTCAGGCACAATTCAATATCTATTCACACCTCTGAAAAAAATGAAATAAAATAAAAGTTGACAAAATTATAAAGCTCTGGCCTGCTGGCTTGCTTTTGCTGAGGTTTTTGTTTAGGTTTTTTAAATGCCCCAACTAATCTTCAAACTGTTAGGATTGGAGTGATTGCTGACCTGCGCTCTGCCCACAGGGCAATAATTACTCAATTAAGCTCTTGTAAGTGAAAATAACTTTTTTTTAAGGTTATCCTACAGAAGTCTTGCATGAACTCTTCAGTTACTGCCTTATTTGTTTCAGGCTACCTGAAAATTTTCTTTGGGTCCTGATCCCCACATCCTAGTGATGCTTCTAGGGTTTTTTCTCTAGAAAAGGTAATTATTCCTTGCATGAATTACAGACATGTTTCTTAGCTCCTGGTCCTAAAAGTGAAGCACAATTGTGCTCATCTAAACCTAGGCAAGCATGTTGTTTAAACAATTAAAAAGACATTGCCTACATGTCATTTTTCAATACAAGATGAAGATAACATTATTGATACTCATACTCCTCTGCTTTTGTTCATTAGACTTAATCATTTTAACTACAAATTGTTTGGTGGTGGGTTTTTTGTTGTTTTTTTTCTTTTTTTAAATTGTGAATATCCCTACATCAAAATAACTTTTTTAAAAAGTACACATACACAGAAACTGTTATTCAGTAAAAGACAACTGGTAGGTCATAGTGTAATTGTGAAAGAGCAGGAAGCAGGAATAAAAGAATCATCAGAATGAGAACCATTTTGATCACACAGCTGAATGCCAAATAGGAGTAAAAATACTCCTATTAAAATTTGTAGATGATGCAGTGACAGAAAAAAACATATAGAAAGACTTTAACTCTTAAGAAAGTTGTGTTGAAACAAATCCTGAGCAGAATTATGGAGTAGGGAGCACAGAGTACAGGTCCTACCAAGGGAATGACAGCTTGAAGCCAAAAAAGCTGCAATTCTGACAAGGAGATGGAGAATAAGTGGAAAGGTAATTCAGATACCCTGTCATGATGCTGGGTACAGACCAAAATAAACCCTAATTCAGTATCTGACAAAGAATGAGCAAAGTGTAAGAACAAGACAATGTTCCAGCCCGTGTGACTATGCAGCATCTGGTAATCAAAGAGAGCTGAGAAATTAGAGGGAAAGTGCAAACATAAGACAAGTATGATGTCAAGGTTAGACAAATGTGTCTTATTATTGGTAGACAAAGACTTGAAATCTTTAGCCTGCCTGAAAGGGATCTCAGGGTTATGGGATTCCACCATCTCAGCATCTGCACAGAGGAAAAAGAGAGAGCAACAAGAGCAAGACTGAGAAACTCAGCTGTGTTCCTTACAGTGAGGGTGACTGACCACTGCAAAAACCTACAAAGGCCAAGCACAGATTTCCCATCTCTCTGCATTTCAGGTCTTTCTGAAATATATACTTAAGAACTCCCTACAGTAACACTAGAGTGACATTTGTGACATGTTGTGACAGCCATAACCCAGGTCCTAGCGCACAGTCCGAGCCATAGGGTGACTCTCTATGTATGCAAAACCCGTTAGAGAAAACACCTCCTGTGTTTTAGCCCTGTAGCATGCGGAAATAATCATATCTCAGGAAATTTTGCATCTCCAGCCCTTCCTTACTTTGTCTAAAAGTATATATATGTATTCCTCACTCAGAACCGTTCCCTCTTGGCACGAGGGAAGCTTGATAGCTCTTGGCATGAAAGAACATGTGATTAACACGTGTGGGCTCAGTGTTCCTCATTTGAGAATACTGCCTTCATTTGTATGGAATACAAATATGTCACATTTCCTCAGTATCTGAAACAGAACATTTATATTTATGAGGATATAAACTCATTTTCTCAAGTCTCCGATATTTGTTGAAAATTAATCATCCCCTTGCGAAACACATTCACTAGAATATTCATAGGAAGCAAACATAATGAATAATCATATTCAACTTTCATAATCAAAAGTTCCCAAAGCAATTTACAGGAGATAAGTATCATTATCCCCATTTATGGCCAGGGAAACTGAGGCATAACATTAACTTGCTCAACATTAAATAGCAGAAATATGTTACACCTTAGATTTCTGGCACAACCCTGGAATTCCTGTTCCTCTAATGCATAAAGATAGTCAAAGGGAAAAAAAGTTTTAATTTCAATGAATATTAATATGTTTCTGTGATCTTCAGCAAGATTTCCCTCAAGCAACTGATATTTCTCCACAGTGTTCAGAATGTCTGTGTTCTTCAAGGCTTACCCATTTCCACTTGAAGTTCCTGAACTATTATACTAAAAAACTGTGAAAACTTAAAACAGGTTTCTCGATTTTATTCGCAGCAACGTTGAGATACCAGAAGTACTATGGAGAGTGTCTCCAAAAATTTTTACCTTCCTTCTGGTCTAAAGTTTTGTTTGTTTATACAGTAAGATTTAATAGTGACATGAGGCCACCATAACCAAAGTTTTCTTAATCTTGAAGTTATCACTTAAAAAAAAATTATAACGGGAAAACAGTCTCAGTGTAAATTTGAAATTTTTCAAATTTTTGAGATATCCTTCTTCTATTAACCATTATCATTTTAATTAAAGCTAAAGGATTCAATCTACATGTGAAAAAGAATTTTATCCTCATTTTCTCTGAGGGGGGAAAAAATCAGATTTGCTCCTCTATGAGAAATGAGAACACCAAAATTATAAAATATTTCACAGGCATATCCTCTGCATTTATGTACCTCTAGTCTGATGATGAAGTCAGTTCACAGCCCTACTTAACGAGCAGAACTGTATATATACATATTCTCACTTCTTACTGCTGAGTTTAATAGTTCTTTTTAAAATGATATATGCCAATGTAAATATAGTTAACATAAAATAATTATATTCACAAAATATTTATTAAATTTACTTCTCCACATAACGAGTGAAAAATAAAATCTCTGTGCTCTGCTCAGTGATTTTAATGTGAAACTGCCGGAGAAGTCGTCAACATATTCTCGGTGTAATACATTAAGCCAGCATGTGTGGGTGTCACATAATTGTAGACAATTTAGTGACTGAATTCCTTTAGGGTTTTAAAGTCCTACTATGTTTTTGCTTGGATACCTCTTTTCTGGGTCATTAAGACATGGTTGTCAAAAGAATAGATGAAACAAGCTTTTAATGTTTTATTGCTGAATAAGAGTTTGAAGGAGCTGCTCTGCCTCAGCATCCAGGATTTCCAGCTGCAGAGCTGTATTTTATCTCACACACACCCCCTCCGAAGCTGCACGCTGAGGGTGAAATTCGTTTTGGAGAAAACAATGCAGAGTTTTCTGGATTTTGATCTTACATTGCTGTATTATCTGACATGATCCCCTTCTTTAAATGCACACACTGGTTCCTCTGCACCAGGAGCTGCTCACTGCTAGGACTGACCCACCAGGAGTCCTGGGGAAGGTGCTCTGATTGCAAAAATGGAGCAAATCACATTGTGCTCTGCTCCCAGGGCAAATGCACCCCAAATCCTATTGTGCTCTGCTCCCGGGGCAAATGCACCTCAAATCACACTGTACTTTGCTCCTGGGGCAAAGGCACCCCAAATCACACTGTGCTCTGCTCCCAGGGCCAATGCACCCCAAGTCCCATTGTGCTCTACTCCCAGGGCAAATACACCCCAAATCCCATTGTGCTCTACTCCTGGGGCAAATAGATCTCAAATCCCATTGTGCTCTACTATCCCAGTTGTGCTGCTCTGAGGGCAAAAAACACCCCAAATCCCCTTGTGCCCTACTTCCAGTTTTGCTGCTCCCAGGACAAATAAACCCCAAATCCCATTGTGCTCTGCTCTCCCCATTGTGCTGCTCCTGGGGCAAACGCACCCCAAATCCCACTGTGCTCTACTCCCAGGGCAAATAGACCCCAAATCCCACTGTGCTCTACTTCCAGTTGTGCTGCTCCGAGGGCAAAAAATACCCCAAATCCCCTTGTGCTCTACTTTCAGTTGTGCTGCTCCCAGGACAAACACACCCCAAATCCCATTGTGCTCTGCTCTCCCAGCTGCACTGCTGCCAGGGCAAATACACCACACACACATAAACCTTGGAGACAAGGAATGGGAAGGCAGCGAGGAAGGGGCTTCTCTAGGCACAGCAGCAGCAAAAGGAAAACCAAGAGGAATGTGGGCCCACGGCTCAGTAAGGTGAGGGACGCAGAAAAGATGAATGCCTCAAGGTCTGCTCACACAGCTCCTGGGGCACACCAGAACTACCCATGGCAGAGGAGGAATGGGATACATTTGAGCTAACTGTGCACATACACACACACACACACAGGGATTCATGCAATGAGATGGGA
Organism: Acanthornis magna; assembly: GCA_036785705.1. Lineage (NCBI taxonomy): Eukaryota > Metazoa > Chordata > Aves > Passeriformes > Acanthizidae > Acanthornis > Acanthornis magna. The sequence continues at coordinate 2,818,035 of JAWUZG010000098.1, forward strand.
CAGATCTGAGGCTGTGGCTACACAAAAGACTGCCAAACCAGGTAAAACGCAATGGAGGGTGCCAACACAGGCACTGACTGCTGCACAAAACCTCACAGAGAGGCTGAGAGATGTTTTCTTCAGCCTGGAGAAGACAATGTTCAGAGGAAAAAGGGCATGAAGGGACCTTCTGCTTTGTAGAACTGCCTCCTAGGAGGGGTAGAGATGACAGAGCCAGGCTGAAGCAAGGGGAAAAGCAGAATCTCTATCCTTGGAGATATTTCAAACTCATCTTCAAAGCCACGAGAAACCTGATTTAACTTTCCAAAACATAATTACAACTTGTTGATTTTAAACATCAGCATGATTCTAGTTTCATCATCAACATATGACCTCATAAATCATAATATCAAGACAACTACCATCTACTGATTGCAATAATCAACCTGCTTAGGATTTCAAAATGAACATATAACATCAACATAAAACATCAACTGGTTGAGTGTTGTCAGCTCTTCTCTTTCTCTTTATGACAATGTTATTAAAATTTTGGAAGAAAGAATCTCTAATACTTTTCCTACTTTGCATAAAATCTAAAATTTGGAGACCATATTCTAAGCCTGTCATTCTCTTAAACATATTCCCTGAATTACTTTAAGGACACACACCCGTGTTCAAGTTATACTGACCTTGTATGGTTGAGTCAAAATGAGGAGGAGATTGGGAAGGCACAGAAGATTGCAATGGAAGAGTTTTAGAGAAATCAAATACATGAAACTAATGCACTTCTAAAACGTGTCATTCTAACCCAGCTGCCACAAACCCTCAAATTCTGTAATATTCTACACATTAAAGTAAGTATCCACAAACCTGGAGGAAAATCCCATGGGCTTAAGCTGGTGCAGATGAAGTGGAAAAATAGAAACACCTCGATGGAGGAAACAGTCTGGAAGGCTGAGTGAGAAGTCAGTCTACTGCAAATTTACTGTATGATTGTGAGGCAAATAAAAGGTTAGGAGAATCTTGGGTGATTTAGAAATGAAAAGTCAAGGTGCTGAGAACAACTCCTTTATACTTCTGGGAGTTATGCATCAATTCTTGACAGTTCAGTGCAGAAAGACAGGTGCATTTGACAGATGTACTTTTTCTGCAAGACTGAATGAAGAAAATTCCAGACGATTGCAATAAAACACTTATTTCATCCTCCAGAACTGAACAGAGGAGTGTGTTGAAACCCTAGCAACGCAGAGAGCTGAAAGATAGCACTAAAACATGCAAACAGCTGAAAGGGGAGAAGGGATGAAATGCTGCTGAAGCCTTAATCTGATCTTGCACTGAAAAAAAACCCAACCATTTTATCTAAACCCTTCCGTGACTGTTACTCCATTCGCTGTACAAGGGTGGTTACAGCCCTGTTCGTACTGCACACTCCAGTGAGGGTGCAGGTTTACAGGACAGGACATGGACATCACCTCCTTCACTCACACAATTGTGTTTGCCTTGGGATTTTTTCCCAGATTGCACAGAACTAGCTCGGGCTCCAAATCCAGCTATTTGGCTGACCACTGCCAGGTAGAATCAGCACACAGGCTTTCATAAACTGCATGTAAGAGCTTAATGCCTTAGGTGTTGGGGTTTGTTTTTTGGGTTTTTTGTTTGGTTGGTTTTTTGTTGTTATTTTGTTTCTTTGTTTGTGTTTTGCTTGTTTGGTTGTTTTTTTAAGTTATTTTTTGACCATTCCTCGCTTTTTCCTTCCAGAAAATGGACTCTAGAGTTTTCCCACCCTGCAAATACCAGTGAGCAGTGAGGACCCGCAGGATATAGAAGGAGGAAGTCTATCAGAGTACACCTGACATAATTTGAAGCAGTACCTTCTATAATATACAAAAAGCATCAAAAATGACCATAGGCCATCAATTCTAATGTGTTCTGCTGAGCACACAAAGCAAGAAGGGCCAGGGGGTTAATTAAGAATATATGTTTTGATTAATATGAAGAAACAAAGTGATCATGGGATTAGACTACAGAACAATTTCTCTCTCAAAGGAAGAGCTGGAATTTCCACCATTTGAAGCATTATGGAAGATAGAATGAAACTAAGGGGGATCCGCAGTAGAGCAGGCACCTCATGGCTTGGTAAAGTAGAAGAGCAGACATTTTCAAGCATCAACCTGCAGTGCAGTGTGTTCTATCCAAATAAAACCTGCTCTTGCTCAAACTGCAGCCTATTTCCTTGCATCTTTTTATTAACTGTCTGTTCCTTTTTCTTTGCTCTTTTAAGCCACCACACCTTCTTTATTTAACACAACGATCATTGTCCTCTGAAGCTGGACCACCATCACCAAGCAAATAAACCCCAAATTGTTCGTTTACCATGACAAAACATTCTACATTTCCAAATATTTTATGTTCAACACAGCCCAACTTGAAGAAGCCTGTAAACTAAATAGTTTATCGATATGGAGTAAGTTTGAAGATGCAAGCCTTGCTCAAAGAAATCCTTGCGAACTTTATCATTGCTTACCACTTATATTACAGTTGTGCTTTAAGATTTGAAGCAAGTCAGATTATACTGAAAAAGAACAGATGCAACAATAATATTCTTATTCTCATCATTTTTCTAAAACAGATATTAGTGCAAACCCCCTGCTCTTAATGAAACCTCACTTATGACTCAAGCTTCCTTCAAACATCTGATTATTTAGTCATCTAGCTAGTAATGCCCCACAAATTCAAAAAGATATCATACTCAATATCTGCGACCTCTTCTAGGGTCCTCACATTTTCTGCAGAGATGAAGAAAGAAAGTCAGCACTTAGAACAGCTTTCTATAAACTTATTTTTGCTACCAGAGAAATTTATTTTCACCAGATAAGAATTTCTGTTACTAACCCAAAATATGTGTGCTTTACAAACCATGACTTGTATTAGAAGGATTTGTGAAAAACAGCAGACTTGTCACACTGATGCACTTGGTAAATGCAAGCCTCCTCTGTGTGTGTACAGTATTGTGGAAGAAAGGAATTGCTAAACAAATTACTGCATTTCACTACCCAGCAGGGTAATAACCATAGCAACATCTCACAGAAGAGAAGGAAGGTTGAGAAATTGTAGCTCTGGGATTAGATATTTGTAGACTCCATTTTGAAGAGAAAATCTTTATTTAATTAAAAGTTTATTTAATTTTGGAGGGGGAAAAAACACCCTCTCATCTGTCTATGAAAGATTAGAAAAAATAAGAGAAAGATATCTAACCTTGCAAAAATTATACAATGTTATTTTCATATTTTATAGCATTTTACTAAAAAAAAAAAAATTAGTTACAACTATACAAGTAGCTGTGCACATATTAATCAAGCACATAAAGGGATAAAGTGAATATCCAGAAGTTAGACAACACAATTTTCAAGATGCAGCTCCTTTTGGGACTCATCACCAGGTAACAAATGCACCACTAATATGGTTATGAGCACAGTCTGCCTCATTTTGTACTTCTTAGCTTAGAATTCAGGTTTGCCATTTAAAATTCACTTGATAAACTGGTGGGCTGGCCATTTAAAAGGTAAGTTCATAAACACATGGACAGACTGCAAAAGTGTAGGAGTTGAGGTTTGTTTGGGTTTGAGAAGAACTTAAAAGTCTGCCTATCTGAGATTCTTCAGGCTTTTGATTGAGAAACCTCCCCAAATATTTCATTGCAAGGGTCTTTGGAGACGCACTGCTCTTTCCAGTGGCAGCTGAACTTACAGAGGCAAAGATGGGACAAAACAATGAACTGGGTTTGGACTGTGATGCCCAGAACCACGAAAAGTTAGGAGGGACCCCCTGAGATCTGCACTCCAAACCCTGTGCAAAGCAAGTGCAGTTAAAGCACATTGCCAAAGGCTGTGTCCAGGAGAGTTTGGAGCATCTCCATTCTTCTGTGAGCCTCACCCCAAAAATTTAGCACTCCCACAGGGATTTTTTCCCTTGCCTTGAGTTGGAATGTGCCATATTCCCACCTGTTGCCATATTCTGGACCTGTTGCCGCATACCCAGTCCAGCTCCACCAGGACCTTGCACCCCTCCTGAGCCCCTGCCGAGCACAGGAGCATCTCCTGTGGAGCATCTCCTTCTCCAGGCTGGACTCACACAGAGCTCTCAGCCCCTGCTCACACCCTCCCCATCCTCAGAGCCCTTTGGACTCGTATTTGTCAGTGCCATCGTTCCAGTCCCAAACCCACACAAAATACCCCAGAATGCCTATGTAAGTTTGAATCCCTGGTACATTTATATCAAATTAAAGGTTATTTGAATTAATGACTGACTCAAATCCATCTCTGGTGAAAATATACAGTGAATCTTGAGATTTTTTCAATACATAAAGGAACATTTTGTTCAGGCCATGTTCTGGATGTGTAATTTAGCTTCCATTTCTTTCCAAAAGAAAATTTTGATCCATATTTTTATTTCCTTTTTTTTTTTTTTTTTAACTTTCCTTCTCTAAAAATATGAATTCTTACAAAAGATTGTTGCCCCTCTGGTTCTGTAAGTATATCAAGCTAGGCAAATTCTTTTTTTTTAATGCTGCTGCCTGGCCTCTGCAATGCAATTGCTTTATAGAGTGCCATCACAACACAGAAAAAACTTTCCTTTAATTCTCTGAGAGCAAAATGATCCTTATAGAGAACAGACAGGTAAAAGAGCTTTTTTTTAAGAGAAGAAACACCTAACAAAGGCTTGATCAATCAGAATATTACAGCTAATTTAACAAATTTCCAAAGAATGAGATAACTAGCTAAAGAAGATGGCATTACAGAGTTTCTTGCATTCACATTTTTTACATATTAATATGTGCAGTTGTTTATTTTTTGAAACTAGAATAAATTACCGTCAATAGAGGGATCTAGTTCGAGTTTATCTTGATGCATCTCAAACCTGTCCCTGCCACAAACAAGAAAAAAAGTTCTTGCTGTGGGTGCTATATGTGTTTTTCAGCAGATGAGATCCATACTCAAACTATTTCATATAAAGCACAAAGTGATGTGGCAGCAGCAGAAAAAGTATCAGACCATTTACCAAGAGGTGTTATTAACTTATTATTTGACACAGATGGTTTGTTAGTATTTTCTGCTTATAAAACTGCTCAAGATGGTGCATTTCCATGACAGCTGATCCTCCCCAGCTCTGGTCAGTGACTAATTGCAAATGCTTATAATCTTGTACACTGTGAAAGGTATAGTAGGCATCTCACATATGCATAAAACCTATTTTTGCCACTGCTTTCATGGACATAGCACTTTAGGACAAACCAGAAAATTAATTGATCTAAAGATTATATATTACATGGTGCACAGAAAAAACATTACAAGCTGGATACTGCTGTGAAATTAGAATAGGAAATCTCTTTCAATTTTGTAGTTAATAAAAGATAAGGGCAAAAAAAATTATGTACCATTCTCCGTTTTCCCTATGTGAAGCAATAAGTCTATGAAGTACCTGTGGTATCCATCGAACTCCCTGAGTTTAATAATTACATTTACTATGTGCAAGTGATTCAGAAATAAATATCTGAATTAGTCCTTTCTGGAATTCTCTATCATTGAAATAGCTACATAACCCTCTGCAGACAGAGGCAAGAAATAAAAATGAGGAACACAAAGGGACAATCTCCAACAGAGACCTTTTTGGATTATATTTTGTACAACAAATATCTTATATATCTACTTCACATAAAGAATTAAAAAAAAACAGAACTACCCTTCTGTGGTGTAAGACTTCAGCTTTTATGGGGAAGATCTACTGCATTGTCCTAAAACTCCTAAATACTACAATGGTCAAAATTGGTATGTTCTCGGTGGCCTTTCTGTACTAATTTTTCCAACTCATTTACTCATCTAATTTAACATATCCTACAGAAACTTCAATGGGAAAGGGAATGGAATTGTTCTGAGGCAAGAAAATTTAAATTATGCACTTTTAAATGGAAAATCAGCATGTGTAATCTTTTGTTAGCAAGATCCAGAAACGAAAGGCTTTTTAAAGTGAAAATATCAGTCCTGCTTTTTGCCTCCAGACTTTCCAGAGAAAGTTCCTCTGTAGCATGGGACATTAATTTATTCTGTAATAGGATGTTGGGTCAGATGTAGCAGTAATCAACACAAAATACCTTCAAAAAAGTCAACTCCACCTTAAAACCTGTGTAGATTAGTCCTATAATTAACAGTTGTTGTGACTGTTTTCTCATAGAAGTGGATATTATTTTGATATTTTCCCTTCATCCTTTTGTAGTTTCCTCAGTAATACAATGTCGACTCAGTACTGTCTGCAGAAGAATCATGTTGCCCCAGTCAAAGAGGGAAAACACACTCAAATGAAATATTATAAGCTGCCAAGAAGAGAAAAAAAAGTATCTCCAAAGAGAAACTCAATCTAAAACTTACATCTATTTTTAATTTGGTGATACAAAGAGATCAGAGTTTTTAAGCTCTGTCACATCATGTGCATTGCCTAAGATTGTCTGTAGGACCCTTCTCTCCTGAAGCCTTTTCCATTCTACAGCAATCACTTCACTCACACTTTTCCTTGAAGTCCACATGTCTCCAGTTGCTTGTGAGAGGGAAAATTATTTCCTCAGTATTGTCACTGCAGTGGTAATAACCCTTCTGTTTACCCATCAGAGTCACCCTAAAAGTGTAGTTGACAGTCATGTTGGAATGAGAATAAGACTAAATGAAACTAAAGACTTCATGAAAGCAGAATTTAATACACTCTGAACAAGGGAGGAAAAAATAAAGGAGAACCAGAAGTTCCTTTACTAAAATAGGACAGTTAAAGACAGATTATCTGAGTGTGAAACAGATGATCATCAAGATGTCATTTCACTAAAGAAAAATTTATTTATTCACTTCAAAGGCCAGAAATGCAAAAAGGTTTTTAATTACCAGGGACAAGTAGAAATGAATAGCACAAGCACATACACAAAATGTAAAACCTGACAGCAAACAGACCCAACAGGCTAACTGCATTCTGAAAGTGTATTAGCAATGAGAAGGACACACATATGCAGAAGAAAGGGAGTAAAAAAAAAACAAAAAAAAAAAAAACAAAAAACCCTACTGATCTGCTACTGCATGGAGAAGAAAATCTAGAAAGATGAAAATCAAGGCCCAAAAGTTCAATATCATTTTGCTTCAGTCTGCACTAGTGAGGTAATTGCAAGCAGGTTGCCAGTACAGTTAATGCCAATGAATCAGGGCAAAAACACAGGAAAAATAATCTAGGAGTATTTAAATAAGTTAAATTTATTTTCAAAACAGCTAGGGTGGATTTATTTCATTACAGATCTGAGGCAATGTCAAAATTGATTACCAGTTACAACTCATGACAATGGTGGAGTATTGGACAGGCAGGAAAGGGAAAAATGTTGTGTCTATCTGCATTTAAAAACCAGGAGGCAAAAATAAGGGTCAGACAAGTTACAGAAAAGTGTGATTACCCTCCTGGAAAAGTACTGAGACAAATAATCAAACTAGTTGTCAACTTCTAGATGATGAGAAACAGATTTAGCAAAAAAAGTAGTCACCAGAAATGCATGTAATTTCTTTTTATAACAAGGTCATGAACATACGAAAAATAGGAAAAAAAAAAAAAGAAAAGGGAAAGAAGGTGGAAAAAGATAGATGTTAAATCTCCTGATAGTTGTAAGTTCATTGTCATTCTTATGAGCAAGCTTGGGAAAAAAAGGAAAATAAAAACAAGCAGACAAAACAGTCACTAAACTGAAACCCTTGTGGACTAGATTAACCTACTACTGATGCAGTCCTAATTAGGATGGAAAACAATTTTCTGTACTTATTAGGTGCCCACCATTAGAGAGGGAACATGAAGTCAGGTTCTTTCAGTGTCTGCCTTGGCTGTTCCTGTTTGATGGTTTCAGTAACAGGATTACAGAGCACACATTTTTTGTAAAGAAGATTAACAAGTGCAAGAAGTTCTACAAGAACACAAAAGTAGCCTGAACAGAACAAACGCCCCCAGAAAAATATGACTAATTGGAGAAGTAATCTAGAAAAGTAAAGGCAGTTCAAAAAGGAACACAGAAGTTTAGAGGCACAAAGAAAATACAGGGAATAGTCAGCTAACTAGGAACCCTGAAGACTTGATCAGAAGGTTATGGCACATCATAAGTTGTTTATGACTCAGTAAATGTCATGGTCTTACAAGAACAGGAACAATTTCCTCAGAGGCATAAAATCATACTGTGTTTCAGAAATAACAGTTCATCTAGGTATCATATCACCTGAAATATTGTATCCCAGTGCTGCCCAAGGAAAAGCTAAACAATTTGCGAAAGTAATTTTTAAAAATTAAAGAACAAAGAAATGGGGGAAAAAAGAATCAAAGGTATTAAATTTGTCCTACAAGAAGAGCTTTAATAAACTGTTGATTCATAGGCTACAGAAATGCAGAGACAGAGGAGATTTGATAATAGTCTTAATGTACTAAAAGGAAGGAAAAATCTGTTCACCATTTTTACTCAGGATATCGCAGGAATTAAAGAGCTTAACTTACAGCTAAAGAGATTTAGGTTAGATATTAGGCAAATCTTTCTAATTGTAAGAACACTTAAGCTCAGGATAGATTTCCCTAGGGATGCTGCAGACACTTCATAACTGGAGATCTTTAGGAGCAGTTATGTACTCATCTGCCAGGGATGAAAAGAGCACACTTGATCCTGCTTTGAAGCAGAATGACAGAGCAGATGACTGAGATCTTTACCTGCTCTTCTTCCTCTGAAATACCAAATTAATTTCCTGAGTAGGATCTCAAACGGACAGCCACCCAGTGTGGGAGGTGGTTTTAATTCCATGCATAAATTTCAGCTACCTACAGTGAAGGGATTAAGAAACAGTAACACAGTATTTTACCGTAGGAAATATAAGGTGTCCAGAAAATTTTAAAAGGAAGAGTTTCCTAGATTTACCTAGACAAATGCACTAAAAAAGAGATCTTCTTATTTTGCCTAAACTATTTTCACATTTTTAGCTGTATAATGTTTGGTGCACTCTATATTCCTCACATTTGTACAAAGCCATTGCTGTAAAAAATCTGAATTTCAGAAAGGGGGTATTCTTTTTTTCTTATCATATTCTGATATGATCTTTCCTCTCTCTGTCATCTCTGCCTACCAAACTTATAGCACAGTTCCAAATGGGAATTTACAAAGCTGCTGCTGTTTCTTTTCAAGGGTTAAAATTTGAGCTGAGAATAAAGAGTTTCGCATCATCTTAGCTGAGGTGATTTAATTTTGTTGTTCAAGAAATCCCATATATATTTCTGAGCTGTATTCTGTTACAAAGCTGGAAATAATGAAGGGATCAAAAAAAAAAAAATAGGCAAAGTTTCTGCCATAGTTAGGTCATAAAGTCCCTGGGCCACCTCTGTAAATTTCCCATGGCTGAGCAGTAGAACCTCCTGTTATAAAAATCTTCATTCTGATCTACATTAGCCTGGAAGTTTTCAACTGCCTTCATGGTCCTTAGGTTGAAATTTGGTAAAAAGAGGTGTAGAATTCCAGGCATTGACTGATGACAACCAAACAGACATAACCTCCAGGGGCCCTCATCCTCCAGACTGCCTGGTTAGAAACTCTCCTTCCTTCAGGAGAAATTGTAAGAATTGGGGGCATACAAAGCCACACCAGGTCTTGCAACTAAAGACAAGCAATCAGCCTATGGAGGAACCTAACCTAAGTCCTCATAAGACAGGGATGAAACTTAAACTGAATATTCTTTTGATGCTAGAAAAAGCTCTGAAACCACAGAAAATCTATTTTGACAACTGTAGGAGTTAAACTCTAATTTCAGATGCGTGGCTGTCAAAGGAAAAAACCCTGTTTCTATGCCTACAGAGATTAGAATCTGGCAGATGATCTAAAAACCCAGCTAAATATTCTTTTTATAGAGTCACCTCCTAGTCCCCTTATTCATATAAGGAGTCTTGCAGCATTCAAGAACAATAAGGGGGATTTGGCTCATCTTGCTTTTGTGTTCAATAACATGCTGTAAGATAAAATCAATACAGACAAGCACATATTAAACTGAAGGTCACTCCTATGGCAGGCAACTCCTCACTCTACAACAGCTCCTGTTTGTGCATCTCTGCTCTTCAGAGCAGCTCATTCTGCCACTATTGGCAACTTTGGAGTGTTATTTTCCATGTCTGTCTGGAGGTGCAGCAACAAGAGATGGAGCAGCTCACTCGGAGAGAAGTTGCCTTTGCAAGGAAGAGTTTTGCACCTTTAAACACCAACGTGGGCATTGTCTTGTGTCCTATGCTACAGCACAGTGATTTTTTTTTTTTACGTTCAGAGTGCTTCGATGAACAGTTTTGCCATCATCAGATTCTGGCTCCAGGTCGAAAACCCCTTCCATGATACACAGATATATGAGGCCTCTCTCTTTGAACAGAACAAAGAATATTTCTCGTGGTTATATAGGCTGCAACCACAGCACTGTGCCTACATGAAACTGAAGGCTGAAAACGTATTTATTTCCAAATATGTTAGACCTCTAAGCTTTTACTCCAGAAAATTTCAGCTTGAAGTTTGGAAGTCTCAGAAAGATTAATTCATTTCCAGAAGTGCTAGGTGTTTCCAGGCTTAACTGAAGCTCAGCTAATTATTCTGCTAAAGAACTAGAAGCTAATGAACCCAATAATGAAAACACTTCATTATGACTAACACATTTAAAAAAAAATATATCTTTTCATGGCATTTCTTACTGAGTACCCAAAAACTGAGGCACAAAATTTATCACATTGAAGGCTGCGCTTTCCTTTCAGTCTACTTAGAGCTGATAAAGAATTCAACAAGGTTTAAATGAGAATAAATATGATTCTGAATACTAATGGTGAAGGAAAGATTTCTCCTATATGCAACCTAAGTTGAAAGAAACACATGTCAAAGTACAGATACCTGCAATATAATTCACAATGCATACAGGTGATTTGAAAAAGTGAATTATGCTAAAGAAGGTGCCATCCTCCACTGCCAGCATTAAAATATGGAACCAGCAGTAATGTGACTTAATACAAATATCATCTAATTCCACTGTGTGCACACAGACTCTGCGATAATGTTGGTATCTCTGTTCTATACTTTCAGGTAGAAATTCATTGGGCCACATCTGAAGTAACATTAGTCTATAATCCCTTTGCCAGTATTCTTTATATGAAAAGACAAGAGGATTTTTTTTTTAATTATGCCATCTAATACACATTTCAAAATACAGTGTGGGTTATGAAACCTTGCAGTTCTAGAATGTAAAAGAGTCTGACCTAAAATATTCCTACCCTTTCAAAATAAAATCACTTGTGGAAGCTGAAACTGGCAAGCTGTACTATACAAACATATTTAGCTATTTTACACTTTCTTTTCTCAGGTACTTGCTGACACTGAGTCTTATTTTTTTTTTCAACTGACACTATAGCAATAACTAAATTTAAACTCTCATTTTAGATACAGAATTCCAACATCTCATTGCTTCTGACACTACATGGCGTTCTTCATAAAAATAATTAAGTTGGCCAAGGAACTAAGTCAGCCAAGACTTTGACATTATGCAGTTACAGGAAATATTCTTCATACTAGAGCCTTCCTCTTAAAGCATCCCACTGCAGGAAGGTATCACATGTTGGGTAAAAGCACCAGCAGGGGATTTGATGTGTGTTAGTGTTTCCATGCTGATCTAAACACGGGAGAACCATTCTTACTCTCACCGTAGCAGTTGCGTGGTACGTGCACAGAATCTTCCCCAAAACAACACGGCAAGGGTGGGAAGAGATGGGGCTTATTTAGGGACACATATGACACTGCTGAAAGCAAATGTTTACTTCGCAAAGTGTTACGGAATCCGTTTGCTTCACTTCAGAGGGCTCAAAAATTAGACTCATCACGATCCCTGTGTGCTTTCCCCTCAGTTTCTACATCCCTGTAAGGTTTTTCTCATGAGTTGTTTCAAAAACATTCTAGAAAGCCTCTCAGAATTCTCATCTTTTAAGGGGCTTCTCTATCCTGTGTGCATCTCTTTGACTTTGACCGCTGCTTTTCCCAGAAACACTTCTGTCTCTCCAGAAAAATATCTCTTCGGGTACACCAGACAGCAGCTACTGGATTCCACCACATGGATATTTCCAGTGGTGCAGCAAAGTCACCAAACCAAAGTTTTACAGAGAGTTTACCCAAAACACTATCAGTCAGAACAAAACCACACTTTCTTTTCTCTTCCTTTTCTCATCTGTAGCTGTTGATTCAACGCTCACTCAGCACTCCCTGATTTTATTCCATCGTGTGTCAGCAGCTCTGCACCTTCCACGTGTCTGAGTAGAGCACAAGGAGCAAGAGCAGGCACTGAGAGCCCCATCCCTCCTCCCGTTCCTGCTGCTGCTATCTTGCCTCATCTCAGGTTTGTACAAAATATTGCCTCCGGCTTCTGTGCAGCACACAGCCGAGCATCTTCACATTTCAGTTCCTTTTTATTCTTACTTTTTTCCTCCCTCTCTTTCTCTCCTTTCAAGCAGCTATGTTTCTGGAGTTCCCCTGGGGAAAACCTTAAACTTGAAAGGGCTTCTTAATAACCTTGCTCAGCCCCACACACAGGAAATTAAGCCATTCTGCACATTCAGCATTTACCACTGTGTTCTGCAATCCAAAGTTCTCGTACACACATACAGTTTGCAGCCACTTGGGGATTGACTCCACCACCTTAGAGAAGTGCAGGTGAATTTTCATTTCTCTGTGTGAACTCTTTGCCTAAAGATGTGGGGAATAGTTCACATATCGAATACAAAGGGCTCCAAACATATCAGAACCTCTTTGCATGGCTGCCAAAGAGATCTGTCAGACAAACAAAAATCATACCAAAGGAAAATATAATTGAGGACCTTTGACTCAGATTATTCTCCACTTGATTAAGTGCAATGAGTGCTTGCTCCCCTTAAAAAAATATAAAAGGCAACTTATTCTTTTCCCTCCTGCCCCCTCTTCTAGTGCACTGTGGTTTAGGGAATTCATTCATTAACCCCTCTTAGTTGTTTTCCCTCCAGTCTAAGGGGTTGATACTTAGGGACACAACCCTCCTTTATTTACATACCAAGACTGAGAAACTGGCTGTCTAATTTGGCTCCGTCCCAGGCAGCCGGGCTGCGAAAAGCACAGTCAAATTGCTCAGCTGCTCTGCGAGTTTGGGAGGATTGGTGCCTGGCACTCGGCAGAGCTCACAGTAACTCCCAGCCAGGCTGTCCAGAGAGCTCAGGCAAGGCTTGGACCAAATTTATTTCTTCCTCTACATTAAGAAAATCAAGTATCAGTGCTGATGTGTTTGCTGCCCCATTTAAATCCATGTTTCCTTGCATAGGTGCAATTGCCAATATAGAACTAAATTCTTTCCAGACAGTTGACATACAAGGAACACCCACAAATGGTGACATATTCCACATGCAAGACCACAGAAAAACACACACCAGGTGTATAAAACCTTTGTTTCCCCTAATTCAGCACACTCAAACACTCCAGCACTGTGCTACTCTAAGTCTCTGCACTTACTGCCACGAGCCATCTCTCCCTGCTTCCCAAACACCTCCAATTGAAATAACATCTCTGCCTTGACATTTGTGAGTGCAGCAAGCAGTGCCCCTCTGAAGGCACCCATCCCCCTGACCCCTTTAAAGCACGAGTGCAGGAGATGGAGTGCTGCGCACCCAGGCTGCTTCCCGATCCCCCACACAGAGCACACTAAATGCCAAAGCGGCCTTTGCTCCACGCGTTTCAGGGAGGTTTCCATCAGCTGCAGCAGGCCACTGACAAGCCCTGACTAAATTATTACCCACTGACAACACCTCCTGAACAGAAATCACACAGTGTTTTTAACCCTCTGCCTGCCTCCTCACCCTCCCTTCAAAGCCCCAGCAGCAAGCACTGGGTAGGAAGGCTGAAGCACCACATTACAGCAAGCTCTGTAATTGCAGAGGTGGATTCACTCCAAATGTTTCTCTTGCTTAAGCAGTTCCTCCAGCAGAGAGGCAGAGAAGGCTGGCAAGATCCAGGAAGGGGAACTGGAAATTCTTTCCTCTGCTTGTACCACAGCAAACACATGGCTTGAAGATGAATTAAGCACCACTGTGTCACAAAAATACTTGTGACTCCAATATAGTAAACTGTCTCCATACAGTTGCAATATGATTTTTTCCCAGTTAATTAATGTGAATCAGATTCTTATTAAAAAAAAAATTAAAAACAGACTCTCAACTCTTAATAACTGTTGTGAAAAAACTGGGTTTTGCAACTGTTTCACAAATATACATGAAAGCCTACCATGACAATTTGATTTTACTAGCTCCTATGGAATCCCAAAGAACCCGGCTGGGGAATTCCTACGAACACCCCAATGATTTGCAAGGAAATTTGTTACTAGAGGTTTACAGGTGTCCTGAAAAAAGTTTAATGCTCAATTTGACACAAAGAAACTGCACTGTTCTCTTCTGGCAACCAGCTGAGCACATGTCGACTTCAGCATCTGCTAAGATGAACATAACTCAAAATCCTTTTCTAGCCATTGATATCACCAGCTCCTGGCTTCTGATTTAGGACTTCAAAAAAAAGAAGGGAGGCAAATTAAAATTTTACCCTAAAGGGGAAAATAATGACATTTTTTATTAGGGAAGCAATCATACCAGTGTACTGCAGTCACAGAATGTGAAGCATGTGGGCCATAGCTCTGAGCAAAGAGTTTGCTGAAAGCATTGCTTAAGTGATTAGAGGGCCACAGATTGTGTTCAATATTCATAGTAGTGAGTTTCAAGAATAATATCCAAATCCGCAGCTAAATAAGTTATCACCTGGCAAGGAGCACAGACTGAAAGTACAAACCCAAAGTAGCACTTAATGACAAAGCCCATTATCAAACCTCTCTGCTCTCTATAATGTTTTGGAGCAGTCACAAATCCAAGATTCAAAGGGAAAAGGTTGATTTTCAGACTTGACAACCTTCCCCTACCACAGAACTATCAACACTGCTACTACAAACACATGCCTGTTTCCCACATAAATTCAGCAATCAAAAATTGTTTATGGATTAGGGAACGAGTTCAACATTTGTTTTCGTTCTGTCCTAAAAAATCCTGTGAGAGCACTGAGAAAAGCCTGCCATACCTTGTTGCAGAGCCAGAAACAAATAACTTAAGTGTTCTTTTAACATTCTCTGAGACACTGAAAGTGCTGAATGGACAATGCCTGCAGAACTGCTTCTGACATATAATTAAATGAAATATGAGCACTTCTTCAGAGTCATGGGAATTCCCTTGTTTTCCAGGAAGGGCGAGGATTTTATCAACACAGAAAATCCCTATCTTTCAGTCAGGCGGACCCTGACAAAATTTCAAGTGCAAATTTGTTGTCTCCTTCAGAATTAGCCATTTTTGTTTAATTTACTTATTTTTAAATAAGAACAGTTATCTTGAAATATTATCTAAAAGAAAGCAGAATTAATTAGTTCAGATATCAAGTGCAGGTTCTACATAATCTTTACCTAAGAAATGCACTGCAAAGGAGTGATTAAAATGTTAAGTTGCCATGGCTACCTTTCTATCACAAGGCAAGGAAAACTTGTACTCAAGATAAAGAAAGAAACAAGCCCCTATTAATATAATTTTTTTTCAGCATTTTCAGAAGGAAAGCCTTCTTAAAAAGAAGTGTTATACAATTTACTTTCTTCTGTTTGCAGGTAAAGTGATAAGTACCTATACTTGCATTTGTAATTAATAATTTTCACAAAACACTGAATTCTTCACCTTTTTTCAGATGTTCAAGACTAAGAAAAACACGGTGGAAAGAACTTCTTGAACACTGCTGTAATTGCAGCTCTACAGCTCTAGAACATGGTTTGAAAGGTTTTTTTTTCACAATATTACATTATGTGGATGTTTCCTAAACAAGAATCAGATGCAAAAGTGCAGAAATGCTTTAACGACTCTGAGATAAAGTTATTAAAATAAAATGGTGATCTGTTGATTGCACCATAAGGTACAGTCATTATGAAATTATCCCAATGTTTCAGTGAATTTGCTCGAATAGTATGAACTTCTACCAATAAAACCTGTTTCAATATATGAAAATTGTGAATACATTGAGGTTAACACTTCAATTCATGAAAGCCACACACTTGACAGGAATGTGGTTGTGTTTAGGAAGGTGATTTTTTTAATGTCTCATATTCATTTTTTCAAAGTATTAATACAGAAACATACTAAAATAACTGGAAGGCTCTCAAAGATTGCACTTTTTGTCTCATAGTATGCCACTTGATTCCTATTAAAATATTGACTATGTCAATACATTTAGATGACCTAAAATATGTTTTTAAAAAAAATAATTTGAAACTGTTACACTTTCAACACCCATAACCCTAAAGACTATTTTATTCAAGCTGGAAAGAGAGAAAAAGAAACAAAGGCAAGAAACAACTTTCCTGCTGTATGGCCAGGCCCTATGTGGCAGCACAAAAACCTAACCCGGCGAGTTAAGCACCAGTAAAGAAGACAAAGAAATCGAGCTAGAGGGAAATAGGAAACCAGGCTGGCTTGGTGCTGATGGCTGCAGAACCTCTTCCTCATCAGCAAGCAAGCTTTGAAATCTCTGTGATCTGTGAAACACAGCATGTGAACCAGCACTGATGAGATCTGTAAGGGCAATTACACGAGGAAGAAAGTTTGGGCTTTTCAAAGTCTAAAATAGGGAAAGCATGGGTGTTTGTTCTCTCTGCTGTGTTTGAAAGCTGGGATCAGAGCAGATGCTCATCTGCCAGTTGTACTGCTTTTGATTATGTGAACCAACTAAAAACCTATTTGCTAAGGAACTACATGTTTTAAATTTAACATGAAACAATCCATTATTATTAAAAAAACAGAGTGCACAAAGTCTCATTAAAAGGGCTTTTTCCCCTTTCCCTTGTGCTTTTAAATCACAGCATAATAGCTTCCAAATAAATGAAGAAAGCACATTTACTGGGAGCTGCAATTGAAAAGACTGCACATTGTGATTGATGGCCAGTTCTTTCCAAAGCTTCAGCAGAGGGTTATGACATCCATTATTGCAAATCCCATACACTGGTGCAGAAACACAAAAACACTAACTGGGTGCTGCACAAGAACAGTCCAGCCAACAGAATCTTAACCACAATAGACTGTGGAAATACACTGTCATTTTAATAAATAAATTTAATGAGAATTTCTCAAACACCAGATGTGTTTTAATGGTCAGAATCCAGCTAAAAATGGCATATAAAGACTCAATTTCTTTTTCTGCAGTATTAACCAAATTATTAGAACTGAAAGGATTTGAGAGAACAACTGATCTTTCAACCTTTGCATTTTTCCATGTACTTCGTGTGCTATATTTTATGCATGAAACTTTTTTCCCCTCTTATTTGCTTCTTTATAGTTGAGGCAGCAAGCCAAATGGTGTTAGGTGATTAACTTACTTAATAAAAACTTTTTGTCTCTAAACTGTTGCCAGTTACACAGTCAAGCTGCACAACATGTAACGAAGTGCACTAAAGCACACAGAAATTAAGCCAATGCTTAAAGCTGTGCAGTATTGGAAAAGCAAAGTCTACAGTTCAAGTTTTCTCTGATGCCTCCCAAAGGAAGCATCTCCTCCAGCTTCTGAAAAAATCCTTACAGGTGCTCAAAGTACGACCCCCCTGAGGCTTCACACAGTAACACTGTTTGTGGTACATCATATTGCAAAGATAGGGTGGGACATTAAGATATTAAAGTTTTAAAAAAAGTAAAAGTCTTTCTCCAACAATATTAGTAAAACATACTGAGTTTTCAACAGAGTTTTCCAGACTGGCTGTTCTGCTTTTTATTCTATTGCAGAAATGATATGTCTCTACCTTCTGTCAAGTTAAATAAGCACAAATGTATTTGTACACACTTTGTAGGCAACTGAAAGACGGGAGAAACTTACAGGTGAATTAAATTATGGCAAACCACTAATGCAAAATATCAGATAAAGAACTCATTGACTTGTGTAGCTTCTCCAGCTCCTATAATTTAACACTCAGGTCAAGTTTCTGAAAGTAACAGAATCTCTTTTATGTATATTTATGCATATACAAAGGCATAATCACAATTGTTTATGGTAACACAAACATAATCAAAGTTTTGCAGAAAACTTTCCAGAACCTTGAGACACCCAAGCTAGAAAGCATAATACAGAGCAAACTAAGAATATTTGTACACAAGCACTTGGCTTCAGCAAAATGTACACAATGCTTCAGAGTTTGGATAATCTCCTCATGAAGAGCTGGAGTTAAGAATTTATTACACCTCTAGTCAAACTTGTAAGTCTTGGACATGAGCCCTCAAAAGTCTTGGCTGTTCCACTAAAGTGCTGCTTGAGGAGCAGCAAGACCGCCTCAGTTAGAAATGTTCAATGACAGGAGTCCAGTTCCCTGAAAAATTCAGTAGCAAAGTTTGAAAAGCTCTTCTGAATCTCAGCTCATGTAAACAATTCATGATTACACAAATCCCCCTAAAGACAGGACGATCATATTAAAGCCTCTATGAACATAGCCAATAGGGATCACAGCAAATCTGAGTGACCATCAAACATATGAAAACAAAAACTCTAAGTTTTCATCTGAGATGCTTTTAAGAACTGAAGATGCCATGAAAGATGAACAGATGAAGAGCCTTAACCACATTTAGCACTTTGTGTAAAAATCCATGTATTGAATCACTCTCAAAGAAATGAGGGGGTGCATTTGTGCTGACTCTAAGTACTTACAACCATCTCACATGCAACATCAAAAAAAAAAAAAAAAAGTTACTAGCCACATGTGTCATACCAAAACTGTGAGTACAGGAGAAAAGAATGCAGACCTCATAAGCTTAATTTCATTTTGGATTGAAACTTTTTGAAGTCCTCAAGTTGGTCTCATCCTAAGGTACATCCCTTGAAAAGGTGAGGGAGAAAGACAGATGCATCTTCTCATAAAGCTCTTTGTTCCTCTCTGAAATTAAATTTAAAAAGTTAAAAAAGAAAGATAAAACCACACACCAGCCTCAAATCCTCTCACTGCAAACCACGAATGCTATGTTTATCTTCTCCCTGAATCTGCGTTCACTCCAGCATATGGCACTGCCTCAGTTTGGGTTTGGTGATAGAGAAGACTAAGCTCAAATCTTACAGCAGCTGGCACAGAATTAGATCCTTTTCCCCCTTCTAGTGCCTGCTGCTTCAGCAATTCGCTGCAGAAAGGCAGTGTTTTTTCAATACAAAGCCCTTTCAGAGGAGGAATGGCACAAAGCAGGCTCCACCAGGCATGAAGCTTTCCCTCCTCTTCCGGAAGAAATCGCCTCTGGGGAGAGTCTCGCACTTCCCTTCTCACTCAGTTTGTTGGAAGCTGGACAGCCATGGCTTTGCATAGTTTTAGTGGATTACTCATCGAGCTCAACTCATTCAGAAACACTTCTAATTACTCCCAACAGAGGTTTCTCATCTAATTATCTCCTCTTTTAATTAAATTTCCTTACTAGAAAACAGGACTACTGTACTCACGATTTTTGTAACATAGTGATCCCTGAAATCTGCCTGAAACTGGTACCTCCAGGAGCTAGGATGGTTATAGGATTGAAGATTTACGAAGTTTTGGCCTTGAAGGGGTTTCTGATTCCGAGTACATCATGAAGCCTGCAGCAGCCATGAGCCAGATAAAGGATATAAATCTTTCAACTTTAAGCTGGAGCCTTGGATGGAGGAGCCCCAGGGGCCTCAGTAGCAGCTCCAACTCTGTTTAAAGATCATGACCACACTAGAGAAGTGAAAAATGCAATAAATATTCGTGGCCGAGTGACATGGAATCCCCTCTGCCACACGGGTCTGTCCTTACTCGTCATCTGCTCCAGGAGTCAGGAGGACCCCCCAGATCAACAGAACAAGCCCAAACGCTGTTTTGAGCTGTCTCACTTTGCACCCGTGGCTCTCTATGTTAGATGTGAGATAAATTAAAGACAATTTCCTCCCATCTGGTTTCTCTGTTGCTTTGACATCATCAAAACCAAACACTCGATAATAGAGATCTCTATTCCCCTTACCAAGGTAACCTTCTTGAAGAGGTTACCCTCTCCAGATCTTGATCTGCTCTTTCCTCTTAAGTCAAAGGCTCTTCTACTGTTTTTCCTATGCTTCCTTCCTGCAGCCCAGGGCAACTGTAGATTGCTCCAGAGGAAAACAGCACACAGGAAAGTGAAGAAACCAAGGAATGCCATATTATTCATAATTAAATTACACAGCTTCTTGTGCTCTCCGCACAGAAGAGAGGCTCTTATGCGTTTACTGCAAAAGCAGGAACAATGAGGCAAATCTCTGGCAGAAATCACAATGTGATTTCCCATCTCCTGATAAGATGATCACCTGTCAGTTCAGGAACTTGGCTGGAATCACATGTGTTTGCAATTCCTGCAGTTCACAGGCCCTGTGTCCACAAAGAACTTAACCATCAAATGGATTGGAAGTGGCAAAATCAGTTTCAGGAAGTGCCAGCAAAATCCTTTCGAAAAAGAGGAAAATATTTCTCGTTGCCTTTGAAAATAGCTCACCAAAGACAAGAAGCTTGGGCAGCACTCTGACCATGAGGGGATAAATCAGTTTTCAGCAGCCATGGACAGGTAATGAGGACCTGCTGTTGACACAGTTGTGGAGGGAAGATTCACTACCCAGTTTTTATTCCTACTGCAGAGGCAGAAACTGGGCGTTGTTTATTATTATTTGTGACAGTGGTTCATGCAGAACAGCAGGTCCTCATTAAGAAAGCCACATTTACGACAAACATTCACCTCTCACGCAGAGATCAAGTTAGAATTTGAGCTCACAGCACAGAAAAATCTACTTTCCCTTTTTCAGGAGGCAAAAGACAATCAGAAGGGATTAACACACACTTGCTACCACAGACAAACATTTTCTTCTTCCCAAATTACATCTTTTTAATTTCAGTAACACAGAAGATCAGCATGCTCCTAGGAAAGCTTGCCTACCTAGATTTCATTCAGGCATTAAATGGAGCAGGAGGGAGCTCAATAAAAGAGTAAAAGTCTTAGAAATCCCTCCTCCTTCAAAAGCACAAATATATGAGTGCCTCTTCCACCAGTGATTCAAAATCACGTAATAAATTCTGTAATGAGATACAGACCAAAATTCAGGGTTTTTTTCTAAGTTGTAGATGCCAGTCTCTAAATGAGAGCATATGGGGAAGCCCCCATGTGATAAAAGTGAAATGGATAGGTCCACTAACCAGATTTTCATAGTATTTTAATATCTAATGGCTAAAAATGTTAGACAACAAGAGACAGAGTGTGGTTGAGAAGAAGATGCACAAGTTTTGAACTTCTCTTTCTAAGAAAGAATATAGGGGTTTTCAGGAGAAAAGGAATTAACTGAAAACCCTTGCATTTTCTTAGCCATAAACTTACACAACAGAAGTACTGCAGCTCTATCAAGCTGTAGCCGAACCATTAACACTACCACACATACTCAAGTTAAATGGAAAACAGAAAGGAGATAAGGTTAATGGGCATGTTTTGACTACAGGAGAGGGAAAAACAAAACTGCCAGAAAACCAACCAAACAACAAAAAAACAGTTCTTTTAGGAGGCAGAGGTTTTAACAAAAATTCTAGAGTAATCAAATCAGATTTATTTTTTTCTTTTCAGTGTCGAGAGATATGGATCCTCTATGAAAACAGTTTAAACCTTTTTCCATCAAAAGTTTTCTGCATGACATAACAATTAAAAGTGCTAACCAAATACTCACTGTGTACTTAAAGATGGAATCACTTTGAGTTACAAAATAGATTCCAAAAAGATGTCTCTGTTTTTAAACAACATTTTCAGCGATCCAAATTTTGCAGGAATCACACTATCAAACAGGTGTCCTATAAAAGCTAAAGTAAAACATTGTTCATTGCTACGTATGCTGGGTAGTCCTTCTTAATTTTATGCTGCACAATTTTACTAAGAAGTTTATTTGGCCACAGTGCAAATAATGCCATTAGATGAAAGCACAAGAAAGAAGAAAACACATTATACTTCTCCCAAATTTGCATGTCGATAATAAAGTTTCTGGAAATATTGTCTTGGACATGAAGGAAAGCCTTTTGTACTGCTGGATGTAGCAGCAGCAGCAACATCAGATTGAAAAATAATCGATATTCCAGAACTGTGCTTTTATATATATATATATAAGAACAACAGAAACAAAAATGTTTCGGCCACATTTAACAATGCCAAACAGGGCATAGATCTGAACTGGAGGAAAGTTACTTCCTCAGAAAGACAGTGTAATTTAATATGTAGCTCAGCAAATAATGAAGAAAACCAAATCTCTTAAATAGTAATTAACTTGCAATTAACTCAAATTAGTCAAGAGGCCTGCACACAATGGGTGAGGGAGTCCATAGCGTATTAGAGAGAGAGCAATTGCCATATAAAGTTGAAAATGAGGAGAAGTTCAGGAAGACGAAGTATAGGTGGGAAGAAGCATTTTTCCAAGTTGAACATAAGGATTGAAAACAAAGAGTGAACTCCTAGTAGGTTTGGGAAAATTACTCAACTGATTTAGGAGAGAAAACAAACTACTGGAAAGAATAAGGGATTTAAAGTAGTCCAGAAAGTAAGAGACAGCTGACGAAAGAAATCATCATAGATTACAAGAGCTTTGCATGGACAAACCCACCAGAGAGTCTGACTGATTAAGAGTGATGATTAGCAATATCTAAAATGAAGAATTTCTCTCATTGATTAGGAGAAACTCATGGAGACTCATATGGTGTTCCATATGGAGACAATCCTGACAATCCTCACTGGTCTGGCTTCAAGGGGAAGAGCAGAGCAATTGGTTCACAAGCAGTTCGGTACAGAAGATCTAAAAAGCAGCACCAGCACACAGGATAAACCAAGCACCAATATAATTGCTAAATTAGGTGAAATAGTATAGAGAGAACAAAACAGAACTGGAAATCCTCAGAATTACTCAAGAGATTCTGCAATTCAGAGTTGCAGGGCAAGGAAAAACATGTTGTCACTGGACTGAGAGGAATTTTTCTACAAAGCTTTGGAGACCTAAGCAAGATATACTAAAATAGAAATATTAAATATATCTAAAATATCTGAGGATCACAATGGCTACAAGTTTCCAGGGAAAGTGAAGATCTGTGAAGACGCAAAGCACAATAACAGTGACAGACTTTATTTCGCCCCCATATAATACTTTATAGTGATATAACACATTTGGTAGACATCCTAAACCACAAAGAACCACTTTTTGGAGCAGCTAATGAAAAAACTCACAAGATGAGAAGCAATTCTTGGATTCGCTCAAGACTTGAGAAGAAGTTATCCAAGAAAAACTCTGGAAAAGACACTATTCCACACTCAGATACCAAACCACTTCTAAAAGAGGAAAAAACCCAAAAAGAAACCCAAAAGGAAACCCACAAGAGGTTTAACTTGAAAGGTTAACTTGCTTAACTTGAAAAAGAAGAATGATACAGAAATGAAAAAGCTACTTAAAAATAAATTAAAAAGAATCAGCTAAAATTTTAAAATATTCATATAAATATTTTAAAGCTTTCTTTTTATATAAACTGGCATAGAGAGTCTTTAAAGGCACCACTGTAAAAGCTCAGAGTACATGTATAATACCTTTCAAAAACAATTTTAAATGGGTTTCCAAAAAAAAAAAAATAAGTGTACTCAAATAGAAGAGTAAAAGAGGCTATTAGACATGAAAAGACTTCCTTCAAAAAGCAGAGTTGCATACACCTGAGAAAATTGAAAATAACAAACTCTGACAAGATTAATGTCAAATCAGAATCAGGGGGGAATTAAAAAAAAAAATCAAATAAAACCACCAGAAGATTTCATGGAGTAACTTGCTGAAGATTAAAAATACTGAGTTTCTAAACACCATAAGAAGCAGCCAGCCTGTGTGAGCACATGGAGAACTTACAAGGAAGGTAAACTGAATGAATCCTACACATCCTTATTTCCCACAGAGAACCTTATTGGTGCTTGGGACTGAAGAGATTCTCCACATAGGATGGGTACAAAATACTTCCTCAAACTGACCTGTTTAGAAGCTTTTAGAATAAATGGACAAAATGAATAGAGGCATATAGTATACACTCAGTGGTTCCAAGGCGTCTCAGAAATAAAATATGTGATTATCTAATTGCAGTTTGCAACCTACTATTTAAATTAGAGTTAACATGAGCAGAACAAAAGATAATAAGCACAGTATCAAGAGCCCAGGGACTCTGACTTCTAAAATGGGAATATTGGTAGAAAGTTTAATGATGTTTACCTCATTGATCAAAGAATTTTGAAAGAGTCAAGCTCCTGCAGTGAACCTGGGCTTCCCAGGTCTCTCAGTGAAAGCAATGACAAAAGGAGCAGTCCACAAACAGTGCACTTCTGTTCCCCCCTCCCAAAACTTGTAACACAATTCTTCACAGAAGACTGTTCTGGAACAGGAAGAAAAGTTCTCTTGTAGATGAATAACTGGTAAAAAATGAGAAAACTAAGGCTAGGAAATGCCCTTATGTGTATGCTGTTATCTGCACAGGTTTTCAGATAGGCTTTGTAAGAGCAAACCCAAAGTAAAATGTTCCTCATTATCAATTTCACTCTGACACTGGCATTTGAAGGCAATTCTTGCTGAAGCAACCCACATGCTGACACATGGCTCCATGAAAGCAGCTGTTTACCTCCTAATCTATCATTAGTTCTCTTCCACAAGACAATAAAAACTCAGCCCAAAAGAATAACAAAGTAAAAACAGCATAAACAATTTCCCTCTGCACTTCTGCTGAATGGAGGAGTCAGATCTGTTTGTTTTTAAGAAGAAATTATGCTAATTTAAACAAGAAAGCTCCAGTAAGAAATAAATTGTTGCATATCTTACTCAGAAACATCACATAACAAGGTCATTGTGGCTGAGGCAATTATTTTGGCAAATTGTTGTGGAGGGATAAGAGCTAATAACACAAGTTACAACGAGTGAATTGCACATGTGTATCTCAACGCTCACTGGAAAAAGAAATTTATTTCTGTAAATTAGCAATAGGATAAACAAGGCTGTTTTCAATATAGACATGGCTGTGCAAGAACCAGCATTGCCAGGTGATGACACATTGCTGTTTGAGCAATAGGTTTTTCTTTGCCTTGTTATATGAATTAAACCAAATATCAACAGCTACAGTGGAGCAGCACCTGCAGCTCCTCAGAGGATGGAACTCAGAAAATCTCCTCACCACATAGAGAGACCATAAATCTACTAAGAAAAAAAATCTGATTTTACTCATGCATAATTGTGCCAGCTTTGCAAAGGACAATGTTTAATTTTCAAGAGCAAACACAGCTCTTGTCTGTGGTACTTTGGATGTCAAGGAAGGAAGGTTGAGACCTGCATCAAGCAGTGTTGCCATCCTGGAAGTGCCCCAGCCCTGGGGCTGAGAGCCCAAGGTGCCCTGAATCTTTTCTTGGGAGCAAATAATCCCCAGTGCTGTGATTGCTTGTTAGGTTACTTTTATTTGGGGAAAAAAAATAAAATAAGTAAACAACTCTAGGAGTTAGGTTGTTTTTTGTTGTCTGCTTGTCGGAGACTTTTGGGGAGAGAAAGTGAGGATTTTTCAAGCATTAGCAGCAGGAGGACCGGAGAATGAGCAAGTAAATACAGCTTTTCTCCCAGGAGGGAGCCAGCCAGTGGTCAGCTCATTTCTCCAAGCCTTCTGTACACAAACCTGCTGACACACAGCCCGGCAATGCAGTCCTGCCTAATAGACCAGAGAGCCCCATTTCACCAGCCTAAGCTATAATAAAAAGTTTGAGGCGATGATTGCACCATAACACTGTCCTGCAGGTATCCTGAAGCACAGACAGCATGCCAGGCCTGCTCCCAGGAGAGCTGTTTTGCAGGGAGAGAAATGCACGGTGCCAGCTCAATCAGCTGGGAAACACGGTTGGGGAAAAGAAAGGGAGCTGAAAGTGCCTCAGCCGCTGCAAAAAACAAAAACTTCATCCGTCTAAAGACTCTGGGAAAAGGAATATCAAGTTTTAAAGCAGAAAAAAGTAAGAAGAAGTAAAATGCTTGATCCACAGCTCAAGGGCACATTGGAAACGGCTCTTCTGCCTCATGCAGACATAAAATTGCTGGAAGGATGTTCTCATAAACAAAGTGCTGGAGGCCATGCCATCGTCCACCTCCTCCTGTTTCTCTCTACATCTAAGGAAGGCAAGTACATCTCATAAAACAGAAGATGCACACGTTTCAGGAATATCCCAGAGGCAAAAAGAAAGAATAGTGAAACAGTAACAGCTTTCAGAGCTGGTGATACAGCCTCTTCTATTTAGGTTAAAAATCCTCTAGGGCCTGTTCTTACTTCTGATTTCCACGTACTTGCTGGATTTTCCACAGCTTCATTATTCAAAGAAAATAGCTGGATTTTACTAAGGTTGGCCATTGGGGGCAAAATTCAGCAGCAGCAGAAAGTCAGATGAAGGTATTTGCACCTCCTAAGTCCCAATCTCGCTCTCTGAGGCACCACTTAGGTACCTATTAAACCCTCTGGGCTCGAACAGGATTTAAATGAGGGAACAGAGACCTAATCATTTCCCCTCCCATTCTTTTATACCCTGCAAAGTGTTTTACATTACAATTTATTCATGTTAACGTTTGTCTAGCTAATCATTGCAAACGCTTTCACACTTTGTTTTGAAGAGGTCTAAATGTAGCTTGCTGGTGTTTTAAACAAATCTCGATGTTTTCTTGCCTTATACCAGCAGAACAAAGGGAATGAAAGAGAAGGAGGAAAAATAACAGGACAACTTCAGAACAGAGCTCACTCAAGATTTATGAGTAGGGTGGAAAATGGATAGAAAGGCTAAAAATCTCTACAAAAACAACTATCTTGTCTTACCACAGATTTGATTATACAGCTTAATAGTAGTGCCTGCCAATAGCTCCTCTGCACTGAAATAAATACTGAGATGTGCTCCTCATTTAGGCCAACACAGAACTTATAAAATAATAAAAATAAAAAGGTCAGTTTCATCCATTAATTTATTCACAGAATTGCCCGAGATTTGGCTGACAAAAGAAGCCAAATAGACTCTGATGCTTTTTTAATATCAATCTGAAATGGCACTCAGACAGATTTAGTGCTCGATTTAAAGCAAACTGATGGCTAAGTTATACATTTAGATAGGGATGCTGGGGTAAGGTCAAACCACTATCATTAACATCCCAAGGAGGAAGGCTGATAATTACTAATGCTTAAAAGCACCAGCAGTCTTACTGATTGCATGGATTTTCTCAGACTTTTGTTCAGCCACTTTCTCAAGTGAAAAATAGCATTCAAAGACTTTTAGCTCATACAATGTAAGCCTCACTCATTAGTAATCCTTGGAGCTTGACTTCATTTGAGCCTGTTCTGGGTCTGGATAGCAATTAGTATTGCCCTCCAGGTAAGGGAGTGTAGATTTATTCCCCAGAGGTGGTTTAACTTCCTCAACCTACTTTAAAATTAGATTTACTCGGTTACAAATCGTAAGTGTTAAATGAGTAAAACTATTAAACAAGGAATACTGCTGGGCTAAAGCATTTAATGGTTTACCACAGTATTACCATTTTTATGGTCTATTAAAACAATTGTAAGAATATCAGCAGTATGAAGAATCAAGTAATTTATATACAAGTTTGATAAAGTACCTTATGTTTCAGCAAAAAGTGAGCTCATTTTCTTACATTTAAAGAAAAGTGGAGGAGAGGATATTTTAAAAGAAAAGTTTCCTTTAGAGCTGAAGTACATTTATTTTAAACTGAATTTCTAAAACTGTGTATATATATATTTTATTGTCAAGATTGTGTTTGTTTTTTGAAGCTTGTTCCACCAAAATGCAGATGGTCTAAACTAATTCCAAAAAGCAAACCAGTGCAAATAAGATATTAGAAATATGACTCAAAGTTAATTCATTTCTGTGCTGCTCATCTCTCCTCTTTTCCTCCCCTAGTTCCTGTTGGCACCGAGGTCATCAATATATCAAATTACCCTACAGCATTCTGAGTCTGAAACCTAGAAATAACAAAATCCTTGGTGCACTGGCTTCCAAGAAATTTAGAGTCCAAGAAATCACACAGCAAGCTACTACCAAAACTTTCCAGAAGTGAACTCAAGATATGTTTTATTTAGTTTGTTTATCACTTGTCCTTCAGACTAAGCATTCAAGCAAACTAGTGTTTTGTCCATTTTCTTGAAAACATCCCAAGAAACCAAGGAAAAAAATACCTTTTAACAAGGAACTGCCAAACAAATTCCTTCTTTACTTGCAACAGTTTTGCAGCTCCAAAGAGAAACACTTGGTTTGCTAATGAAGTTTGAGAATCTGCTCCAAAGAAGTTGTATTGTTTGGTTAGTTTGCCACAACAAAATCACAACATAATCAAAGTGTACCACAGCTCTCTAGAAACTCAAAGCTTTTACAGTGGAGGGAGACCAAAAATAATGCTAATATGAATAGCAATACCCATGTCTAAACAAATGAGGTAAGTGCATATAAACCCACCTCTTTTTCTTAATGATCCTCTGCTCAAACAAATCTGAAAGTCTTTGCCTGTACACACAGAAACACGAACTGGAAAAATCTGATTTTCACTGTATCTTGCAAAGTGAGAGCAACAACACAGAATGGGTTTTGGCAGATTTGAAGAGAATATTTGCAGAGATAGCAGAGCTCCCAAAAAATTTCTGCCGTACTTTTTGAATGAAGTTTTTTTATTATCCATTTTCATCATCATCTAACCCAACCAACATGTCTCAATTACAGGATCACCTTAGCTAGGGTTAAATAAATAAATAAATAAATAAAATTACAAGGCTTCTCAAAAGTTATTTGCTTTCCAGACTGCAAGCCCTTTGGGCAGCAGAATTCTTTTTACTGCAACCTTAATGAACAAACGCAGATTGATCCTAATTCTTGCCATGTTCTCAAAAAATAATCACTAGTCAGTACCTGAAAATGAAGACAGCTTTTGCCAGGTTAACACCTAGTGTATTCACTGTATTTTTACACTGACTTTTCATCCTCAGAGCTCTGCCAGGTGACAGTGCTCCAGTAGTCTGGAAGGACTCGTCCTTTACCTGTCTCAGAAAACATGCAGAGCCCAGTACATAAATTTGATTGATAGCTATGTGAAAACCCTTATAGAAACATTTATAGACTGTGTAAAAATGTGTGGATTTTCAGGCTGCTTGCTCTGTACAGAGCTGGTCAATATTGGAGAAGGGCTTTGAACACTGGTAAAGAAACACCAGTTTACAGTTTGCTTTTGGCAAATCTAATCACCACTGGTTTTAAAAGCACGATCTTAACAGGGCCACCTGGTTTCATCCAGTATCACCTGTGGGATTTGAGTTTTTCCTTTCTCTCCCAAAGGCATGACAAGCATTTGTCACAGTGAGGTATTTCTGTGAGACTTCTTTGCTACTCATTTTTAAATTACTTAGAGGATTTATCAGCACCATATTTTCTATTTCATTTGTGGCAGGGAAATGAAACAAACAAACAAAGCCTTGCTCTGCAAAAGCACAAAGTGCCTCTCAGACAGCTGCACCTCAAACAGACACTGCAAAATTCCCAGATTCACAAAACAAAGACCTTGGTATGTCTCAATGTTTGTACACATGGGCAGCCAACACTTGGAAACTTATAACATGGCAAGTTCATTGCCCATAAATAGGAATCATTCATGTCTTCACATATCAAGTGACCTTCAAAACCACATGGATGATACTACTTCAGCACAAATCAACAAGATGAGTTTTCACATTCTGTTTTATACTTCTTTTCTTTGTGGTTTTAAGACAAGGGTTTGATGTCATTTGAAGATAGATTTTTGTGGTGTAATACAGATAAGGGGTAGGCTGAGCTTCTGTTCTCTCACAAAGGAAATCCTTCAGACACATCCATAAAACAGCAGGAAGGACACCTACTGTCCTTATATATTCATATCATAATGTCTTTGCTTCTTTCTCGATGGTTTTTCCCCAGCAAAGCGTATCAGATAAGATCAGCATCATCATCAATACCATCACAGGGAAGCTGCTGGCAGCACACCAACTGTTAATTAACCCCAGCACTGTCATACCTGATTACTTTGAAAAGCACTTTAGAACAGTTGAATTAAAATAAGATAAATAAGGATAAAACATTTAACTAATATTGAAAAGACTACTATCTCCACTCCAGGCATGAGTGGCACTCTTTCTACTAGCGAAGAGTGAATTGATTTAGAGACAGCTCAGAATTTAGACCTCCACTTCACACCAAGATTAAGATAAACCTCCTCCTGAGAGCCTGATAAAACCAAAGGTACGTGTGGAGGGGATAAAATTGCAGTACAGTAAGGCCCAAATACATGGGAGGCTGCACACGACTAAAGAGATTTGTTTTGCTCCTGTAGCAGCACCTACAATGTGCATAGCAGATAAAGAGAAAGGACAGAGAAAATCCACACCTTGCTCAGGTGAATGGGGAGAAGCAGAATCAGATGGATACAAAATGATGCCTGGGCTTCACCTCAACCTAATTGCATCTTGTTAGCATATGGAAGAACATGTGCAGAACTGAGTAATAACTCGTTTTCCCTCGTTGTTTTTAGGATGGTATTTTCCATTTAAATCAGTGGGGCAGAATTAACACAGAGCAATGCTTCTGCTGCACATATCTTTCACTCCAGTGTTGCATATCATCAGGTTCAGATCCTTGCAATCAAACTTTCCTGCCCTATTGGAAATGCAGGATTATGGAATACAAAATTCATTCTGGATTTTCCTACTAAGCAAACAAATTGGATAGACAAAGCTCAATGTGCGGGTCATCTAAAGGACAGACATGAAAATATTTTCACTCTGTATAAAAGTATTTGTCAGAAAAAGAGGATTTAAAGGTATTTGTTTCCAAAAGTAGGGAGAAAAAAAAAAATTCTTTCACTTTCTTTGTGTAAAACAGAAGTGGACGTTTGAATGTCTCCAAGCTGGGAGTAGGCTGAACACAAAAGCACAGCCCAAGCAGGGGTACAAATTCTTAGTTAAGATGATGGAACTCTGGTTCCTAAGAGCCTTACTCAAGGATGGGACTCATGTGACCAGGCCCTGAGTGTGCTGAAGCCTGGGCAGGAAAATCCAGCAAGAGAGCTGACAAGAACTCAGAAAAGTTCCCACACCTCCCCAAACATTCAAATTGTAAGTGATAGTATTTTTTAATTAAGTCATGTTAATCAAAAATCTTAGAAATAGCTCTGCTATCTAACCTTTATTTCAGTCACAGATGTATTTAATATATGGTGCCCTGAATGCAGAATAAGCCATATAAGACAGCAACACTCCTTGAGTCTCTTTCCATTACAAGACTTACTGCCCTTGAATTTCATTGACTGGTCCTGCTGTTCTTCAATTATGCATAGGGTAAATATCACTGACTGAACTAGTTCTATTTTCCCCATATATTCAAAATATAATAGCCTTGTTTTAAGGCAGTCAAATCTTCCTATGTATATTTGATGTTTTTTTCATGAACTCTCATATACTACATTTTCTTTAGCTCTTTTTTTCCCCCCTGAACCTATGAGGTACAGCATGAAACAGCAGCCAGATCCAGCATCAGATCATCATTGTAAAATAACTTTTGGAAGACTTTAGATTTTGCAGTCTCCCTATTTTATTGTCTAAATAACTTCTCTCAGCGGACTGCTTCAGACTATCATTCTTCTTTGGCATTAAAAAATTTCATGTGGTGAACAAAAGCAAAAGGAAATCGAGATATCTAAAGCATTTCCTAATCACTGAATCACCTCTAAATTCAAGGAGAGAATTTGCTTAAATAAGAATTGATCAAATATCCTAGAGATCATTAGATCCATTCTAGACAAGTCCAAATTGCCTGTGACACTGGAGAGCAAAGCGATACCTCCCACACTTACATTCTTTACTTGTCCTTCATCTCTTGCTAGCCTATAATTTCAATCTTCTGGGTAGCAACCAAATTGCCTTTGTTTCCATCCTTTCTGCGTAGAAGAATGAGAAGCATGGAAGAATTATTTCGAAAAAAACAAAGTACATATTTCTGAGATCTTCTTCTGACAGCAATCTTCACTTCTACTACAATATTCTGTGAGAAAAAATATGCCCTTACTCCTGTCAGGACAGGCAGCCTCACAAGGCAGCGTAATGAGACTTTCCAACTGGACAAGATTTGGTGAGAAAAGGGTTAACCCAGGAGTGGGAAATAGATGCAGAGGAGAGAGTGGCTCCAGAGACAGCAACACACCTCACTATACAAATGACATTTCTCATACCTCGGAGGGCTAATGGGAAAACCAGCTCGGAACAGTCTGCATGCTGGCAATAAACAAATTGTGACAAAAGTGAAAAGGAAACCAAATCAGATGGTTTCCCAAACAAAGCTCAACAAAGATCCTCTAACAAGCTGGAGGACCACAAACTTCACAGCAGCATTAGAGGATGGAGATAAGGCTGGTGCACAACTGAGCATGGAATAACTCCGTTGGGTGACAAAGGCCCTTCACAGGATATGTTTAGGAAACGATGTCTCAAAATAAAAGGATTAAAGGAGAAGTAGTAATCAATATCAGTTATGGTATTAACAGAGCTCTTTTAACCATGATCTACCCAAATATAAGGAAAGCCGAATATTATGCAAAACACCCCCAGAGTTACACAAAATGCTGATGGCTGTATTTCACACAGGGCAATGAGCCCACTTATTCTGCTTTTAATGGAATATTTCAAGTTTCCAATGAGGTTTTTCTGTCCTCAACTTGCTTTCTGAACAGGAACATGTATAATAATGTTTAAGGTTTCCATTTTATCGATAGAAGTATCTTATTTTGTAGCAATTACCAAGTGCTCATAATCCCTGCAGGCTCTAGCAAATCTCTGGATCTTTCAAGACGCAGACTGACTTAAGACATAAAAACATACATTGAGGATGGCAAATACTATTTGGATTGAAAGCAAAAGCTGAGTGCATACTACCTGAAAGTTATGCTTTTCTCAAAAAAAGAAGTGGTAGACATGTGCTGTGTGGTAAGAGAGTTTAAGACATGAGTTTACTTCAAAAAGTACTGAGGAACACCGCTGCTTTAAGGTCTGACAACAGTGACAGCCCTGGCCACATTATTCTTAAAATTTGCTTTTAAAGGATTACTAGGACTTTAATACAAAACAAAGTTTCATCACAGGCATGTGCCTCTGTGTTGCCATCATGGTCACCTTCAGTTTGGGCTTCTTTCACTGAACAGACTACTTTGAAAGCCGATTAAATTGCTTTCAATTTAGCTGTGCAAAAGAAAGTGGTAGTTCCTTCAAATGGCCTGTTTGGAGAAACTTGAGGATTGATCCTTTCTTCCATGGTACCAGCTTTCCATCAATGCAGCTCTGATAGTGTCAATGTAGCTACACTGGCAAAACACCGGTTTAACTGAGGAGAGAATCAAACCCTTCACTTGTAACAATTTCTGTCAAGAGACCAGACTAAGTCACTTTAATTGAGTTCCTCTCGCTTTCATTGTGCAGAAACAAAGGAGGAATAAAAAGAGATCAAAGAGCCCTTATTTGGAACTAACATAATTGTGTCCCTTGGAGAGCAGGCGAGCCTGAGATTACTGAAAGGGGATAGACTCTGAATATAGAAACCTGACAACAATGACATTAGAATGTTTTAAGGGGGGGAAAAGGCATATACAGGGAGATTTATTGGAACTTTTCATCATTTTGCAATCGAAATAGTGTGTGTTCCAGTGTCTCTTCCACTATTTTATACATCAGTTAAAGCTCTCTCACAATTCAGCTTATGAGAATAGGTTTCATCTATATATTGCTTTAAATGACTTGTCTAACAGACTGTGGTAGTCTGGAAAATTTTCATTTCCTAATGATTTTTTTTTAAGAACTGTTTTCTAGCCCTGTAAATTCTGTATTAAATAAATGGGTGAATAACATTTTCCAGATCTGAAGGGATGGTGTGCAAGGGTAAGCTGCCATAAAGTGCCAGCAGTGAAAAGGGGAAAAAAAGACTAGAAAAAAAAATAAAAAGAAGATATTTGGGTCTCTGAAGAATCAGTTAGCATATGCCCTTGCCTTTAACACTCCACCATACAAAGGTGAAAAAAAGTCATAATATAGCAGAACACACGCACAATAATAAGTCCCGTGAGCTAATAAAAGTAATCATGGACCCAAACTCCAAAGAAACTTCAGGTTTAGGACTCAAAACATAAAATCATGATTTCTGAGGGCAACTTAGGAAGTTAAATATCCAAATGCTGTTTTGGAGATCCAGGAATAAAACACCATTAAATAATCAGCTTTCAGAAACCTGGCATTTAAAAGATCCTTCATAGGACATTGGGAGGATTCAGAGAAATAAAATGAGTTTTGGAAAATTTTGCAAACACACCACTACCTCAATTATATAATATCCATGCAGCAGTAGAGGCAAAATGCACAGATACCTACTGTTCTAGCCAAACACAAAATAAAATTAATTGTGTAGGCACTTCTAGTGCTGCCATTTAGAAATGTAACCCAGATGGGGTTTGGTAGATGCCCCTGTTTCACTAAGAGGGGAAAGCAAAAGTTAACCATTACTGGCATGAGGGCTTAAAACTGATCAAAAGCAGTGACAGAAAAGTCTGAAGGAAGGAGTGCTTATTAAGCAGCTGGTGTGATCCAAATCTCAGGCAGTCTGTGCATCCCCCCTGGAGTACAGCAACATCATTTCACTCTTGCTCTGCTCAGAAAACACTGATGGCTCTCTCTCCTTCCTGCCCTGCTTCCAGAGACAGCCCAACACCACCGTGAGAATGAGAATCTAAACGTTCCTGCAAAGCTCTTCTCACCGCGGAGAAATCGAACCGGAGAAACACAAACAAAAAGCTCAAGTGACACAGTGAACAACAGAAACAAAATCGAGTCCGTGAGTCATTTATAGGTACAATCAATTACAAACATAGCACAGGCTTTTTCATCAGGACACGACTGTCAAAACACACTGGATCTGCCAGTGTAGGCTAAGTGGAGCTACAGAGGCATGATAAAGGATTATCTAGTAGAAGAAAAGACTTTTTAATGTTTTGAGGACTGATAAGGAAACCATTGCTTGGAGCTATAGTAAAACTATCGCTGGCTGACACCCCTTCCAATTGTGCAGCCAGACTGCCTGGTACCATTCCTTTAAAGATGTGGTTATTACCAATTCTAGCTCCTCTTCAGGGTTAAATCTCGAAACAACATTGGGGGGGGAAAAATCAGCTATGTGAGAGAGGTAGCTGGGCTCAAATACAAAATGTGTCTCACAAAACAGGAAAAAAACAAACAATAAAGAGCACACCCAGACACACAGGGTAAAGGAAATAAGACTTCACAGCTACAGACACTTCACCCCTGCAGGAAGAGAACACAGGACGGGAGTTGCCAGCCCCAAGTCCTTTCAGCCAGTTTATGTCTTTACCTGAACAACCCATCCAAGATTACTTTTAACCCAGTCCTCTAGAGGCTGGGGATGTTTTCAATCTGCAATAAATTTACCTGGCTACAGACAGGCTAAAAGAAGGTGTAGCTTAATTTTGACTAGAACCTGTCTCTTTTGTAGCAAGGCCGAAGGCAAAAATCATTGACAATTGCCTTCCCCTGGTTTTATGACGTACGACAAGGAGGAAAGATCATCCCAGAGTATAGAAAATTTAGGATATGCTTTCAGGAGCATACATGCTGGTAGAAATAGAGGAATTGTAAGAGAAATTAGACTGAATTGCAGGAATTCTTGCACATGGGCAAAGATGGCTGATCTGCTCATCTCGTTTCAAAACCTACCCAGAAATATTCACTGCAGAATCCCTCACTGAGGACAAAAGCCAAGTCAGAGTCAACAGCCGAAATC
Source organism: Acanthornis magna (assembly GCA_036785705.1). Lineage (NCBI taxonomy): Eukaryota > Metazoa > Chordata > Aves > Passeriformes > Acanthizidae > Acanthornis > Acanthornis magna. Next base: position 2,854,071 of record JAWUZG010000098.1, read on the forward strand.
ACCTTTTGCCACACTGAAAAAAATCAGTACTGGCTCAAAAATCTGGCCCTTTGGAGAATAAATATGCAAAAATAAAACAATTTTCAGTTCGCCTTTCTAGTCACAGTGGTAAAGATAATTGAATCTGATCTCTTCCCCACATCAACAGTTAACTCTTGCATCATGTTGCCAGAGGCTGTCAAACATACATCTGCCATTCCAGAGTGGAATTCTGCAGTACCTCTGCACACACAGCAATGCCAAGGCAAAGGTGCTCAGCAAACATGCAAGACAAAAATAAGCAATGAGGAGGGAGAACTCCCCATTCAAACTTCACCTGGGCTGGAAGATCATTGGTACAGGGGCCTCGTTAACAGGAAGAGCTATAAAGACATTTTCTCAGAAAAAACAAGCCCACTTAATCAGGATTAAGAGGTATAATGATAGGAAAGGATCTTTCAGAGGCAATCCTGATGAGATCCAGTGTTTTTTCTCAGAGGCAGGAACAATTCATCTCATTATTTTAATATGGTCAGTGGTAGAAAGGTTTTCCTTCAGACTGCTCAGTGAGAGACTTGTCATAAATTCATAGGGCCAGAAGAAAATATCACAGTAAATTTTATACACTGCAAATGAGGTGACAGAGCAAGGAGAGAGGCTTAAGATGGGAATTCATTAAGAGGGATGGTTACTGACACTGGCATGTGATCACTCACCAATATTTAAGAGTACTGCTTTCATTTTAGCTAATATATCAGTATATCAAAATTGTGAATTGAAAGCTTTCCAAACGCATTGTGCTATGCACATATATCCTTCAGATAGAGAGGATTTGTATTAAGATGTCTGAAAAATAATAATAAAAAAATGAAAACTATAAGAGAACAAATTGTCTACCAGATTTCCCTCCTCACCCCTCCCCCAAAGTTACATAATTGCTTTGCAGTAGCTTTACTGCATTGAATTACCCAATTATCTTCTAAATTATAAAAGGCAAATCTTCACCACCAACTGTTCCTAGGACTGCCAGGATGTGCAGTGTTGCAAAACTGTAGCAAAAATGTAAACAAAAGAGCCCTACTGAACAGGGAGGCAGGCTGTCCACATATGCCAATCCCAGCGGCTTCAATCAAAGGAGAGATTGTTGCACAAATAAACTAAGCCAGTGCAACTAATAAACTCCTGCTCTAATTACTGGCTGCAGATGTATCAACTGAAGCAAATGAGACTCAGGCAGCCATTAATTATCTAATGAGGCCAGCAGTGTTTCTGATGAGGTGGGGCTGATTAAATATTAAACAGTAGCATATGGTGAGTGCCAAGAACAAAAGATTTGAATCTTTCTCTAGACATATATATACATATATATTTATTTACAAAAAATATACAACATTGCATTAAAAATCCCCCTCCTCTAAAACAGAAGAGCAATCTCACTCTGAGAGAGGTAATTAGGACAGAAATGGAAGCACAAAACTCAAAGGGAGTGTAGCGAGATCTGACTTCTGAAGGTGTAACACAGATGAAAAGGTTTCACATTAAAGGGATGCCAAAAACATTTAGGCATTGCAGCAGTTATCTCTTTGTTTAACCCTTCTCAGTTATTAAGACCTGCAATTGTTTCCTTTTTTCCCCCCATTCCTTTCTTCCCTTATCTTTCACTGGAAAAGTCCCAGGGCTCACTCAAAGAGCACGAGCAATATCGAACAAATCCATCCTTATAACACAGCTCACAATATTCAACCAAGACATGGAAAGTATAAGAAGGAGAATGCAATCACTGAAACGTTATTAGGGCCAGCTGAGCTGAAGGAAAAGTCTAACCTTACTCACACAGATGTCAAGCCCACTGAAGCCAGTTAATCCCATCAGACTTAAGTGGGCCACCTCCAGCCAGCACACCAGAGAGCTTGAGAGGAGACACATGTGGTTTTTTTCCCCTCCTCTCAGCTCCTCCACCTTTCATCACAGACATCTAGTGATGCAGCAACCCTGGCAATCCAAGAATCTGCCATTTCTAAAGGGCAAAGGATGCAGGACACAGCTTGCTGAACTCCTGGAAGCCTGTCCAGCTTCCAAGAAGAGAAAAGCCACTGCTGTAGTGTGCAGTGCTGCTGGACAGTTTGGCTGCAGCACTGCCCATGTGCACCATTAATGTTTCAATCCAACAACCCTGGGAGCTGCCAGATATGTCATGGATTTGCTCTTCCCTTATGCAAAAATGGCAATTCATTCTGATTTGTCTCAAACTTAACACACAGATATTGAACTGTTCAGTGCAAGTGATCTGTGCACGCACAGGAGGGAGGAACTTCTGTGTTTGAAGCAGAAACTCTGACCTGGCTGCTGGAAGGCTCTGTCTGGACTCCAAAGGGATCAGAAATTTTCAAGAAACTGGAGAAAACCTTTAAATCTGCCAGGACAAATTTGCAGAGGTAGGGGGAAAAGTTCAGATATAAAGCAGATTTACAGGAAGGGAAATTGGGTCTAGAATTGGCAAAGGCTGCATGTTCTCAGAAATTTCTGAAGGCTGCTTTTTGAGGTTCTTAATAAGCCAAACAGCATTTGCTGTTTATTTCAAAATATGTTCAGATGGCAGCCACTCATCACATTTTACATTGTTACAGTGACAATGCAAGTGTCCTAGATAGATCTGATTTTTTTTAGCTGTCATTTGTATCAATTTATTACGAAATGAGCCCATTTTTATGTCAGGACTTCACATCAAAACATAAAGAATCAACAAGTCATTATTGATTACCTAGGAACAGATCACATTTTCTGAATACCTTTGCTATTACAAATGGTTTCCCTAAATATGAAAGAATGGCTCTCCCCCATCCACCTCTTTTTTTTTCTAATACCCTTCTTTATTATAATCTCCTTAATATCCATCTGCTACCCTTTAGGCTAAAGCTTCTTAAATTCAAATATAGGGCTATTTTTATCACAGAAGAATATGTAAAGCAATAGAAACATTTTAATGGATTTTTGTGCCTGTGGCCCTTTTTAGCTGAATTTCCATAATGAAATCCAGTTACAGACATTGGTGCTGCTACAGTTGGCTGTTCACACAAATAAAGAATGAACATTTTTGTCTTGTAAGCCAACTCAGTAAAAAAGAGAGTGCAATAGCTACCTACAGAAAGCACAGGCTGTTTTGCCTCTGTTGGTGCTTTAGTATAACTGTACATAACTGTATTTTTACTCCAATAGGGCATAACATTCAAGATAGAGTCACAACCCTACATTTAGGTTATAAAAAAGTTGTATAAAGTCATTTTCATAAGTAGTAACTAACAAAATGAGGATATTTTCTTTTGTGCGGGAGCATTCAGGAACATCAAAACAGCTTCATAAAAACAACTACATGCAAAAACATTCACAATAAACATCCATGTAAGCTGATTCTTTGTATTAATGGTCTGGAAATAAGGGTACCAATTCTCCACCAAAATATTTTATTATTTTCTCATGGCTGCAAATGAAGCAAAGCAAAAAACAGTTTCTTGTGTCATAAACAACACTAAAATTTAAAATATTTTTCCTCTTCTCATCAGGGAGAAGAGTTTTGAAGAGAGGAAGGTGAATATCATATCCATGTCCTTCAAAGAGCAGCAAGAAGCACTTCTCGTCTAGGAATTAAACCTGTTGTGGCCAGTCCAACTCCAGAGGTCAGGTTGCATTGGGATGCCCACTTCTAATGAGGCAGGACAACCAGCACTCAGACAGAAAAGCCTCAGTAGCCACAAAAATAGCTTTTAATTATTACTTATATGTTAAACTATCAGTCAGCAAACTGATCACTGACAATCCTGACTCTGTTCACAACACAACTCAGCCTCACGTCAGTTTGACTGAATTATGTTGGTATCTCAACTGCTCAACCATTATTATTTTTTAATCAGGCCCAAAGTACCTTAAAATGGGCACTTAGACACTGAAATGCTGCAGAGATATAACAAATAGCGACATTCACAGGAGCGCCAGAGACATTCAGAAACCTTTCTCACTTTTAAAACCCGGACCTCAGCATTTCTATAATGTTTATCTAGCAATTACTTATCGAGTCTCATTTCTGTTTCCAGAAGCCTTCACCATTAATTGCCTCAGAGTCTATACAAGGTGTGATGAGCCTCTGCATTTTTATAAACGCCCTTGTGCAGAAAGAGTTTTGAATAACTTATAATTGTTCTGTGCGTAGGAGCTTACCATTTAACTCCTATAATACAATACTTTTCCTATTTCAACAGTAATATTGTCTGAGCTGCTAAATCCCAAAAAGTCTTTTGATTCTGATTTGTATATCTTTAATTCTAATGATTCAATTATTCCAAACCCAGTGCCTGTTATGGCTGTTTGTGGTAGCTGTTAAGAAGCACATCTCTTTCCTTTGTCTTGTGTGATACATCTACGGAAATTAAGCATTGCAAGATGCTTCCTTTAACTTACTGTTAGTTGTTCAAAGAATTTCCACCTAAATTTTACTCTGCAGCATCCTCATTTGTGCAGAACTTGTCTTCTTAGCACAACAGACTGTTTTGTTGTTGCAGTCAATATTCAACCAGGTAAAAATAAACACATTGGAGAAAATCAGTGTGAACTTCCACTGAGGTTAAGCCATGGCCAGCACCTGACACTGTCCACAAGCAGGGTAGGCCCAGCATGTGGCAAAGCTGAACCATAATCCAGGTAATGGGAGTTTGTGGGAAATGGAATGGACTAGGTGGGCAGACAGGATCCAAGAAGCTGTCATCTGCCCAGACAAGCTTTTCAGAGCACAACAATCTGAGCTCTATAACGCATATTTGATGCTCATGGGGTAAACACCTCTCAAATTGATATATGAAAGCATCGCTGGTGTCTACCTGTGAGCTCAGCTCTTCTTCTCGCTCCACAAGGGCTGCCCAGGTGACATCGGGGCTGTTCGGAGTGGGGGGACAGGGGACACGTCCCAGGGAGCCCCAGCCCCTCACGAGCAGACCTTGTGTGCGTGGGGCAGCTCCTCCCCAGCCCTGGGGCTGTGGGGCCACACCTGGGCCCTGTGAGGGACAGTCCTGGCGCTGCCCAGCACCTGCGGCACTCAGGCTGACCTTCCCTCGTGGAGAGCAGCCCTGGGCTGGGTGGAGGTGCCCCCCAGAGCTGCTCTGTCGTTCCCCCCTCAGCTGGACTGGGGAGAGACAATATCAGGGAATTATGAGAGGTTCACGGGCTGGGATCAGGTGAGGGAGGGATGGCTCCTCACACTGTCACCCTGCTCCGGGGAAAGGACCCTCCCACGGGGTGCCGGCTGGCAGAACAAACTCTGTCCTGTGAGGTCACAAGTCCTGCCAGGAGCCTGCTCCAGCACGAGCTGCCCAGGAGGTCACAGCCTCCCTCCTGCATCTCCCTGCTCTGGCCTGGGGTCCTCCATTGGGCCTCCATTGCCTCCCTGTGCACCCCGCGGGCGCAGGGGAAGCTCAGCTCGGGCCCCTGGAGCACCTCCTGCCTGTCCTTCTGCACTGACCCGGGCTCTGCAGAGCTCTCCTCTCTCAGGCTGCAGTTTGTCCTTGCTCACTAACTCTTCCCCAATCCCAAATCTGCCACCCCAGTGGCACTGCCCTGGCCGTGCTGGGCTCAGCCTTGGCCCCTCCTGGGTCCATCCTGCAACCGCTGGCCTTGGCTCGGCTGGACACGGGGCAAGCTTCTGGCAGCTTCTCGCAGAAACCATCCCTGCAGCCCCCCTGGCACCAAAACCTGGCTACAGAAACCCGGCACGGCCTTCTAAGTGTTTGCTGTGTTCCTTGGTGGGAGAAGAGATGTATTTTCAGAGGGACTCAGCTCCTGCAGGATCCTAAATTGGCTCATTTAATCTACATGGGTACTTGAATCCTCACTTAAGACATTAGTTAATTAAGTCACATTAAACCACACAGGCAAAAAGGAGGCTATGTTCAGATAAATTTAAGGCTCTGATTTTCTGATTTAAAACCACAAAGCAAAGTCTTGCAGAGAGCCCAGCCTGGTGCTCCCTCATTAACTCAGCATATTGTGACATTTATAGTTCTTGCTCAGGACTTGGAAACCAAGGAAAATAGGGGTTTGCAGCAGTGAAACAAAACTACAATGCTGCAGAAAAATAAAGTTTGTGTCCTTGCCATAAGCTTACACAACAAGGCTTTACCTTGTGGGCCCTCAGAAATCTCTCATGCCCATGCAAGTATTTTCATGTTCACAAGGAGAACTTTTGTGCTGTCGTTTGAAAATTTCTTTTCTATAGACGTTTCAGTAATTCTGTCTCTAAGCAGAACTCATCTCCAAATGAGCTAAATAACCACAGCCAGTGAGAGGGTAAGCAAGGAAAATGAGTTTTTCACGAAAAAAAAGTCAAACTGAAAAAGATTATTTAAGATGTTCAACTAAGTTCCACTTAACGAACAAATACTGTCTAAGAAAGAAAGACAACACAAAAATAAGCAATGAAACAGCAAGAAGAGCAAAATCAAAATAATAATTACTCGGCTGCAGTCCACGTGTAAGTAAACCCATACTAAATGTCACAGGGGCTTCCCTCCTCTCCCCACCTCTCCCAGAAGCTGTATCCAGCCTCAGGCATCCCTCTGTGAGTGAAGTGCATCCTTTCTTACAGAAGTGTTTGAAATTTAGGGAGTGGAAAGGGGATGAAGATGAGATTTCTGAATTTTGGTGTTTTTCTGTTCCGAGTTTTGTTTGTTGCTCTTAACCAAAATAACTCAAATGTTATTTCACAATAAATTAGAGAAAACCTGAAGTGTAGTGTAGGCATTCCTTTCCATCCCACATCTTCATTTCCGAGAATTTCAACAATGTTATTCTATCAGAATTTGCAGGAACATTCCAACCTAGGAAATAGCAGGTATCCAACTCAGAAACAAACAGCTCAGGCAGGGAACAATGTAAATTCCTTCTGTCTTCCAGACTGATAGCTTCAATACAAACACCTCCCCCTTCCTTAACTGCAGACTACTTTAATAAAGGTGCAGGAAACAAAACCAACTCCCAACATTCCCCAAACAAACAAACAAACAAACAGGAAAAAAGAAAAGCCAAGAAAAAAAAACCCATAAGAGAAAAAAAGAACCCCAAGCAAAATTCTCTCCATTTACAGATTCATTATATCACTTTCTTTTGCCATGCCTGCCATTTAAAATTAATCAAACTATTTTTGTGAAGCATATAAAGAAAAGACAGGACAGATGCCTTTTGTTATCTATATAAAGAATTAGGATGTTAACAGATTTAGTGAGAGAAATATTTTCAAAGGAATTTAGGAGTACCGTTTCCTCTGAAAACAAATCACATGCTTGCCAGATCCAGCATAAAGAAATACAATAGCATAAAGAAATACAATAATCCAAGTATATATTGTACTTTTCCTATGGGTGCAGGTAACACTTTGAAAACCTTAAGCCCATGCTTTCCACTACATAAGAAGGAGAAATTGTGAGAGTTTTAGTGATATGTACAAGACTACACAAGTGCAAATGCAAAAGAAATCAGTTTCAAACTGACTTCTGATCTTTAGAAATGTATTTGTTCTAAAGGCACTTTAACTCAGTATTCTTATCCTTATTTTCAATAAATAGAAGTATTATCAGTGTTACTTTAATTCAGGATTTTGTTCAGCAGCTTCAGAAGAACCTCCCTGAGATTTGGCAGGCATCTCTTTATAACCAATTGTGCTGGGAAAAAAGCTATCTCAAGATTAACTTGAAACAAAATTATATAAATATTATTTCAAGAAATAATCAGCTACCTACATTTGAAACCAAATTCAACAATCTCTTTTCTTGTCCATTAACAAAGTAACTAAATTTTGTATTTAAAAACAAAGATGGTGAAATGTTGATCTGTGTGCTGTCTTCAATTCCCCTGACTGGCAGCTTGATTGGTTCTGAGGAAGTAATTAGAGGGAAATGAAAACAGATTTCTGTTTCTGCTTATTTTTGTTTAACGTTAAATTCCATAACATTCAGGAAACTGCTTTAGTACATTGCACTAGGCAAGATAATAGATAAAGAAAAAATATTTTACATCTAACTTTAAAGCGGTTTTTTGTTGTTTTTTTTTTAAATCTTGCTTTCCCTCCCTACACATTTATAAAAGAAAAGAAAGGAAGCCTTCTGGGGACTTACCCATTCCCTTTATGGCTTAGTAGCTAGGTTTCCTAGGCAGCTTTTGAAAAAGTATTAAAATAGTCTATTACCAACTTCTGCTCATGAAGAAGAAAATTGAATAAAGTCAAGACATGCATCTTTTTGATACCTACTACAAGCTGCTATACACTACTTTTCTGCTAATCTGTTCCTTTTTGTGACCCTTCTATTTTTACTGTTCTACACTATGGAGTTTTTAATTTTATATATGCGTACACACGCACACTTATAGTCTTAGATACTATTAATTTGTTGCTAAGGTTTCATTTTCAGGAATAGATGGCATTGTATTAAACCATTACTTAATAACAAAAAATGTATGAAAGATCATGGTTGAGGAAGAAATCCAACTCAGAATCTCTGACACTTAATCCAATGCCCTCTTCATCAGAGCTGCTAAAAAAAATACATCAAGTTCAAAGACAGAACTCACTGGGAAGCATTAGAAGCCACAATGTTGTATTTTATGCACACAGTTGGTGATTTGAGTTTTACATTAGAAGGAAAGAAGCAGTGGTTGTACATCATATGGACTGACACACATTATGAATAACTATATATAGGCACACACTTAGAAGAATACTAATTCCTCACCTGGGAATTTGTATTTATCTTTGGTCTGTATTTATGTATTTAATAATTAATTTGCAAACTATTGCAAGTTAACACCCTTCCCAAATCTGGGGTAGATCACCTTAAAAGTAAAGTAGTCTTTTTATTTCTAGTTCAGTCTGATTTGAGCACCAAAATAACTACATAAAAAGTAGAGAGCTCTTGTTCTTATTTTGCACCTTTCCAGCCTCACTGGTCTAAGATGATATTAAATATAATGAAGAGCTCTAGAAAGTTCTGAATCTATTTAATTCATCCATATGTAACACAGACTCATTTAGCGAGAGGGTTGAAAAGTCAGTTATTACACCTACAGAACAGTATCAATGTAAATCTATAGCAAATGTCTGGTTCCTCTCAGCTGCCCCTCAGCCTTCATCCCCCTCCCCACCCCACTGGTTATTTGAGATTTGTAAACACCACAGGGCATCTCATAGTGCTAAACACATTTTACATGTCAGAAACAGAAATTTCTGTTATCTCTTATAGGCAAGATTAAAAACTAATTTTGAAGGAGTGACTTTGAGGCAGTTAAGTCCTCTGTTACCCCTGCTCTTCAGCAGGAGTTGGTTCCTTACTGCCCCAAGGAACATGGAAAATCCTGGGACTTGCCCTTCCCTTTTCCTATTCTGAAAACTTCTCAAGATAAACAAGTGAAATCGAGCCTGCAGATTGGCTGATGTTTCTCGGGAATGGAGGAGTCCAAAGAGGCTCGGAGAACTAATCTGTGTGTGTAAGTGATCTGTGCTGAGCTGTTTGCACAGCCCGGTGCACGCACGGCCCTGTTTACAAATGCTAAGTCTGGCGGCATGGAAATCAGCTGCCTCTGCAGAACCTTTTTCTGCTGAGTCAGCAGCTACTCATTGCTTAAATGATGCTCTTGTTCTCAGAGTGCTCCTTGATGCCTCCTGAACATTTTTTCCCAATGGGAGATAATGCCTTTTGCAATGCAGGATCCAATTCATCTGACAGTCATGGATGGGATGCATTGCTAAAGGCGAGATAATGAGAACTGTGGAGTTGCAGAAAACACTGTCCTCTGAAGCACTTCTGGCATCTATTTCCTCATTTCTCTTACCTTTGGCATTAAATTTAGGTCTTAAAACAGACTGATTTCCTAGAAGTTCTTTGGCAAATCAGTTTTAATGATATGGAACATTCTGGGGTTTTATTAAGATTTCATAGTAATAAAAAATTAAAGGAAAACTGTGCTTCAGGCCAAGACAAAAACACCTTTTACTGATATAGATCTCGAGGGAAAACACAGAAAAAGCCTTCTGAAAAAAGTGATTATTTTCTGCCTTTTCCCCTTTGACTCAGCACCCTCTCTAAAAAGCTCAAAACTCATGTTTGCCCAGGAAGGCGAGCTGGGCTTCCCAAACAACTTCATACTTTGAGCTTGGGCAGAATAATTAATATTTAGATGCAGGATAGACATAATAAAGTATAAGCTGCAGCAGTATCCATTTTCCAGCACTGTCTTCCAGCAGTGTTGTCTAAAAGGAAATTTGACAAGTTAGCCACAATAATTATTTCATAAATTATTCCACTGTAAGGATTGCAAGTAAATGTAGGAAGGGAATTATCCAGTTCTTGTTTGGAATTCAGCCATTGTTAAACAGACTATGGGCAGAGCATCATCTGAACAGAAGCCGATTCATGTGAATTCAGGATAATATTGTTTCAGTATCTCTTACTTGGATATATGACTTTTCACAGTAGTTGTTTACCTCTATGCCCCCCAAACCCATCTTAAATAAGTCATAACTATTGATTTCTAACATTTCAATGAGCCTGCCTTCTAATAATGGGATACGAGTTATGTAATAATTTTATTTCTGTAGGTCCTGCCTTCTTTTTTTATTACCAATGCTTTTACTCAAAATAAGTATTAATTTTTTGTCACTTTTCCCCATTTATTGCTAGTTTTCACTGTCTTCTTTATTGATCTATAGGCCACCAGAACAATATCTTTTTCTTCCCTAGAAGACCAGCACCAACTCTCAAAATCAGCAGCATATATAACATACCAGTATTTTGCTTTCACAACTTGTCACATTTCATCTTGATTTTCTTAAAGAAAAGGTACTTTAAGACATTATGGGAATTTCTTCTTCTTCCCAGTATTTACATTTGTCTCTCCAAGTTATCCCCTGCTGCAGAATTGTATGGGATAACCTGGAGGAACATCCTGAGCAAACCTGAGTTTCCAGCTTCTCAGAAAGGGTGCTGAGTCAAATGGGAAGAGATAGAAAATAATCACCTTTCTCAGAAGGCTTTTTTTGTCTTTTCCCCCAAGATTTGTACCAGTAAAAGGTGTTTGGCTCTTGTTCTGAAGCACGCTTTTAATTTATTTTTTTTTTTAAACTACTATGTAATCGGAATAAAACCTCAAAATGCTCAATATCATTAAAACTAAACACATCCCTTACCCTCTTCTCGAAGCTGAGTGTGGCTCCCAGCCTTGGCTTTGAGTAGGCAGTGGGCAGTTCTGTGGGTTGGGGACAGTTACAGAAGGTTCTTCCCATCCTTAACAGCACAAGATTTCAAATAAGCACCTCCCTTGCAGAAACCAACGCATCCATTTGTTCTGGTGGACCTGACCATCTACACACTCTTGTGTCCTGTGCACGTTTCCAGTTCCATTCCTAACCCACTCCATGGAAAAACCTCGTGTCATCTCCGTGCCCAGGCACTGATATTGGTGCAAACTTCAAACGCTGCGAATTCAAACCCCTGCTTTAAAAACCACTCCAAAACACTCTGGTTCAGGAGTTCACCGAGTGACTGCCTGTGATTGTGAGCTTCAGTGCTCATCTCCTCCCCCTCGCTAACAGGGAGCTATTAGCCACTCCGAGATTTCAAACAGCCAGCCTGATCAAAGGCCCACGGTCACAGCCACATAAACCGACAGAGACTTGAAAAGAATGAAAAACGTGTGTTCAGTGCTATTGTAAAATATGCATATACGTGTTCCTCTGCCTTGCAGGGAGTTGCACAGCTGAATATGGGAAATATTTCCTATTTATGTGTAAGCTTGAGTTTAACCTCTAGATAATTTGGGCAACAAAAATTATGCAGACATGCTGAGTAGTGCATGATTACAAAACAGATAATTAGCCTAACTTGTTTACTTATGGTGGGGAAATATTCCCTATTTTACCTTGCCTATATCAAGTTCTGTATTCATACAGGCTATTAAGAATAGCATAAAGCAGTCAAATAAAATCACATAACATTTTTTTAATGTTGCTGGAAAAGGCAGAAAGAGAGAGATAGCTGGAAAGTATCCAAATAATGCAAAGCTTCCAACATGTAGGTGGTGTGACTGACTGAACAATCCCAAAGTGCTACAAAACCTACAGAAATAAGGGACCAAATCCACAAGGAGCAAGATTTTGGGCTGGATTTCTAAATTGTACATCTCGACATTGAATATACTGAGACAGCAAAATTACATGAATAATGAAGCCTGATTGGCGTATGTTGGAAGCTCACTGTCACTTCTGATAGGGCAGCATCCTGCTATTTGGCCATTTCTGGCCATTCTCTCACGTGCGGTTTTGCTGATCCTAGCCAGGAACAAGATTGTGTGGTTGTTCTTTCCCTGGGTCTCCTCTACCACCTGCTGACCCCAAACCATAGGCTTCTATTTCTCTTGGAAATTTTTATTTTACACATGTATTTCATGTGGTTCTAAGACTGTCTGGGGATCAAACAGGCAGATAAACAGCAACAGAATGGTACAAGCCTCTTTTTCCTAGAGAATAGACTGAAAATCAGTTGTTGCCATAGAGCCAGGGGATCCCTGTGCTTGGCTTCAGCCTCCAGGCTGCCTGTGTGTTTTCCTCGAGGTCTGGGACAGCACAGACCTCTGCACTGCTTCCACCTCACCTGAGGGGCAAAGGGAAACCTGCTCTCTCTATTCCTCATGCTGGCCCAGCTGCCACTTGCTTCACAGGGCTGAGGGTGCCTTGATCACTGTTTAAGGCCAGACACGTGTTAAGGTATTAGCTCGAGAGGGGCTTGGATCTTGCTTCCTCAGCTAATGAGGAAAACACAGACAGAATCAAAATCTGCTTTCTGCCTCAGGCAGCAGGTTAGCAGAGATGAAGAGAAACGTTTCTAAGTAGGAATCCAAAAACATGAAGACTGTGGGATTTTTTAGTCAGGGTTGCATAAGATGCAAATGCAGACATTTAAAGTAAACACAGGGCGTTTGTGTTATGCCAGTTGAAAGCTTCAGCACATTCACTACATTTTTTTAAACAAGCCAGTATGTCTCAATTATGATAATGCCAGCAACATACACATCTGTAATCTCCTGCTCTCAGCTACTTCTTACCAAGAACACTAGAAATGTAATTGTAGGTCAAATAAAAACTGGAGCTCAAAGGATCGCTACAGCAGCCAGACCACCACACATCTGTGCTACAAGCACTCCTCAGCAGCCTGATGGTTCAGAAAAATAATTCATGAACTTAAAGAATATGGCACAAAAACAAGATGGCAAATCAAGAACATGATGTATAAAGCAGAGCTAAATAGAATTCAGCAGTCTTATTCAGTGAGCTGACTTGAAGTCCAGAGGCCACACAGCCTCTGGGCTCTGTGATCTTTCCTGCTCTGCTACTCAGAGTTGGTGCAGAACTTCATCTTTTGTTGCCATTCCTTCTTAAAAATGCAGCTGGATTTCTTCAATATCTATTTTGTACATAGACAAAAGTTCAGAAGCCACCTATAACTACCTTACCTATTCTATGAATTATGATTCATTCAGGTGAATCATTTCTACAGAGAGCCTGAGCAAGAACTTGGTGTTGACAAACCTGGTGCAAAGTTTCTCCCCTACAAATAAATTTCTCTATATATGGCATAGTTCTAGAAACTAAGTGTACTTCCATTTTGGAACAACTCATTTGATTATTTCATGGATTCCTTTAGGATCTCAGGAAGGAAGGAGAAGCGCTGTAAACAGTAAGGGATGGGGAGGAAAAAAAGAAAGAAATAGGAAGTGTTTAAATAATTTTCTTGAAATCAGTGTTGGATTCTTACTGTGAGCAGGGGTCCTGCAGTCCCTAGGCTGTGATGGGCTTGCCACAGAGCTCTTGCAATGATCAGAACCAATTATCTGCTCAGGCTTTTCTCCTTTATACTGGTGAGGCTGCTCTCACCCTATTACCCCTGCACTGGTGTGAAATTACCTCCAGGTCAGGGGCCCCACTTGAGCTGTTCATGGAAAGCCTAAGTTGTATCAAGGACCTTCCACAGCCAGGATTGATTTCTGCTGTAAGCATAGTTTGGTTCTCCAAATACTATACTTGCAAGATCTTGCAAAATTAGCTTTGAGCTATGTAAACCACAATCAAAACAAGAAGGCTTAAGAGGGACTATATGTGCATTTAAGGTATAGCACGCACATATCTTTGGCAAACATTTACTTTCATTTTAAAATGTAAGCTAAAATCATATCTTTTCAGCGCTAAGTTCTGCTTATACTCTACTAAGTGCTTATGTGTCTAGACTTGAAACAAAAAATATGGTATTTTGTAAATAAAATATAAACAGCTCCAATATGGATCACAATCCCTATTTCTTTTTGACAGCATAACTGCATAGCTAAACATCCCAGCTCAAGTAGTGTGTCAAGACAGCTCTTGGAAAGCGAAGGATGAGGAGTGGGAAAATCTCACTGAGTGCCCTCAGTGCAGCTGCAAAGCTCATCCTTCTAGCTCTGCACAGCTGAAAGGTGTCCCTGCAGCATGGTTTGGGAAGCTGCACTGAAAACTCCTGGCTGGGCTCGAGCCTTGCACAAAGCAGATCAACTCCTTTTCTTCTTCCTGAAGAGCCCATACTGAAGGCAAGCTTCACAGGCAGTGAGAGTACAGAATATCTCCTCACCACACTTGAAGATTTAATATACACTTATATTTTGCCACTCCCAAAAAGAAACTAACTCAGTTGAACTCTACTGTATTTATTAGGGGAAATATTCACGATTAGGACAAGGCACCAGCTAGCTTTTAATAGACCAGACTTAGAGATATATTTTCTAGATAAATAAAGGTATTTGTTTGAGCAAATACTAGACACCAAAGCATTGTCCAGAGCTAAAAGTATCTGTATTAAAAGTGGTATTTCAGCAAGCAAATACTGGGAAGATACCAAAGGCTTAGGTAATCTTAGTTTGCATAAGAGGCTGAAAACTTAAATTTGTTTTTAGTTATTTACTGCAGATAGTGATAGATTGAAACAGGTATTATGCTTACAAGGGTGTACTCCTCTCAGGAAATTCAAAAGGAAAAACTACCACCCAAAGAATTTTTCATATTTCAATTATATATATCGTATTTGCAATTGAATGACTCATGAACAGCTCATAAATCCTCAGAAATATACATGGTCCAACGAGTATTTGCTATAGATTTTAGGAGTTAGTAACAACATTAAAGAATTTCACAGAAATCAATGATGACCTCATACAGGAGCACAACAGTAATTTAACAGTTCACTCACTTTACCTGCCAGGCACAAACAAGAGCCACTGGCACGTAAACATGTCCCTGACTCGCCCTACTCCCCTCCCCTATTTTTCATTTACTTTAGTAAACTGAAAATGTCATTCTTTGTGCTGTACAAAGGGAGCAGTTTTTAAGCTGCAGATAAATTATGCAGCTTCTTAGACAAATTAGGCAGAAACTTCAGCAGAAAACAACCAAAAAAAACCCTACTCTACAAAGCCCCCTGAAAGCTCCATTACTGCTCAGCCCTTGTGCCCACCTCAGGGAAGGGCAGATCCACGCAGGGCTGTTCTCCCATCACCAACCCCACCACCAGAGCTGCCCAGAGCTCACCACAAGTGTTCTGTACACAATCGATTTGTCCTGGGTGAATGTTCAATGCTGATTCACAGGGGCAGCTATAAAGACTAAAATACAGGCCCATCCTGCAAGAACCCACTAATGCCAACTTTATTCGCATTTATGGGGTACAACAGTGGCCAAAGCACCCATAAAGCTCTGTTGTTTGAAATTCCTGTGGAACTGTTTCATATTTAAAGCATCAGTGATAAAGAAGCAGATGTCAAAAATCAGACAGGATCCCACAATGAGTGCTTGTTTACACCACTGCAAATGGGGAAATGCTACCAATCCCAATTTTTCAATCCCTTAGCAGGGGTGTCAAAGATCAGAGAAGGTTAAAAACAAGCAGAGAGTCTAACCCCAAAATGGTTTGCTACTTTATTTTTTTTTTTAATTTCTTCAAAGAATTCCTCGGGCATAACTAAAATAAACAAGACCACTTGACTGCTACATGGTACAATTGAAAACTGTTATGTTGCATGAAAAACAACTCAAGAAATCGCTTGGGGAGATACATCTTTTCATCCTTAGCATTGTACTTTAACAACGTACACAGTTCAAAACTTGTACTTCAAGGGAAAACAGCAGTTAGATTTTTTTCCCCCAAGAAACAAAAATATTTCTTTAGAAAAACAATTAAACAAATAAACCTCCCTTCCAAACAAACAAAAAAAAATTTAAAAACCCACCAAAATAAACCAGCAGATAGACAAACCCTCCCCACCTCCTCCTTTCCCCTTCATGCATATTCATTATCTAGTCAGGCTGGAGCAGAGTTTGGAAACAAGCCATGGATGTGCTGTGCATACACTCAGACATTACCTGGGCCCCTGGCAATAGGGACAGACTGAAATATTGCTCATATTTTAGTCCCTGAACATCATTTCTCATGCCACTCTGCTGACTGGTGAAGAGCTTTTCAAGCCTCTCTCCCTTCATGACATACACACTCCCATCGCTGAAGAATTTGTCATCCCCACAGAGGGGTGGGAACCCTCAGAAAAAATACCCTTCTCCTGGGAGGGGCTGGTTTGGCCCTGCACCATGATGCTCTGGGCTCACAATGTTCCCCCTGCTGATGCCTGATGATTTTTTGCCTTTTTATATACCTTTTTATAGATTTTTATACCCTTTTTGTATTTTCTGTATGCTTTTTGTACCCTTTACACACTCTTTGTACCCTTGCCTACATGCTTGATAATTTTTTAGTCTGATATTTCAGTCTAATATTTAGCTTTCTGCAAGGCAGAGAGACCAAACATTCACAGCAGGAGGCAAGAGAGCCCTATACTATCTCAAAACTCGAGGCTTCAACCTTGGTTGAAGCCTTCTCTCTGGAACATATTTTATAAACTGACCTCTAGCCTCATTTAAAGGGGGGTGATTAAAATAGGGGGACTTCATTTATTAAGTTTCTTATTGAGGGATTTTAAACAGATATACTAATTTGCAAAGTCCATAAAATTGCATGTGGGTTATACCGTGTGTGCATTTCGGCATGTATCACCTTTGAAGATCTGTGCACCTGAGATTCTATTAAAATATTGAGATAAAATCCCTGTACCCCTTTTAACTGTGTCTGCGTCATATTTCTACCAGCTGAAAGGGAACACTGCTTCATCCCATCCCTTGGGTTCTTTTCGGACTCACACTCCCACCTGAACCACCCCTCTCAAGTCTGCTCACCGCCAAACACAGCAATCTCTGCTAATTAAGAAAATCTCTTTTTTTTCCAGTCACCACCACGGACAAATCAGCAACACTCGTTTTTACAGCAAAAGCCAATCTCCTCCATTTTTGTGTCTAATCTTAAGCCTCCCAAAATCCTGGCTGTACCTGAGTGCTGCGCACATTACAAATTAAGACAGCACAATAGTTTTCAAAGCTTGACAGTTCCTGCAGAGCACATTGTATTTCACAGAATAGTCTGAGTTATGAGGGACTTAAAAAAATCCCCAAGTCCAACCCTTCAGTGAACGGCCCATACAAAGAACCAACCCATGGCCTTGGCATTATGAGCACCATGATCTGACACACTGAGCTAATTTAAGTCCATTCTAAAAGCTAAAAAAAACCCCTAGTTTACCTACAAATTATTAGTTAAGTTTGTAGTGTCATTCTATGTGTAAAGTACTTACACACCAGAAATGCTTTGAAGGGAGAAAAGAGCAGTGAGAAACAATGAATTTAAATAAAGAGTAAGAATTTAATACATAGTAATTCCTTGCAATGCGAGAAATTGCAATGAGATTTTTTTAAATTAAAGTGTTGTAAGTAAACATGAAGAATACTCTGGTTCTTGTTTACAGAATCATTAGCTAAAGAAAGGAATGTAACTCACAAAGAAAGGGGAACTAACATTTGTTGACATTTTCCTGCTTTTAGTTTTTATGTAAACTCAAGGCAATTAAATTATGTTTAAGACATTTTTGCTGTAAGTAGTTTCCATTTACATTCCTAGAAATAATAATCCAACTATTTTATTGCATTGTTGGGAGCCCTGTAGCAACAGACCAAATATTTAGCAACAGGTCTGTTTGCCATCTCTAGAGCTGGAAACCAAAGGCTTGAATCAATTTAATTGCATCAGTGTTTTTCAGCTACCGTGCCAGAATGTGTTGTTCTTGAGTTTAAAGGGTCTATTCCTACCTCCCCCCACAGCAGTCTCTAAATAAACCTATAAATCCTTGTTCTGTAGCACATGAATTATCAGTAGCTTCAAAATAAATGAAGACAAAAATGGTTGAATATTTAAACATGTAGCAACTCCATCCCATGATAGATCATTTCAAACCAAAATTCATTTTTTTCTTTGATATCTACTACTGCTATAAACTTCCAGTTTATCATATAACATTACAATTTATGGTATAACCAGCTTGTGTACTGACTATAAACCCTTTGTCAATGCCACTGTAAAGACTTTATAGTCCATAAATAATAGAAGAGCGATAGTATCTATCCTTCTTATTTTGCCCAGCACATCCAGAATATAGGGCTCTAAACATGTCAGAGGATTTGCTTGTTTTACATACAATATAGGTTATGTAAAAAAAATAAAAAAGGCACATTTCTCCCAGTACTTGGCTTACACAAAGCCCATTCAAATAAATAGAAAAGAAGTCACAGGTGCACGTTATAATTCAGGAACAAAAGATACACAGAAGCAAAAATCAGTCTCAATTTACCGCTGCATTCATCTATAGCCAGGGACTACGAAAGATTAATTCCCTACCTCCTAAATTATTAAAGAGAAGATGGCTCTTCTTCATGTGCAATAATGTAGGGAGGAATTTGCTGAGAGCTCTGTATAAAGTGGATCACCTCCTCCTGGTTCTCCTTGATGTTCTCATTTGGTCACGACATTCCTTTGTCTCCCAGCGTAGCATTTCCAGACCCCCAACTCTGTCACATTTACCTTTACAGCCCACAGACTTTAATGTCATTTGGGATGATTTTCCCTGATGTTGATGCAGAGTGAGGACCAAGACCACTCCTCATGCTGGATCCCTCCACACTGCACATGGCAAACCAGCGAGAACCTCACCCTCTGCGCTCACCAGGCGCAAGGAGCTGTGAAAGTTTGTGCTTCTGGCTTCTCCTCAGCACTGAGATTCCCATGCAAAGGTGGTAATTTCACTTTCCTTACTGCTAGCAAAAGATGAGACTGCTTAAAAACTGTCATCCAAGGAAGCATCACTGCTTTAAAGCAGCCGAAAACCACCTCATCCCCATTTTGTAAGCAGTTATTTACACTGAAGACCATAACAATAAAATGCCAGTTTGCCCCTGAATTCCATGCCCAACTCGTACCCCAGCTGCTGCAGGCACTCAAAGCTGACACTGCTCTCAGCCCTAGCCTCGGATATTCCGTACCACACAGGATTTCTCTCTTAGCACACCCCAAGCTTGCTTGTTCCTGTTTTTCAGCTTGTCCAGCTCCTCCCGCACCCGCCATGGTGGGATGCTCATGTTGTCTCCCTGGGGACTGCCCCTTCCCACCCAATCCTGGCAGGCACTGCAGCAATTGCCTTCTGGCACACATCCTTCCCCTATTGATCCCACAAACCAAGCTTCTTTCTTATGCTCACACACTTTCCGCAGTGCATTCCCACGTTGCCCTTACTTCCTACAAACTGGCAGACGTTTTCATTTGTGTTTCTTAGCTCTTTTATCAGCTCTCAAGCAGTACATATTGATAACTTTCTCACTGCAAAATATAAGGTGGGGGGAGGATTTTTCTGGCTTTTCAACTCAATATGAGAAAAGAAAATAAAGAAATCTGACCGTCTTTTCTTTTTCCAAACCTGGGAAGGGGATTGTTGCTTCTAGGGTGGCAAATTGCAGCTCTCCACAGAATCACATTCCTACAGTTCTTCCAGTCTTAGGTCTCCTTTCAGTGCTGCTGAGTCAAACGTGGGCAACAAAATACCCTTGTGAGTAGATGTAGCACATCTTTAAATGTTGATGTATTCAAATATCTTTATAGAGAATATGACACAATAAGTCTCAGGTGAACCCTTTGGGAATTCCAGGGAAAAGGCTGCCTAATCTCCAGTTAAACAGGCCTATTATCTCTCACTCCCCGTGAGAAAGTGAAGCAGAACTGATTTGATTAAGAGCAAATTAACCTCTCTAACACAGCTACCCAGGGTTTTACACCTGTCACTTTAGTATGACAATTTATATTTATTCAAAAAGCCATGAGACAGTAAATTAAACATTGCCCTAATTAGAAAAATGTCATATGTTACAGTGGGCTAGCAAACTGAACTCATTTCAAACAGTTCTGGTGCAAAGTACATTTCAGTACAACATTAGTATGAGCAGAGTCAATATTTTTTACACTGTCACATCCCAGCTTAATGCCATCATGCCACAGATGTATATTTAAAGTTCCATCAAACAGTAAGGCTGGACTATATTCAAAGTTCACCACATATCCAAATTTGTTTAGGAAAAGCCATCAGCACCTTAATTACCACATCCTCCATTCTATTTCTCTCTTGTAATGTCACAGCATAAAGCAGCTCTCCCTGTTAATTAGATCTGCTGGCATGGCATTCTTCTTAAAGTTCTTATGGAACAGAAAAAGGCTAAATTCTTCAATAGATTACAAAACAATACAACATCAAACACCGAAGTTACATTTACTTCATCAGATGATTCCTCACAGGTGAGCCTCAGTGTTTCAAAAAAATTTCTGAAACTGCACAATATAAATATTTAGGCCTACAGAAACCCCCTTAAACATCTTATAATAACCTACAGCTGATTTCGAGAGGACCACAACAAAGCCCACATTGTGATTGCTCCCAAAATGAGCCAGAACTCAGCTGAGGGCAAGGGACAGGCAGGACACGCTGGCCAGGAAGGGCTGAAGGTCACTGCAGCTACCCTCCCCTGCAGCCATCACCCTGCAAGGATTGCGGGATCTTCTGACTCTCCGAATGGTAAAGACTACACTTCCAAGCTGGAAGTTTCAGTTTGCCCAAGAAGCTTTCTGAAGCAAACCCTATGGGACTGCTGAGCTTTTCACACTTCCCAGTGTGATCCAGGAGAGCCCTGCGCTGTGGTAGAGGGGGAGGGACGAGCCCTCTTTCCATCCATTAACTAACTGGTTTGCTCCTAAGTTATGATTAATGAACAGAGAACTTGTGAGTTAGAATCTTATGATTTAAGGGACGAATTACTGAAGTAATTTTTGGTTGTTTCTTTTCTTTTTTTTTTTTTTTTTTAATTTTTAACTTATCCTTACTGTTTTAACAGCTTTAGTTCTCTTCCTATCTAAAATCAGTATGCGCACTGTAATTACAACACAGATAACGAGCCTTGTGATAAATAAGTACAGTTTATACAAAAAACTCTTCAGAGTTGCTCTGAGGAAACTGTATAATAATGAAGCTATCTGAACTCTAACAAGAAAATAATTTAGGTCATTATTCCCAGTGATAAATATTGGACATACACATTTGTTTTCCATAACTTGTTAAGAGGAGGCAGAACTATTATTTTTATAAATAGATACATATGTATTTTTATATAGATCTTCTATATTTTGTATAATGATCAGTTTTACATTCACATACCCATGTATAAATGTACATAAGTGCATATGTATACACAATTAGAAAATTATGAACTTGATGCCTAAAAGCAGGCTACCTGAAGCAGAGGCCAAGACAAACTAGGAGTATAAAAAGTGGACAAATTTATTCAAGGTCTTCAAGGTCCATTTGGGCAAGCAAAGTCCCCCTCAGGGACTACACCCAAAATGGACGCTGGGTCAGGAGCCCTTCACCTTTTATAAATTCTGTTCCATTAGCACATTGGCCCTTAATTCTCCAATCGCACCCTTAGGTGATGATGTTAACCACCCCAGGCCTGCTACCCCAGCTCACAGTTGTTTACATATTTTCAGGCCCTAGGGCAACGAATGTGTCCTTGGATTTTCTATTCAGAGAGATTGTTTTGGATAAAGGTTCTGGGAGCAGAGGTTTTTAGCACTTTATGAGAAGCACAGAACTACAAGTTACAGATAGCATGAAGAGTAGAAAACCAGAAATTAAGGCATCTAAATAGATAAGGAAATAATGCAGCTATTTGTCAGTAAATGAAGGATCTTGATGGGCGGGGAGACACCCCATTCATGGCACACAGGCAGAGCATCGCTGTACCAGTGAGAGCTCCTGCTGCAGCACCTGAGTGAGAAGCCTGAATGGCATCTTTGCTCTTCCTCCTCCTCTTTCCCTCCCCATCTGCAGGGCTGCAATTCCCTCCCTGGCAAGGATCAGCTCCCACCGAGCCTCTCCTCACTGATTCTGCTCGTTTGCTCCCTTAATGTCTGTACTTTGCTCCCTTTTCACAATCCATACACCCTCAGACTTGCATTCGGTCCAGGAAATGCTGAAGCTGTCGACATCCACCTTACTAGTAAATTGATTGAGAAATTAAGGGATTGTCTGTGGCAGTGTTTATCACAAAGGATAGTTCCTAGACCTTGCTCCAGAGCCACTTGAGACAGATCAAACAAAGCAGTTCTTCAAATCTAATGCAGCCATTATCCCTTATCAGATTTGGTTTTAAATAGATAACATCAAAACCAAAGGGAGCCAGCAGAGGCACGAGTCAAAAAGAGAAAGAATAGATTTGCAGTGGCTGTTTTAGAGCTGTAAAAGAGCAAATGTCCATTAAGCAGTTCTGCAAATCCTGTTTTAGCACAAACAAAAGTCTAACAGTAATTTTTGTGCTTTCTAATGGTCAATAAGTATAGGAAGTTCCTCAGAATAGACTAAGTGTCACATATAACAATTATTTTTATGCATTACCATCAGGCTTCCAGACTCCATGTACAAAGGGCCAGCATTGCAGACATAAGGACATTACTTTTTTTTTTTTTTTTGGAAGGACCTCACCTTTCCAGTCTGAGCTGTTAAAGTCACAGCTGTCACCACTACACCACTAAACAACATTTTTTCTTCCTTAACTCTTGAAAGACAGCAGCCATATAGCCTCAAAACTGGAAGGCACAGACTAAAGATGCACAGATTATGTGAAAACCGTCTGTCTGCCTTGTCACCAACCCTCACATTCCGTGGAGATAAATTTGTCAGCAATACATTGCCGAACTCATTGAATTTTACTTGATTCAGATCCGTTTCTATATATCTCACTCGATTCAGCTACTTTAAAAACAACTTGGCAATATGTGTGGAGACCACACTAGGGAAAAGCTACCGGGAAAACACCAAAACACCCAAACAAATCTCCTCAAATTATGTCAAGCAACCCAACTCAAAATAGCAGCAAGCACAGCCCAGCCTGTGTTTTAACTTAGGATGTCTCTGTCTCAGTTTTCTCCTGGGCTGAGCTGCAGAGACAATTAACAATCCAGACTGCCCCATGCTTGTCCCCAGTTC
The DNA here is from genome assembly GCA_036785705.1 of Acanthornis magna. NCBI lineage: Eukaryota > Metazoa > Chordata > Aves > Passeriformes > Acanthizidae > Acanthornis > Acanthornis magna. Next base: position 2,877,618 of record JAWUZG010000098.1, read on the forward strand.
AGCCTGAATTATCTAATTCACATGAGCCAATGGAAGTCACAGACTCCTGTTACTGGAACATGGGCCAAAATGAACATGTCCCACTGGAAATCTCATCACTTTCCCCAGCAAATTCCAGCATAATATATTTTGCAGTGGGACATTATCATTGCTTGGGACTGTTTTTGAGAAAGTTTCTGCAAAATTATACTCTCATACACATATGAATATAATTTTATATACATATTAAAACATATATTATATATATATTGAACTACATATTTTATATATTAAATATAAATATAAATAAAATTTTCAATTTTCCCCTAGTATGTTTTTAACCTGCCTAAATCCCATATGATTTGGGACAGAAAGCTCACTCAAGGAAGCAGCAGTGGGGTCACAAAGGTGTAAGTATCTATTAAAAACCTCATCCTTGTGCACCCCCAGGTTGGAATTGGTGCAGCTCTTGCCCACCCAGAGGGTACCCAAGTGGGCTCTGCTCCTGCAGGCATTGAAATGGAGCAAAGGAATAACAGCAGCAGCTCATGTCAGACACAAACTGCAGCAAGAGATCCCAGGAAGGAATATTTTTAGAAGACTTTAAAGTGAAAGTTCACTTTCAGGTTGTTCATTTGTGGATCAGCGAGGAAATGACAGAAATAACAAGGTGGCACCTTATAATTTAATGATTAAATAAAACAGAGTTAGGGATCATCTGAGAATAAGGCAGATATTAAACAAGAAAAAAGATTTTACATTAAAATTTTAGGAACACAAAGCCTTTGGGTAAAAAGAAATGAAAGGAAATAAAGAAAGGGCAGATTGTTCGTACACACCATTTGCATCACCAGGAAAGTTCTAAGGAAATAGCAGCTAAAAGTTATGAGCAAAATAGGCATGCCAGTTCTCAGATACAGACAATTTGCTATTCTTTTTGAAAAAGCAAGCACTGAAACTGAGAGAAGAAACTGTAGGGGTTATAAAAATAGCTTTTTTACAAAAAGAAATGGAAAAAACCCTAAAAACCAAAACACCCCAAAAACCAATCAGCAAGCTCTTTCCCTGAGGTACTTTTCAGGCTATAAAAATTGGAAGTTACAAGAAAATGGGACTGCAAGAAAATATTGTAGCAGGAATATTAAATTTGTGTAAGAAGACAAATAGGGTGATGGCAGGATCACAGCATGTTTATTGACTCACACAGGTGACTTGAAAAAAGCACTTATTGTTTGTGATCATCAACACCAGAGCACAGCGGAAATGTTCCCTCGTGTAATGCCAGGCACCCCAAAATGTCATTGAAAAAAAACCCAAAAGGCCACCCAATTAAAGTGATTTATCTGCTTTGTACAAGAGCATTATCCAAACCAAGTTTGCATCTGCTGGGTGAGTTCAGGCCACAGCACAGTGCTCTTCAGAGATACAGAACCTGGATCAACCCAAAAGTCCAACTGTGTGTATTAAGCTGGTGCCCACCATCTCTCTAACAACAAAATTCACACAGCAGCTCAGCTGCTGCTCGGCTTTGTTTATTTTCTTGAGGTAAAGGAAAAGAATCCTATGAAAGTTTCCCAGCTACAGCAGAGAGCTGATCAAGCCCCCTGAATATTTTGCATGCCAACAAAAAGGAGGTGTAAAGTCCCCAGGTACAGGGGAAACAGGGAACAGCACAGCCTGGAGTTTATTTAACCCCAAAGCCACACTTCATAGTCCAATTTTAGACCTCTTAAATCATATTTCTCATGTGTCAAGAAGGAAAAACTGACCAACCTGGAATTAGCTTGAAAATCGTGTGGTGAAGATACAATGGATGTATGTCATTTTTGTTTATCTTCGGAGTCTAGAAAAATATGAATCTTAGTAAAGCATCACAATATGCAATCATGTAGTGACAGAACAAGGGCAAATCACGTTAAATGGAAAGAGGAGAGATTTAAATATTACAGGAGACTCGTCCCTGTTACCCCAACACTCCCTGGAGTGCTGTTCAGCAGGTTTTGGGCAATGCTGTCCTGGGAGGGGTTTCAGGCTGCAGGTCAGTTATCAGAAGACTGAAACCATAGTCAACATCTGCTGAGGGCAGCAGAAAGGCAAAACACAAAACCACCTCACAGTCTGCCTAACTCATATTTTTTTTGTCCTCAAGGACAACTGTGATTAGTCAAAAGTTAAGAAATTAGCTTTAATAAAAGAAGGGAGTGCTGGAACAGAGCCAGCAATAACTTTTTTATGGTTCTGACACCTTCAAAAAAACATGCTGAGTTGCCATTTCAGTATATTGTAGGGTGCAGTTAGAATTATATCATCAGATACGTGAATCCAATATGATCCTTCAGAAGCAAAAATCAGCAGCATGCCATATGTTGTATATCCTAAACACTAGTCAAAATAGCCTCATTTCATCTGACAGTATAAAGAACTGTCTGGATGTTGCATCTTTTCTTGGCAGACCAGATAGACTTATTGGTGTGTTTGTTTCAAGACAGGAAAATCACATTCAGTGCTTGTGTTGCAATCACGAAAAGATTATAAGCTGGAGAAATAATTAATATTCTCTTCTCTGTCATTTGTGGAATTTAACATTCACATTATATTTTGGTCATGAAAGGTCAAACCTGTATGCTTTCTGAAAGGAGGCAAGCAGTTTTTCTTGCTCTGAGGGGACAAAACTCAGTATTCCAGAGGCTATAGAATAAACTCATATTATGAACCTTTGAAAAAAAAAAAAACCCCAAAAACAGCTTTTGGCACTTGCTGAACATAAATAATGAGTTGTGTAGAATTATTGCTTTAGAAAATGGAAAGCACTAAATATCAGTATTGCACAGTCACAGTCCTTGGTGGCACTCAGGCCACAAATACATCACAAGTACCTCCCACCGAAAGCCCACTCTTGGCACAGCTGGCAAATACCACCTCTTTTATTCTCTGGTGAGTAAACAATGGGATTATATTAAGCAATTCATTCTGGGGGGGAAATAAAGCAAAAAAAAACCTCAACAAACTTAACAATTAACTAACTTCATCATCCCTTGCAGCCCCAGAGCCAAGTGGAACAGGCCTGGCTTTGCCATCCCATCAGTGCCCACCCAGCTCCTCAGTTTTCCATCTGACAAACCCACCTATGCTACTGTTTGGTTAAGAGGTGTTTTAGCTGATGTCAAATTGCTTTTGGTTCATATTAATGATGGAAATGATGTCCCCTCAACCCATGGTTTATGTTTCTAAACCAGATACTCATAGTTAATAACATAAAACACAGCAAGATTGAAAACTCAAATTGAAATGTGCTTGTATCGTGAAACTTAGCATTTTTTCTTGTGAAAATGCAAGTTGATTGGCCCAGATTTCAGTTTTTCAGTCAGTCCATTTATTCCAGACAGAAGGCAAAATTTTCTCACTGATAGAAACTAATATTTCTTCTGACTCACTTTTTGTAGGTACACCATTAAAAGGGGAAAAAAGGCAAATGCATCTAAAATACACACCAGGTTCAGAGACTTCAGGGTTTCAAGGTATTGACTGCTGTATACAAGAAAGAAATTTGGGTCAAACAAATGAATAACAAATAGATGTGGGGCCACAGAAAAGTGGGGAAGGAGAAAAAAAAACCAAAAACCAGTTACACAGAAATAAATGGAGTGTAGATTTTTGTAAGTAATAAAAGCAGATCTTCAAAATACCTCGTGGCAGTTGCAGTGAGGTGCCACGGAGTGGTATATTATTACTCCTTACATGAATGATCTGCTGGGTCTACAGCTGAGGGCAAGGCAGGCAGACAGTGCTATCCATTGCAGAGTCTTTAATGAGACAATGTGAAGCTCAAGTTGCACACCACGCAATATTTTTCTTCCCTGTTCAATCTGTATTAAGTCGATATTCTGCTAAAACCTAACATTTGTTGCATTTTTCCAATTTAGTTTCTGTCAATGTCCCCAGAAAGTGCTGAGCCTATTAAACTGGCACCACCCACACAAATTTCAATAAGGGCACTGTAGTGAAAAGAGTCATGGAGCAGGGGCTGTGCTCAGGGGAACAGCTCAGCTTCCCCTCCACTCCACAGCTGGACAAGAGTGATGGAGCAGGGGCTGTGCTCCAGGGGAACAGCTCAGATTCCACTCCACCCCACAGCTGGACAAGCTTCTCTGTTCATCAGCTGCTGGAAAAACCCAAAGAGATGCACTCCCCGAGGATCCCTTCCCTCTCTGGTGATAGGGCAGCAGGAAGGAATAAGGAAGTGGCTGAAATGAAGACTAAAACCAAAATATTTAAGCAAGCATATACAGAGCTGTTTAGGTAACTGCAGAGCTGCTACATTACACACACAGCTGCTTCCAGGCCCTCCTGCTTGATTTTAATCCTTTTTTGAGGGCTACTGTCTCAGATTTTCCTATCCAATTCTTCAGCCAACTATGGAACAAAATGCTTTTTATTCTAGTCTTAATTTCTTTTTCCTGTTGTTTTTTCATTATGAAAGAGCCCACACCACCTAAATGACTGAGAGGCTTCTCTAGAGGATGCACCACATAAAAAAAACAAGTGGGGGAAACAGCCTAAATGGTTCCTCTTCATTTCCTGTAGCACCAAATCAGATGGCAACTTAAGCAAGGAGGTTTAAATTGACTCTGTAAACTCACCAAACCTCAACCAGCCAAAGAAAGATGGGTTTGGATGGCTCCCTCCCCCCTGTTCCAGGTGATACCTCTGCTTCTTATTCTCCTTGTCAGAGACCGAGATCCTAAGAAAATTAATGCTAAGAGCAAAAGTTCTTTAAAACACTTCGTAATTTAAAGACATTCCTCTTGTAAGGAATAGAAACCATTAAATTCTCCTCACAAATTCTCCTACACAATTCTCTCTGTGTATCTGTGAGTTTCTATAATAAATGAACTCTGACTTGTTACAGAAGAACCCAGCAAAGTTATGAGCACTAATAAGATGACAGCAAACCTAATAATGCAATCCTCAGGCAGGCAAATTCTACTTTGTTAAATTTTTTGAGAAGCAGGACAATAGTGGGTCCTGATTTCACAGGGCTGGAGCTTCTGATGTAATGGAGGTAGAGTTTGGGACAAGAAGGCTTGGGGCCTGTTGTGAATGGACGTGGGATGATTTAGGTCATGCAAAATTACAAGGCGTGTTGGAATGCTCTAAAATATTTTAAAATAGCAGCCTACTGCAAAAAGAAAAATAGTAACGAATGGAAAAATATTTTGTACCACAATGAGAAGAATTGCTGAATTGGACAGAAGATATTCTCTGTCAATGTGTAGGTTTCTTTTGTGTTGAGATAGATTAAAAAAATACAAAATTAGTGAACCACAAAACACATAATAAATAGAAAAATGCAAATTAAACTGAATAGGGAAAACCAGCCTCATCTGTAAATCATAGCTGGCACACACACTTACAACAGCAACACGTTAGCCTATTATCTACTTACTCACTGTCTCCTCTTTCAGGTAACATGTTCCTTGGGACAGGCATAAATTTGACACATACCATCTAGTTCAAGTAAATAGGGAGAGACTGCCAAATTTGCCTCTCTAAGTCACAACAGTCATGTTTTTATCACATGAAAGAAGAAATTATTTGGCAATGCAGCATAAAGGGAAAAATGGCCAATTTGCCAACACTTTTACAACGTCCCAAGACCTGCAGTGATTCACGGGAAACACTGATCAGTGATATCAGATGTGCAAAGCCTCACACAGAACCTCCCCAGCACACAGCTGAACCAGCCAAGACTCAGCCAGGTAGCAAGAGGAGCGGGGAGTGATAAGCATGAAACTACAGATTTTGAAATGCTGATTTCTCTCCTGGTTTTCTCTCTGATTACAGAAACTGTGTTTTAAAGCAAACAGAATGCAGAGAGGCACTGCTAAAAGCTGTTGACACAGTACAAATGAGATCACAAATTAGAAGGGATGTGCCAGTTAATGAACACAGAGCTGTTGAGCAGTGTAAAACTGTAAACCCTAAATATTCTTCCCAACATTTTTCTTCATTTTCTTCAAGAAACTCTACTGCTGGGAGTTTCATGTATTAATCAGACTTGCAGTGTCCTTTTATGTGTGTTCTGGAATTCTTTTTCCCCTCAGAGACTTACATTCCTATGAGACCATGTCCCTTCATACTTGCAATGTAACTGGAAGTGCTACACATGCTTACTTTAATAAATTTGTAAATGAAACCCATTAATGTGGTCCCTTGGGCACTCCTGACATTGCTTATTGTGTCAGCACTAATGGGAGAGCACACAATGCCATCACCTCTGACCAGCAGCATCTCCTCACAGCCACACCCACATCCTCACCTCTAAGGCTTCTGGCAGCCAGACTGAGCTCCTGGTTTGTGAAATCAAGCCCCACACTACAACAGAGTGAAAATACTTTTTGCAAAATTTGAAGAATAAGGACAGTTTCATTTTCATGTTCTCAAAGAAATTTTTACTCTTCTCTCTTTTTTAACATATCAATTAAGAAGTGTTTGTGTAGATAATCACTGTACATTAGGAATATGCTGTATTTCCATCCTAGGTATCCTCTGTCTATTCAAATTTTACCTGGTATGAAATGCAGTCATAGTTACATCTCTACTTAAGTACAGGCAGATCTGTCTTCCCCTATAGCATTTAATATAATAATTGAAGGGGGGAAGACTTGTTTATTTGATGTAGCTATGCCATTTCCATAAGGAAAGATATGATGTGGTAGTACAGGGGAATCAGAGTGATGTAACATCTCTAAAATAATGGAGCCAGCAAAGGTCAAGGATTCTTACTGAATCTGAAAGATTACAGCAATAAAGGCTTTAGAAAGCACTCTGGAAGTTGTATGGAAAGGATATCACTCTCTCCTAAATTTTATAACTATAAAAGCTAACCTACTGCACCAGTAAACTGCAGCTTCTCCAAGATAAAAATAAATCTAAGAATCCATGGAGGAAAAAAGGAAGAGAAGTTGGGAGAGTGGGAAAACACCATTATTGGCCCCTTCATCCTTCCTGACAGAAGATAAATATGAACATGATCCAGAGAATATGAAAATCAAACCCTACATATATTGGGAATTTCTTTACTGTTTTCTTACGGGAACGTTCATCTTCTGTTTGTCTTATAACAAATTCCTTGTTACCTTTCCCTCGCCTCCCACCCCTGTCTCAAGAGATGGATGAGTTCCAAAGCCAGTTGCATTCGCCTCCCCAGCAGCATATGCTTGTTGTCATGCCTACAAGACACTGCCTGAGCAGGCAATATTGAACATGACCAGCTTTCTTCATGGTTCTTAAAAAGAACAATTAAATCATGGAGAATTTTGCCAAAGCAAGCACATCCAGGCTTTCTACAATAAATCTCCAAGATGGTTTTTTTCAGCCAGAACAAACTTCCCACTTTAAAGAGATGAGGAATCAGAAACAAACAAGAAACCTTTAACAAATTGTGGTACAATAGGATTAACAGCAGAGGAATTTGGAATAGAAACAAAAGAAGCTGTGAAAAAGAAACTTCAGCACTGTTTGTAGTCTAATAGGAAGGATTTCGAATTTAAAAGGGGAAAGGTAATGTATTTACGATACTAGATAGAGACAAACTGTTTTGCCTTCAGCCTCAGTTTATCCACACAGGAAATGAATTATTGCTCCAAAAAGCTGCAGCATTTTCTCTTTATTGAAACTGCTCACGTTGAGGTGAGAACACTGCTTCACCCTTATTTATGAAGCAAAAATAATGTTAATGCATCTACCTCTTAAGACACTTGTCAGGTGTTAAAATGAGTGGATTCATAAAATGTTCAGTGATGTTAAACGTGTGTTGCGACCTAACACTTCAGTTGCCACACTGAACATAAAAGCCTACCCTATTATTAATCTGCAGTTTGAGATGGAAGGATTTCTGCTCACCATGCAGAACTCCAGTTCTGATGTGATTTCATTCCAACGAAAATACACTTTAATTGTGATTCCATTAAATGAGAAATAGATGGTTTTGTCTGATACAATGCTTTGATGTCTAACAGTTCCAACGCTAATAAAGGTATTATCACCACAGGTGCACATTACATTATATTCATTAATTAGGGCACGATTTAAAAATTTCCCAGGCTATACTAATTCTCAGTCTTTGAGATAACTCCTTTAAGAAGGGAAAAGGGAGGTGGGCGTGATAAAACAAGTTAAAAGTCAGGAAAGGAAGAGGCAGAGCAGCAGTGCAGTGTGGGATAACTGGTCAGCCTCCATGCCAGCAGACTGGCCAAGTTTGGGGTTTTTTTCTTATTTGTGCCATTGTGAACTCAAAAGGGATCAAAGAAATTATGTTCAAAACCTTGCTATGGGCAAAAAGCAAATGCACCTTGCATGTCCAGTCAATGGCTTCCCAGTTCTATAATTGAAATATTAACAGACTAATCAAAGAATCATTATTAGTGCAGATTTAATCATTAGAAGATGGAAAAAATGAGAGGATATTATTACAGAAACAGGGTCTGGAGAATCACAGAATGTGCTGAGTGGGAAGGGACCCACAATGAGGGGGAGCAGCAAGAGAGGGCAGCATGAGAGAGGCTCAGTGACAGCACTGTCACTGCCCAGAGCAGGCACAGCCCAGGCTGTGTCCCAGTTCCTCAACTGGAAGGGTTCCAGTTCGCACTCTGGAAGAGCAGCGTGGTTCTCAAACTGCTCCAGTCCATGCCGGCTTTGCTAAGGGGTTTGGTGTCCAGAATTCAGGCTGTTTTTCCAGCACATCCATGTGTTCAGGACAGAGGGCTTGCTCATTAGCTCCTGGCAGAAGCCCACCAGGCAATGCACAGGCTCACGCTACGTTTTTTTAGCGTTTTAATTACACTCCGACAGTAATTGCACAGGGTGGCTTGCGTGACAAAAGTTGAGAGTTGACAGAAGAAAAATGGTCCAAAAGTTTAGATTTGGATGAGTTGGCAGCAAAAAGAACAGCAGGAAAGCCAATAAAAGCCATCACAGCCTGATAAATCAAGCAAACCTTCATCAGCCTGGATTTTTGATGGCAAAATTTTCAGAGGCTGTTGACTGTGCTGGCAGACAAAACACATTATCTTCGTGTGACTGCGGCTCCTGAGCAGGTGAGCCATGTTCACAAATGGCACAAAGCTGACCAGGCCATCCAAGTGCTTTTGGGATTTTTCCCCATGGTTCCTCGGGGTCCTCCAAGTCAGATGCTGCTGCAGAGCAGAGGGATTCTGGTCACCCCGTGGTTTCCCTGGAGTGCTCACACTGCCAAAGCACAAAGCCAAGAATGCCTGCTGCCGCAAGCACAATGCCACTGATGCCTGAAGGCTTTTTCCTTTTCTTTTTATATACATTTTTATATACATTTTTATGCTCCTTCCCCATTTTTCATACCCTTCATACCCTTGTACTCTTAGCCCCATATGCTTGTAATTTTTTTGTATTCTGATATTTAGCTTAGTTTGAGTCCTGCAAAGCAAAAAGACCAAACATTCGCAGCAAGAAGCCAAAGAGCTCTATACTATCTCAAAACTCAAGGCTTCAACCGTGGTTGAAGCTTTCTCACTGGAACATATTTTGTAAACTGAGCTGTAGTCTCATTTAAGGGGAAGTAATTAGAATAGAGAGACAATTACATCATTTATTAAGTTTTTTAATTGGGAAATTTTAAGTAGATATGCTAAATTGCAAGTTCCATAAAATTGTATATGTGTTATACAGGGTGTACACCTTGGCGTGCTTCACCTTTAAAGATCTGTGCACCTAAGATCCTATTAAAACAACAAAGTAAATAGCCTTTTACCCCTTTTAAGTGTGTCTGCCTCATATTTCTGCCAGCAGAAAGGCAACACCACAAACCAATCCACATCTGCAGGAACAAGCCCTCCTGCACATCCTCAACTCCTTCTACCAAAACCTTGATTGCCAAGGCACAGGCATCACTCATCATCCACAGGAATCTCAAATTCTGAAGTGGTTATTCAGTTTTCTCGGCCATACCTCGTGTTAGTCGTGTAATGCATTTCCATGACAGGAGCAAACAGCTTTAAAATAATGTCCAGCAGTCAAAATTTCATTGCACAGCCTCTGTGGCTATAAACCATGCTACATGTAGGCCAACAGTGCTTGAGCATTTCACAGATAAACACACACACGCTCTTTATCCTTAACAGCTATGTTACTCTGAGAATAAAAGGCAGCAGCAGCTTGAGTGGCATTAAAATGAAGGGAAAGTGCAAATAAAATTCTGATTTATTTCAGTTTCATTTCTACTTAACTGCAGTTATTCATAACATCTAAATGCACATTCACTGCAGTTTCTAGATGCAATATAGTAGGCTTTATGCAGTTAAAATGAGTTTATGTACAAGAGAATTGCCACAAGCCAATTCAAAACTGCTTTTCAAAAACCCTTTCCCAAACTAAGTTTTATAGTAATAATTCTATTTGTGTTGTATCAGCTAGCCCAGAACTACAAATTCGAAATTACCAGGAAGAAATCTGGAAGAAAAAAAAAAAAAGAGAAAAAAAAAAGATATTTGCAGAATCCATATGAAATAGCTAAACACATCTCACGAATTAAAAAAAGGAAAAAGTCACAACACACTATTCTTGCTTTGCTTGGTGACACACTTGCAATGTAAGCATATATCTGCATTCTTAATCTTGATACATTTTGCATTTATCATACCTTAAGATTTTTAATACCCCCCAAGCTCAAATTATTAATCATAATTTGCATGTAATACTCCTCAGTTTGTTTTATGTGCATTTACAAAGACATCAAACTAAAAAGATATTAAAAGACTTCTACGATACTTTCCTTCTGGTTAGAACAACTTTTCCTCCAGAATTTATAATACATTGCAGAAGTCCCTGTTGATCTCCATATTGTTCCACAATGACATTTCCCTAGGATTTCCCATAGCTCTTTGAATGGTAATTTCAAAGATGAGGGAATGATTCACTCAGCCTCACTTGCCATCCACAGCAGGAAATGCAATTTCTAGGATCAGTCAGAATTTCAGATTCACCAATCCACCGACCCAACTCTGGGAATAGCCTGGAATTTTAAGCTCCCACACTGACAACAAGTTGCATCTGCTTCAAATGCAACCAACCCTCCTCCAGCACAAGTCACACACAGAGAGATAATTATCTGTACTTTGGCTGTAATTGGAGACCTCAAGTGAGGTTGTGCAGAGCATAGCATAACTTTATCTCAAAGACTCATTAAGATGCATCCTGTGCCCTAAAGAGTTTACAAAACAGCTAAAAAAGGCAAGGGAAGAGGAGCCAAAAAGACCAGAGTGCTAGGAGGAAGAGGAGATCTGATTCACTTGTATGAATTTATGAATAGCAACATTATTTCAGTCACTCAACACAAAAGGCTTCAAAATCTGTGCTCACAACTCCAGTTCAACAAGAACTGCCTTTTTTTTTTTTTTTTTAATATAAGGAAAGATGCAGGAAGAAGCCTAGTCAAGAAGTTTTAACATTCCTACTGTTGCAACAAACTAAAAATTGTACTAAAAAATCTCCACTCAGAAAAAGATCAATGGCTCCCAATCATTATCTGAGCAGAATATTAAAGTAAGACATGCATAATAAAGTAATTTTGTTTCATTTTTTGAGAATTGATGGCATTTAGCGAGATTCAGTAAATTGTCCCTTTCAGCACTAATAACATGTTCATAGCTTTCACCACCAGACGTTCCATAATGGCAATATAATAGGATTGCAATGACAATTAAATGATTGCATATTTTAGGGCAATGGAGGGTATCCACTAGGGCATGAACCATTAGCAAAATGGTAACATTGTCACAGGAATTTTCATGCCTTGGCACAAAAACTGAGAAAGCAGAAGCAACTGAGAAAGCAGAAGCACTGGAAGGGAGCAGGTATTCAATTCTCACACAATCTTCTTGACTTATGAAAGCAGAGAAATAGAACATGGCCTGGGAAGCCTTCCCCAAACAAGACACTTACTTAGGGACACTAGCAAATAAGACCAAAAAAACCCCCCAAAAATAACAACAACAACAGAAAACCAAACAAAAAAACCCAAACAAACAAAAAAACCCCAAACAAACAAAAAAACCCCAAACAAACAAAAAAACCAACAAAAAAAACCAACCCTGCATAAAGGGGGACAAAAACCCAAATCAACCCAACATTATTACATTATTTTGTTGCTTTCTACCCAAACCAATGCATCTAAACTGAACTAACGATATGGACAAAGTGCAGCAGGCTGCTGAAGAAAGTGCAGACTCAACATTAATTTGGTCACTGGAATCTATTGTTAATACTTCTCTCAGTTCCATGTAAAGTGCATGGACAAGTTTCAATGCTGCTGGAACATGAGTTCTCTCAAAGATTTAAGTTTGCTTCCCTAATGCAGAACTACAGGAAGCACTGACATAGGAGAAGGCTGAATTCCATCATTTGAAACATCATTTCAAGAAAGCAAACACATTTTTCATCCTTTGCTTAAGAAAAAAAGAAAATTAAAAAGCAAAACAGCAATCACAGAAAAAGAAAACAGAGTAAAAAACCATATGCACGAGAAAATGTTTTGCCTACTTTCCTCCTATTTGATTACAGCTGGAGGACAGAAAGCAAATGACATTTGTTCTATTGCTGCATAATCCCATTTGCAATGATCGCTCTCTGGTGTGGTAGAGACAAGGGTGGATCAGAATGCCTTTAAGTATTTGTTATCCCTTTGTTTTAAACATAAACTAGTGGCCAATATCTGCTTAGAAAGTATTCAATAATAACTCTGTAAGTGTTTGTGCATATACAGAGAGGCACATCCAGCCTGCCATTATTTCCCAACCCTGGAAAACAAATCTACTGGAATTAAGAGCACTTGGAGGTAAACGCCTTTAGAATTCAGATAACCAAAAACATTCCTTCCAAAGCCAGTGAAATGAAAATTAATTTACAATCAGCATTAAACTATCAAAAACTATCCAGGAAATTTTTAAAAATATATTTACCACACTTCAAATGATCAGATGAACTTTAATTGGGGTGGAAGATCTTCAGGGTCATGTTAACCCTTACTCTGTGTGTAGCCCTGTGCCAAAGGGACCTGGTCCCACCCCAGGCCTGTAGGCACAACTAGAATGAGAAGCAAAGTGCTGTCCTCTGCCAAATCAGTGCAGTCCTGTTCGCTCCCCTGCCAGAGAAGGGTTTGATTCACAGCACATCTGAATCTCTTTCCAGTTGATACAACACCTTTCTAAACCACGACCAAAACACAGTAATTCTGGTCATCCTATCCATTCCTTTCTTTCTTTAAAAGTGGGAAATTCAAATTACACTGTTGTAGTCAGAGGATACTGACCCCCGAAAAAGGCAACAACAAACTTCAGGGCAGCAAGAGGAGCTAAAGAAATTAATGTATACCATAATAGAGAGACATCCTGGTTATTAATGACTGAAATTCCTCTTGTAGAGAGGCCATAGAGGATGAAGTCTACTTATTATATTATATATTACTTTCATATAATAAGTAGATTTCCATGATTTCAGGATTTTTACTCCCTTTTCTCCTTGCTCTTCCTAACACAAAAAATGCAACTATTTGAAGTTGTCTTCCAGGAACTGAGACCTGCAACAGTTCTCACTGTCCTTTTTGGTTGTTGTTTTTCCCCAGAAATATCATAAAACTACTTTTGAACTCGCCACTGACTATCTCTAGAACCATAAAAAGTTGGAACAACGAACATCTGCTGGTAACACAGCCTGGAATGCATTATTTATTTATTACTGGAAAGGAATACCTAAGAGTCCCTACTCCTGTGGTCTGTTCCTCTCTGCATACAGCTAAGACAGCTCTTAAAAATAGCAAAGTGACAGCAGAGAAAGTTTGAGAGAGGTTCTTCCAGGCCTGCCACGTCGCTGGGAGGCATTAAAGGCTGGCTCAGGTGTCTTGGCATCTGGGGATCCCTGAGAGGTGTCAGCACATGATCCCACCCAGAGAGAAATGGAGCTTCCCAGGCATGCAAAGCAGTCCATCACATCAGCCCAAGAGCAATGGAGAGAGGTTTGGGGGAGAGCAGCAATTTGAGAACCACACGAGTCCTGGAGGCTTCCTCAGTAAATACCAGGTGTTGAAATAGCTTTTGTAAAGGGAGCAAATAACCCCCAGTGCGCGCCCCCATTTAGGTGAGAATGCAACAGAGTAGATGGAATAATAATATTGTGGTTTTCCTTCCACACAGCTTATGTGGTAAAGGTGTAACATATTTTAGACTAAGGAGCTGGGCTCAGTAAAAAAGTCTTTAAGGGACAGACCTCATTGCAGAACAATAGCAACCCATTTTTTGAAAAAAAAAAAAACCCACCACAAAACTGGACAAATGCATCCAATAATCAAGACAAATATTGTTTCAGTACAACTCAAAAACCTTGCATGCAAATTCTTTATCTCTAGGAGGACAAAAATAAATGTTTACTGTGTGCCAAATAAAGTTAAGGTTTGTCACAAAAGAGAGAAAAGCACTTTGAAACATCACATTGTACAGGTGCAAACAGGAGAGGGCTCCTGCAACTGGCAAATGTCTTCGGAATGTCATTCCACTTTTAATGTTACTAATGAGGAACTTCAAAACCCAAAATTAAGACTCAGAGAAAAAAAAAAAAACAAACAAACAACAAAAAAAGTGCTTTTGATTAGTTATCCAAATTGTTCTTAGTTGCAGCAAATAGTAACAAGTCACATTCTCTTCCTGCAGTGATGTTAGCCCTGAAGAGCATGAGCTCTGCAGTGCCTCTGCTTGGTACTGCAGGTAGAAATAAGTTCGCTACTTTCAACTCTTCAGCTCATTTTAGCACAGAAATCCAGGATATAATAAAAAAAAAATTAAAAAAAGAACCTTAATATCTCCTGATGATTTCCAGCACAAAGACCACAATGTAGAAACATCAAAACTCCACAACTATATACAAACATGAAGCAAAACGTAAAAAAACCCAAGAAAACATACCATGGATGTTTTCTTCTCAGCAGCTCACAGAGAACTGGAGCCTGGGAGCTTCCCAGCTGCTTTTAATTGCCCCAATGTGTAACTGCCCTCACCTGCATCTCAGCTAAGCCAATTTGCTGCCCTAGAGCCACCTCCCTCCTTTTCACCTCCTCCAAATTCATTGCAAAAGATAGGAAAACTTAATAAACATTAAAAAAAATCTGAACAAAGAACTGATTTTAAAAACATTTAAAAGAGCCTGATCAAAGATCTGATTTCTGCCTCTGAAAGGAGAATTTCCACTATACATGGGGGGGGAAGTGAATCGAACATAGGGATGACAATTATCCTCAAAATTAATAATGGCCATAGCCCCAGTTAAGCTTGGAAGAAGCCAAGGAACTCTCATGAATTTCATTGGGACTTTCCCAATGCACATCTCACTCAAGTTTAGCCCAAATAGCTGTGGAGACTCAGCACTTGCGCTATCATTTCTACAGCTAAAGGGGCAGGAAATATTTTTATCAAAACCCTTCCCTACCCCTTACACTTTGCTTCGAGCAATATGTCCTTTTGGTTACATAAAGAGCACGATTTAATTATTTAGATGTGTTACATAAGGCAAGAAGATGGTTAATACAGTTAATGTGCATGCGCAAATGAGTTTGGTAGAACTCCTTCTGCCCTAGTGTACAAGTTTAGAAATACTTCTGCAACATCTCTCCCTGCAATTAGTTCTCATGTCTCCTTCATTATTTCCTCACCATCTAATTCTATAATTCATTGTCTTAACTTCTTCAGCTTTGAAAGTAGGGCACTTCTTCTTAGGGCCACATTATGTAGCAAGCCCTGAAGACCTGGCACACATTTCAGGGCATTAACAGAAAGGCTTCTCCTTTGCTGTAATACACAAGTAATGCATTTTTAAGGCCTCTGATAGGAATTTTAGGACCTCGCATCCTGTAATCCAACATACCTGTGTTGCATTAATAGAACTTTACGACTGAAGAAATAAGTGCCTTAAAAAAAAAAAACCAAAACCAAAACCAACCCACATGATACATAAAATCTGTGTATTCCAGTAAGGTACAAAAGTAATGAGTTGCACACATGTTCTGTCCCATTTTTCTATGGAGAAATAGGAGGCTGGAGGACTTTTGAAGCCTTGCCATCAGAAAACAAAGAGATTCACCACAGAGTATTTCTAGCTCTGGTCAGGGCAATGTCTCAGATTTAGGGCCTGGCTTTCACAGCTCTGGCACCTGGTGAAAGACTGGAAAATCCATGCCAAGTTTCTACCATATAGAAATTGGAGCCATCATAACCTTCCCAGTAAGAATTATCAACTGGAGGTGCTCTGCAGAGGAGAACCTGAACTCTTGGAGGTTGTGCAAAAGCTCAAATTTGAAACAATTTCCTGTCAGGAAGCATGGAAAAAATGCATAGGTGTGTTTTTGGATATTTTTTTTTTCCCCTAAGGTTTTTAATTAAAGAAGAAAGCAAGCAGAAGCCTTTTAGGCAATGTTAATGTAGCAGTTATACACTCATAGGAATGTGGATGGTTGGAACAGTTTGCAAAGTGAGCATGTAGAGTTTTGCAACAACTAAACTGACAAAGTGCTTCATTTTACCTTAAATTACTCCAGGAAAAAAAAATACCATGCCATAATTCCAAACCTGTTGAAATATTAGCCTTAATATCTCATGAGCTAAATGAAGAGTCACCTGCTTTCCCGAGCAGGTATGTTAAATCAAATTATCCATAATTGCCATTTCCATTTGCCAGGCGGCGTGGCTGGCCAAGCCTGGAGCAGTTGGCTGATTGCAGAGGTCTCAAGGATAGACAGGCACTCTGAGAACCCAAACACCTTCAGAATGGAGGTTATAGCATCACAGGCAATCTGCACAGGTGACTGTGGGTGTACCCTGCTCTGGAGCACACCTCGGCTGGAGCCAACGTGAGCACTCTCAGTTACTCACAGGGCGGGGGGAAAGGAACAGCAAAATCATTCCTTGGTCGCAGTTAGGGAGGAATTGAGGCTTTTTCATCAGGATTTGCACCTGAAGACAGCTCCTGCACATGAGCCTCCCTCCCAAGAGGCCCAGCACCTGGTCAAATGCTTCTTCAAAGGTTTGATTTTCATCAGTACCTCTGGCTTTGCACCTTACCTGTGCTTTCTTACCTCTGTCTAGCAGAGGTATCCCTGGCCCAACCAGCAGCAACCCCATAATCACACCCTCTAAAACAAACAGATCCTCCTCGTTAAACCCTCCTGCTTCTTACATGCCATTATTGAGCAGCCACTCCCTAAGCACAGGGAGCCTTATCAAAGCCCCTTCTTTTAATATTCTGAAAATCACTTTCTTCAAGTGTTTTCCAGTGTTCCACAATGTTGCTGTGGCAGCAACTGCTAACCAAAGGGATTTAGAGGATGCTGCTCAGTTCAACCTGAAACAAATTCAACAGAACCTGGAATTTTAAACTTAGGGGCAAGCAGACAGAGAATCATCAGGAGTCACTGCTGGGCTGCCCCAGGAGCACCCCAGGACCACATTAGGTTGTTGGGTTTTGTTTTAAATCCTGCTTGGTCTTCTCAAGAGAATATTTTCCAAAGAGCAAGGAAAGAGCTGATGTCAGGAACTGCCTTTAACAAGCTGTGCTTGCAAAGCAGCTCAGTTAACCTAAATCTGGGTGTTTAATAATAAAGGAGACACAGGTGAAGTGTTACACTGAGATACCATGCTAGGTTAAACCCTGAATTTCTCAAAACAGTGGCCATTAGCCACTCACCGAAAAATTGGGCTGAGCTTGGTCTCCCATCTGCATAGAGATATTCCAGTGGAGTGGGTTTACACATTTAAGATTGCAGCTGATCTTCACAGCCTAAAATACACACATCATGTCAAGTGGCTCTTTCCAAGGCAGTAATGATACATTTGTTAAGTTCTAGAAAATATTTATAAACTAATTAATCATTGCAGGAACTTGTACTTGAGTGTGAAGCACTTCAAACTCTGTCATGGGTCTGTGTGGATCAACAGCTTTCAGCTGGAAGCAGAGGAGGAATTCCACATCCATCCAAACCCCAGGGATGATGGCAAAGAGCCCCCAGCTCTGACTGAAGAGTGCACACAAAGACTCTCTCTAGACCTACTGAAAGATATTTACTGCAGGTGGGGATGGGGAAAGTTCAAAGTAAAAAGGAGTAAATCCAACTGCAGCACATACATTGGTGTAATTCCCTAAAACTTCAACACAATAATAGATTTACATTCACAGTATGGCTGAAACTAATATCTTCATTGCTTGTTTCTCTACATCTCAGTTTGGCCTCTATATGAATCCCTTTTACAGGGCAAAGTCAGCCCCAGTCTTAACACAACCCAAAAGAAGAGAAAAAGAAACACATTCTTATGACATGGATACATGAATGAGTTAATGACAGATCATTAATTAAATCTCTCAGAGGTGCTGAATACAGGCATCAATTGTCACAACTCAACACTTCTAAAATTTTCCCAGCCCCCATAAAACTGTTCCTGTAAGTTTGATTATTATTTTTTTATTGCAGCATGTGTTGTGCAGAAGGCACACACAAATCCTCAAAAAGCAGCTTCCAAAAAAATCCTGGTGAACACAGCACAGAAGGCTCCTCTGAAGACAAAGAACAAGACATCAGTGCCTCATCTGCTGTGAATTAGTTTGCTTTTTTCCCTTCAAGATCTCTTAATATGAGAATCCGATCAACAGTTAATCTCCCTGAGCAGACGCCACTTTGTTATCCTCCGTGGTAGTTCTCTGCTCCTGGGGTAATTTGTTGCTGAACAATTTAGGCAAACACTTGGCTCAGGATAGAAAGAAGTAAGATTAGTCTGTAATTGGAATATTTTGTCTCATTTATTCTTGAAGATGTGCCATATTACACTCCATCAGCCAGGGGTTATTGTTTTATGAAATCAAGCTGCACCTGGCATTGCATTGTACAAACCTCAAGTGCTGCTGTTTGCAATCCAGCTCTGCTTACCCACATCTCAGAACCAATGAATGCCTCATCCTGTGGTGGAACCTTCAACCCCTCAGCAAATTATCCTATAAAGTCTTTAATTGAAAGAAAAATGTCTAGGACAACTTTTAAATTTAGCCATAATATCAAACACAACTGTTAAAGATCAGAGAAATCAATGTACTTTTCTCTATACATTTATTTTCTACTTCCAGCAAGTTTTCAAGATGATCTCTTCTTTCACATCGTCAAGCAATTACTACTGCAAATGAAGAAGCTAATTGATTATATCCCTATTTCATTTAGATTGACCTCTGGAAGGTTCTGTGTACTTTGAGATGATTGCAGGCATAAAAACAAGGAGGTATTTAAAATTGAGCTGTGTTTATGACATACTTGCACTGGTGTATCTTACCCCACATGTGACAGTACATTTTTAAAAAGTACATTTAAAGAAGTTTTAGGATAAGACCTAACTTTCAGTATTTAGAAGAAGATAAACTTTCTTTCTTGTTACCTAATTTCACATAAGTACCTGCTGCAAAATTCACCTTTGAACGTGTGCAGCATCTTTTGGAG
The DNA here is from genome assembly GCA_036785705.1 of Acanthornis magna. Classification (NCBI taxonomy): domain Eukaryota; kingdom Metazoa; phylum Chordata; class Aves; order Passeriformes; family Acanthizidae; genus Acanthornis; species Acanthornis magna. Next base: position 2,897,146 of record JAWUZG010000098.1, read on the forward strand.
GTAGCTAATTCTGCCCCATCCTCTTGTACACACACACAACTGACAGGTATTTCGATGGCTTTAATTAAGCTAAGTTTTTACTGGGAAGTTTATACTAACTTCATAACTGCAAAGTCAAATATTTACACTGTTAAAATGGAGAATAGAGGAGAATAAACATGCAGAGATAAATCCTATTTCTAAGATGTCAGGTGGCAAGGGTAGAACAAAGGATTTTCCACTGGTCCTGTTGAAGCATTATAGTATCAAAGGAGGATAAGAAGAAGGAGTTTGCTTGGCTTGGGAGAGATTTGGACAGAGCATGGCTGGTTCTTTAACTTGGAAAAGAAAGAGAGAGAATCAAAGAAAATTAAATAATTATTAAATCATGAGGGAGAAAGGAAATTTAAACTCATAACACTCCATGATTTGCCCCTGATATTAATGCATTTCTAGTAAACAGCTAAGACAAATCCTATTCTTGCCGCATATGGTATTCCCCACCCATTCCCTAAGATTTATAAGCTATACTCAACTTTAAACATCCAGAGACATCTGATACCTGAACATTAATATAAGACACAAAAACAGAGTGATTGAATTTTTAATAACAGTAGCAAACTGCATGTTCATATGGATTTCAGACTCTGGGAGTAGCAACGAGGACCAGGTTACAGAAAAACAAAAAACAAAACCAAAACAAAACAAACCCCAAAAAACAAAACAAACCCACAGACAAACAAAAAACCACACAAAAAACCCCAAAACAAAAACAAACAAAAAAAACTCCCCTGAAAAAGAAAAAAACCCAAATAAACAAACAAAGAAACCCCAAACCAAAATATATAGAATCTAGGAAAGGAAAGGTAAACTAATTTTATGTTTCCCATATAAAATAAATGCTGTCACCTCAGAGGCAGCTTTTTCCATCCTATATATAGCAGAGTGCCCCAAAAGAGATCCAAAACACACTGAAAAACTGTTGCTCTGCTTCCAGTGCTAAATCCAGGCACAGCTCTGCAGCAGCTGAACTGTGTGCTGTGCTGGAGCCTGAGATTTGGCCAAACACAAGGAAGGCATTGGTTTGTCTTTGCAAAATTGCTTGCAGGGACTGGGACATAATGATTATTAGTTTGATCTACTGTTACCAAGCAGGCTCCTAAATAGGTTCAGTTTATTCAAAAAGCTTATTTTGAATAAATAAGTGGCTATAGAGGTTTGCTTGTGGATGTTCCTGTGGAAACATAGTTCACCTAATCTCTCAGGAAAGTTTTTAACATAGAAAACCTCAGAATTACAAGTTCACTTGAAAATCATGAGCTACTGAAATGAGGTGAAACCCCAGTTTATAGTCAAATTTCACCCAAGCCCCTCCACAGCCTGAGCAGGTGTTCCCCCACCTGTTCCACCCCAGGCTTCCCACAGCAGAGTCTCCAATATCCTGTCATTAAAATAATTTAATCTTGGAGCAATAACTAAATAACAAAATAACAGCTCAAGCTGGTGCCCCCAAGGAGGGACCCTGAAAAAACATCCTGGACTTTTATAGCCTTGCAGTCAGAAACATGCAGAAGTCTGGGGGTCATCAGCTCCCACCTCTGAATGTCCCTCCCCTGGGATCAGATCAGATATGGAATCACCACTACAAGCTTTTAATCATGGCTTTTATCTGGTTACAAATTATGTCTGGAATAATAGACAAAAAATGAAGCTGAAGGAGCTCCTGGTGCCAGACACAGCTGTACGCAGGTGGAATAGCTTCAACTTCAAGCTGTGAGACTCTCGGGGACAAAATTTTGTCCCATGAAAACAAAGAGGGAGCATTTCCAGCACCCCCAGCTTGAAGGGAAGGTGTTCTCCACCCCAGGCAGGGTCAGCAATGACAGATCCTGCCCAGACCACTGCAGGCATTGGTGCCTGTGCTCCCTCTCCCTCAGACGCCTTCAGCAAGAAGGGAGACAAGTTGCGTCCCTGCATCCCCACCTGCACAAGCTGAGTTTTTAAGAACTTTTTAAAACCCTCACTCAAAAGCCTGGAAAAAAAAAAAGAAAGTGGTTAAAAACCACTGGGTCAGTTTTAAATTTATTGGCACAGCAGATGGGAAAGGTTTGGTAAATTTTTCTTTTCCTCTTCACATTGACAAGCAAGCTCCTTTCCCTTTTTTCCCCCTCCTTGACATTATCCAAGCTGGTGTGCCTGGGAAGTTGAACCATTCCTAGTCTGCTCCCTTCAAAGAACACCCAAGTGTGGGTGGCAGTCTGCCATGGCACCGCATCCTAACTCAGGGTGACAGCTCCTTCGGAGAGACACGACAGAAGTGTCCCTGTGCTCATCCCCTGCGAGTTCAGGATCCCACGCTGACATCTCATCCCTTTTCACAGCCCTTATTCCAAGGGGGAGGAAGTAAACACTTTCATCTTTTCTCTCCCCCAGCGTTTTGCTTTGTTTGCCTAAAAAGAAGAGCCAGATCATGAGTTTTCAGCAACATTTTGCAGGAAAAGTGTGTCAGGAGCCATTACCTGGAGGTGCTGATTACTGTTGCGGCATTTGAGACAAGTTGGCAACTGGTACTTCTTTGGAATGGCTACAGACAAAAATAGTCTTGTGTTGCTGCTGGGTTTTAAAACTGATTTCTCTAAAGCAATATTTTTCAGAATGAAAGGAATTGTCAGAGCCAACAAATTACACATGAGATATGAAAGAAAAGGTAAAAATTTCTATCCTGGGGATACAGCCCAAAAGTGTGAGACACAGCTCTGGGGAAAAAAAAAAGAAATCTCAGTGGCAGCTAAAAAAAAATTAATAAAAGAAACGGGCAAAGTTATTGAAAGAAACATCAGAAATGATAACCCAAAGATGAGGTTAAAGGCCACAGCACATGTACTCATTCACTGGTAGTTAATAGCTCAGATCTCAAGAGGTTGCTGGGGACAATTGTTGTGTAGGAAACACTGCTGCATTTTAAAGGCACTTTGAGAGCACAGAATAGAAATTGTAGGATTGTATTCCTGTTGTTTCTGCTCTGAGGACTTCCCAAGCAGAAGTATAAGCACCTGTGCAGCAGGTGTGAAGAGTCTAACCTTCCATAAAGCCATTTCAGATTCAGCAATAACATCTGATATTTAAACAACCTGGGAATTTGAAGATCCTTGCCTGGATGGGGCACGAGCAAGGTGCAAAAGGTATCAGCATCCACCCCAGCTGTGCAGCATAGAGCTTCTCCTCAGCCTGCTTCACCTTTCTCCCAGCACAAACAAACAGCAATATTTTTTAGGTGCTATAATTTCAGGCATGGGGCAATACTTCAGCAACATTCTACTTTGCCAGAGAGAAGGACTGGAATTTTAAAAGGCAGCGTGATTTACAAGCAAGTTTCACTGTACTTTGCATCATGCTACACATGCTCCCTGCCTTCTGTGTGCTGAGAGTCTTCATTCCAGCTGGCAGCTTCACTTGTTTCTCTGCTGCAAATTGAAATGGTGCTTTTCCAGAATTCTAACTCTTATTGTTTCAATTTCAAGCTAAGTTTCAGTCCATGAATAATGTTCAGAAATAGAAAGCAGAAGTATGTACATTTGCTGCCCCAGATGTTATTTATGTCAGCTTAGAAAAAAGTCAGACACTGACAGCTCCTGAGGTAATCAAATATTTTCTGTTCATCTCATATTGATCTTGCAAAAACCTAGCTTGCTTGATTGAAAACAAGTTGTTAAAGGAATAGAGTAGCCTCTCTTCTCTGCAGTAGCCAAGCCAGCTGGCTAGCGTGTAAGCACAGACATTAAAGGGATTATGAAATAATTTCCTTACCTAGTAGAGTTGCTATATAATAATTATTCCCTTCTATGCCACATTTACCAGAATTTAAATGCTGTAGTTGGAAGAAGTTTTCCTTTCAGGGTTTCAGCCTCAGAGTGCACGATGTGCCATGCAATGAGCAAGGACACATTTATTGGCCTGGTTCAGGCAAGGGCTGATCAAGGCCAGGCTGCAGGGCCAGCTGTAACCAGGCACAAACAGGAGCAATGTCCACTCGTCTGACACTTTCTTTGAGCCCTTTCTCGGTCTCCAACCATACTGAACTCAGGAGAGAGTTCCTGAGCCCAGCTTGGTTTGTTTAGAATCCCCCAAAGGATCTCACGCCCAAGTGTTTGCACAAGAATATTATAAAAGCTAAATCCTCTTACTTTTGCCTGAGTCTTTGTGACCAAGAGGATTCTCACAGAAAGTGGGTGGCTGTGCCAAAAACATGTCGAGGCTGAGAGTGTTTGCTGTCACCAGCCCCAAATTAATCCCAATTATTGTGGCTGGCAGTGTGGCCAAGCCCCCGAGTCAGAGTCCTCAGTGGGGCTGATGAGCACGTGCAGCCCTCATTGTGTTACACCCCAACTTCTCTGGCCACTTCTGGCACATCAGCTCTGCACCTTCACCTACCAGGATTCTGTGAGGGATGAACTGATTTTGCCCAGTTCCATTTTTAACCAGAGGGGAGCATGTGTTGTCCACTCACATCTTCGCTTGGACAGTGATGTCCATCTGTCCCTGGCTGCAGGAGTTCTGTGCTCACCTGAACCTGGATTTGAGTCTCTGGGGAGGTGCAGAAGCTCTGCAGGACCTACACCATTTTCATCTGACCTGGGATACAGGCACATCACCAGCACAGAATCTCTAGGGACCTCAGAGGAGAACTCCTCTTTGTTTTATCCAGCATTACTCAACACAACTGTATAATTCCCTTTTGCTTAATGACTTGATCCTTATACCTATCTTGGCTTTTTTTTTTTTTTTTTTTAATGGGATATATTTTTTCCTTTTGGCTAAAATATCACATAAACCTCATTTTCTGGTTTTATTCCGGATTTCAGTTGGTCAGAAATGCAGAGAACCTGTTCTCTACTTCAATTATACCAGTGAATCTGTCCCTGCAAACGTGTTTTCTCCCAGAAGGGAAACAAGGGAAGAGAGAGAATTTCAGTCCATCTGTTCTGTCCAAAATTAGGAATTACAGAGGAGTGTGAGAATAAAACTAAAACCCTACAATCCCATAAACCTACCCACGCTTGAATTGAATCTTATTTTGCCTGAACTAGTTCTCCTATCCCTCGTAGAACCACTGCAAATTCTCTGGTACCTTTCTACAACTTAAAATTTTAGTTGTGAACAAACTGCTACATGAACTGCATAGATGGTGTAAGATGTAGATAATGAAAATTCCAAAAAGGTACCCCTCAGGCTTGGGTAGCTTGGAGCTGCAGTTCAGATGTCTAGACACTTCAGGATTATCAAAACTCATTCTTACTGGTGAAAAAGAAGCTTGTGTTGAATTCTAAGCTGGAAAGGCTTAGAGGGAAAGGCAGGATGAAGAGGGGGCTGTGCTACTCACAGCATCCCCTCTCACATGTCACAGTTCAAATCTAGCTGTCTAAAACTGATGCAATTCAATAGAGCGAAACTATTCCAGCAGTTGAGGCTATTCTGCTTCATTATTCCCCCTCAGTAAATCAGGTACATTAGGGTTCAAAACACCTGAACTGTGTCCTCAGTACTCTGAACTCAATTTCCTACCAACTTCTGCAGTGAAAACAGGACCAAAAATTGTTGCCTTTACTAAGGGAAAGTTACACCACAATTTCCCTCCCATCTCTTTAAAAACAAAAAAACCCCAGATTTACTATGAAGTGATGGCAAGCTTAAAAGAGATCAGCTCTGCAGCCGAAATTCAGAGGATTCCCCCCAGTCTCCATCAGTAATTAGAGAAGAGCAGCTGAAGTGAAGGAACCTGCAAACCCCACACAGCAGACCTGAAAGGTGCCACAAAACCACACAGGTATTTGCAAAACTGCTCTTTGATTTGTGCTGCATGGGATGCTCCTCAGCTTATTTCCACAAAGAATTAAAACATAAAACCTCTTGGCAAGTCTGACTTCCTTGCCTATTCCCTCTCTTACTTGTTTTCACTCCCTGCTGTAACTCCCACGCATTTTAGAGACCTCCATCACATGGATTTATCACTCAATGGCCAGAGAGAGTACGTGATGCAAGGCACGTGGTCCATAAATAATTTGGGCAAGTAGAACTTAATTTTCCTTGAACAGTGAACAGATTTAATCGAAATCAAGCATCAATCCCCAGATCTCTCTGGAACAATATAATTGTCCATAATCCAGCCCTCACTGCCCAACCTCCCCATTTGATGCTGTACTTAACTTTCAAACAACATCAGCTGCCAAAAAGTGCTTTTCTGTCATTCCAGGAGGCTCCTTGAGTGCAGTTCCCAGGAATACGAGGCAGTTTCCAGGTCTGACTCGGAGGCAGTGCCTGCTCTGCCATGTAAAGATGAGGGTTTGCCAAGTGGGCACTTCCAGCCCACCTTGATCAGGCTCAGAAAGTCCTTGGGAGAAGGTGGGAGGTACAAGGTAGACAAGAGTTATGTCTGTACTTTTAAATAGTGATTTTTCTTCACAGCTTGATGCATACTTAGGAATTTTGTGGCCATAAAGTGTGAGGAATACTCAATCTATTTCCTATCTATTTATGTTCAGGGCAACAAATGATTTCATTTGCTTATCAGCACGAACTAAGCCAGTGAAAACAGATTTTTACTCATTCCCTTCCCTTTCTAAAACCTATTACATTGAAGGAGCATCTACATACTAACTGGAGCAGCAGTTAAAATGTACAGGAACTAAAAATTGCACAGGGACAGCTCTCAAACATTCCTGTTTGGGAAAGCCCACAAACTGCAGGGAGCAGCTCTCAGGGAATTCTTCGTAGAACATTAGAAAACAACTAGGAAAGGTACCTTAGAAACCATATTGGAACACATCAAACCAGACCCTTTATTTAAATGCCTGGAGTGCACAACTGTATAAATATATATAAAAATATGTATGTGTGTGAGTGTATATATTATATATTTATATATACACAGAGCAGTACTTTTTTCCAAATAGTGATATCTGCCCTCAGCACTCCATTAATGGTCAGTGTGGTTTTTTTCTGATTACTGTGTTTCAAAGACTATGACAATCCAGTCCCTAATGCAATGGTTAGGACAAATCAAATCTGCTTTTAATTTGAAGCATTGCACACATTATTTGAACAACTTAATTAACTTTTCCAGCTTATAAGTACCACTGGCAAACACTGCTATACAAACAGGAAGGCCCAGGTAATGCTGAATAAAACCACCATCACTGTGTTTGAATGTTTTGACAAGGTGTACCTTGTTACCCTGTGCAGTTTGCTGTATTTGGATCCATGAGGTGATCAGAAACGGATTCTGCCAAAGCAGGACCTGCTGCTTACAGGAGACATGTGAAAAGTCACAGTCACCATCAGTTAATCAAGTACAGACCTGCATTTCATGGAATCACAGAGTCCTTTTGGTTGAAAAGTACCTCCAAGATCATAAAGCCCAGCCATTAACTCAGCACTGCCAAAGCTCAGCCATGTCCCCAAGTGCCACATCCTCATGTCCTTTACATCCATCCAGGGGTGGGGACTCCACCCTGCCCCGGGGAGAGCTGTGCCCGTGCCTGACCACCCTTCTAATGAAGAAATTCTTTCCCATCCCCAGTCTAACCCTCCCCTGGTACAACCTAAGGCCATTTCCTCTTCTCCTATTGCCTGTTACCTGAGAAGAGAGACCACCCCCACCTGGCTGCACCCTCATGTCCAGGAGCTGTAGGGAGTGAGAAGGTTCCCCCTGAGCCTCCTTTTCTCCAGGCTGAGCCCCTCCGAGTCACTCCTTGAGCAACTTGTGCTCCAGACCCTTCCCCAGCTCTGTTCCCTCCTCTGGACACACTCCACTCAATGTCTGTCTTGTTGTGAGGGGCCCAACACTGACCCCAGGGTTTGAGGTGGGGCTTCACCAGTGCCCAGCACAGGGGAACAGTCCATCCCTGTGGGGTCACATTATTTCTGACACAAGCCAGGATCCTGCTGGCCTTTAGTCCAACAGCATTTGGAATTTCCTCTTTGGAGAGGAGCTTCCATGGCTTTAGCCATCAGTATCAGGCAGGGAAAATGATTCACTCCTCTTTGGAATGAAAGGAAAACAGAAGGTGTGCTCAGTGGTTTCAACAAAACATGCTGTGGCTACAAGCAAAAAGCTGCCTGTCCATCAAGAAAACACAGTGTACAGGCAGAAAACAAAGGGAATAACAAAGATGCAAACTTGGAAAAATAACTTAGTAAGCATTCAGCTTATCACTAGATCTTCGCTTACTTCAGGAAGATCCCCGAATATTTAGATCCTGTTCACACTGGGATGTACCTAATGTACCTTTATGCATCTGATCAGCTCTAGGAGGAGAGAGACATTTTTAGGATTTCTCCTGATATAGAGCATCCATCTTTAGCCTGTTGGGTTCTGAGATGTAGGACGTCAAATGATTCATTTCCTTCCGGAGTGAGCCCTGCCTTTTCCCCCCCATGACTCAGACCAGAGGCAAATTTGACATTTGACAAACTTTTTTTCTTTCCCACTTCTGTTTGGGTCACATTAGTCAGAAGAAATTAAAAAAAAAAAAATAGACATAGAGTGGCCAAGAAGAAGAAAACCATATATTTCTTTGCTTGTGAAGAGGAACAAAGAAATTCAGAGTATTAGAGACATTCCCAGACCTGCTACTGAATTTCTGTGGTAGCTTTTAATATTCATCTGCTCTGTATTTCTTTTGTCTCCTTCGATTCTGAATGCTGGCTGACACAGGCTTTAAGCAGCTTTAAAAGTGTCAGTGAGCTCTTTTGTCAGTACAAGAAACCCACACAGGCCATATAGCTAAGAGGTTTTGAAGAATCCTGTTAGTTCTGATGCCTTGCAATGGGCACCCAAATCACTCTCAGCTTTTTAAAAGTGGAACCACTGTGTATCTGAAAAGATGGTCACAGGCAATACAACACACTCATGCAGCTACAGCAAAGCCAATGTGAAAACCAACCTTCCAAAATCCAGGTACTTAAAACTCCTACATATCTTTAACATTTCATTAACACTGAAAACATGCAGGTTTCAGTTTACTTGGCCGCTGTTTATGGAGCTACTGTGAATATGTTCTTTTCTATAGGGTGTGGTGAAACATTTGTTTATTTTGACAGTTTTCATATTGCAGACAAACCTAATAAAGAAATGTGGTTTCCTCCCAGCTCTTTTGAATATTGCTCCTCTCCCCACCTTCTTTTCCTGCACTGTGACATGTGAGGTCCCAAACTCCTCTCAGAACAGTGTGACACCAGCACAACGACAGAGTTGAAAGCCATAAAAAGTTATCATTACACTCTTAGAAATGCTGTTGCAATCAATCTTATGTTATGTATTCTCCAGTTAGGCAAGTACCACAAATCAACCACGTGTAGCCACGGATAGAGATGACATGATTTAAACTTGGGTGCAATAAGGTAAAATGAATCAAATTCACCTTGACAGGAGCCTGCACCATAAGCAGTGCACTCAGCTAAAAAGAGTTTGTCATCACTATGGACAAATCACAAATGGAAAGGCAACCAGGAGTGCTGCCATTTTATCACTGCACAGGCAGGATGCATGTTTGAGCCTTTGTCATTTATTCAGCAGGAGTTGATCTAGTTTAGAAACTTTTTTTTACTTGAATCTGCATTATCAATTAGAAACCAAGTGGGCTATGATTCTGTTTGCTACTGTTGATTATTGTTATTATAATGCCTGACTTGGGATTAAGATAGAAAATGAAGATTGAGTCATCTCTTGGCTTACCTCATAGCACAGAAGTGGGAGCTGGACATGTTGGCAGACCCACCTGGACAAAAGGAATCCATCCCTGTTGTGGCCTAAACCTCCATATAAGATGATTGGGAGAATATTTATGGGAGAAGAATTAGTTCTGGATGTAAGTATCACTTTGCAGAAGGCATTGGACCTAAATTTGCCCATATTTGTTATACACAGATGCATCAACATGGTGTAATTTCAGGAACCCTCTGTCTGCAACTGCTGTTTATACCATAGAGAGATCTTTCCCCCGGAAGCATTAGATGCTTATCTTGTTTCATTATACTCCCTGATTCGTCTTAGTCTGAATATTCATTTCAGGCAAACAGAAAACACAAAGCCATGAGGCCTCCTGTGGAGCGAATTGTTTTCAGCCTTCATCTAAAAATTTTAAGTACAGAGTCATTATTAAGTAGAGACTATTACAGACTAAACAGTGCTATTAGTCTAATGTCACCAATTTCTCCCTCATTTGCATTAGACTTACCTGGAGTATAAAGTGGAGCTGTGAAAAGTTGTGTGCCCTGTTTCTTCAAAACCCTTCCAGCACAATACCCCAAAGCACCACCAGACAGGTGCTGTCAGGATGCCTTTGTGTGATTTATTCCACACGATGCACTCATTCCCAATTAGTGCACAACCGTGGGAGCTTGTTTACTCTGCCACAGCTTTTAATTTTAAAGCCGCAGAGCCCTCTCTGCCTCTAAACATATATGCATTATACATGGAAAGGCTTTAGCCACACAGACACTTTAGGCACACAGTGTTATCCAACTCCTGTTTACACTCGGGGTGCTCAGACTGCCCGTGTGAAAGTGGTTCAGAGCTAAAGCAGACCAGGAATGTGTGTTCAGTGAAATAGTGAACTCTGCAAAGAAATAGTAGCAGAACCACTGATAGGAGAAGCATTGGATAGACCCCCAAGAGCAGGCAGGCTACATTTCTCCCAGAAATTAAAGAGAGTTGGGGTAAAATAGAGTTAAAAAAAAAAAAAAAAAAAAAGAAAGCCACTTTCATAAATAGTAATATCAAAGGAAATTTATTTATTTAAGTTCAAATAGCAAGATGAGGGAAGAGTTGCCAGCTAATGCACTGAAGTAATCAGGAATGCAGGACAGCAAATCCCTCCTCAACCAGGAGAGGAAGTTGGCTGTGCTGATATTCCTAAGCATTAAGAAAAAAAATAAGATGCAAGAAACTGCCTGGGTAGGACTGTGTGCTTTAACATTCACTCCATAAGCTTCCTCTTTAACCTGAAGGTACCTATATTCAAATTGAAACAAAAGGTTTCTTTTGCATTGCCACTGGCCAGGAGAGGCTTGTGAGGCCCTTTGCTTTGGCAGGACTCACTCAGGGACCAGCAGAACCAGCACCGGGTCCCGCTGGTGTCACCAGAGCACAGGAAAATGATGCTCTGGTGTTGCTCAGAACTAAGGGCTGGGGGTGGCTACATGAGGTGGGCTGGTCACTGAGCCCAAAAATGCCTTTTTAAGGGATGTTGCCCTCAGACAGGTAACAGAGCACCTGGGCAGAGAGGCTGGGGAAATTACCACAGCAGGAACCACAGTCATGTGAGGGAAATGAACTCTGCTTAAACACAGCTTAAGTAACAATTCCCAGCCAAGGGAGGTACCAAAAACCATTATCCTCTTTATGTGAGCTTCTACAGGTAGAGCATGCAATAAGAAAACATTCCATCCATAAAATAAGTACACATGCACTCTTTTGTTGTTGTTTTGGTAATTACCAACAATGGTAAAGTCTGGTTGTTAAAAGTGTGTAGTTTTAGGCAGGAAATCCAATGTGACTGTATGGCAGCAACAGTTACCTGTGCTGCAGGTTTCAATAAATGAAAATGCTGGAGCCAAGCCCAGGACATGAGAGTGAGAATTTTGCCAGCTCAGTAATGTTTTAGCAGTCATGCATTGCCAGGATCCCTTGTTTGCTCCCCATCAGAAGGATGGGGTCTCTCACAGCACACAAAGCACTACCAGCAGCAGCTGGATTTCCTGAGATTCCCAAGCAAGCCGAGAGAGCAGTTTCTATCAACCTTGGAATCCACAATTTGATGTGAATGTGGCCATTATTTCTAAAAGCTTCTAAGATGGTATTGCTGAAAAAGCAAACTGGATATAGAAAAGATGTAACAAATACAGAAGAAGGAAGGAAGAATGAATTTCCACCTGCTCTCAGCTAAGACAAAGCTCTTCAACATCATTACTTATTAACAAATTAACATATCATCATACATTAACATAACTTCATCATCACATATTAACAATAGCTCCCTCTTCCTTTCATAAAGGCTTCCTCCATCTGCAGTTGAGCAGATCTTAAGTTAGGGAATGTTCCTTAAAGATGCCATAGGCCCAGTTAATTAATAAAAAGTCATGCTAAGAAATTGGATAGGAGACCAGGATACCTATCAAGATTATACTACTTCCAGTTAAAATATTTCAAAATCATAAGCACGTGGAAAACTGTGATATTAATTAAGCCTTACCGGGAAATCACTGCCTTACTGTCTTCAGTTTTTTATTTCTAAAAAACCTCAACTTGCTTTACTTTCTCTCCTATCAGAGCAGTTTCTCTGAAGTTACAAAAGCTGGGATACAGCTGCTGAGAGATGGGTTGCAGGACAATCCCAAGAGAAACCAAGCTTTCTGTCCTCTACCAAAACCTCTTGGTATTCTGCCTCAATACAGCAGCATTTTGCTGAACTTGGTATTCCAAACAGCCACTTTGAGTGCACAGCTGAAGTCTGAATCACAGCAGCTCATTCTCCCATCCCCACCACAAACACCATGAGAGTTATGCACCAAATCACATTTAAATGTCAGTCACACCTTTGCAGCTCCAACAAGTCAGAAAATACGCAAAAGAAGGGCCTCAGTTTGCCCTTTAACATATGCAAGAAGAGCTAATAGAACTGCCAAAGATTATCATATAGACATACATTTTTTTAAGGTCCTTTCACACGCATGCTCCAGCAGAGCCCTGCAGCTACTGAGAAGGCCGCAGGAGCAGCCTGCTGGGAACCTTTTCCAGCTGTTTTCTAATTTCACAAACTTGCACTAAGCTCCATCCATCCCCCTGTTGCTGTCTCACATTTCAGGAACATCCCACTGCCAGCTCAAGAACTTTTTATCTCTTAGAAATTCCACACATCCTCATTCTCTCCAACATATTACTCTTCAAATCTCTTTTTCTCTGTCATCTAATAGTTTTATTTACATGGCTATATTTAAATCCACTAAAATAAAAATGTTCAGAATGCAATTTCCATTTTGATTTTACAAAATGGAGTTACAGCTATTGGAAACACAAAGCTGTGTGTAGCAGGTTTTAGTGCCCATTGGCTCAAATGTAAATCTTGTACCACGCAAGGTCATTTCATTCCACAGGCAGGAGATTTAAGTTTCTATTACAAAATGTTTCATTTCCTCACATAGGGAAAATGAAGTAGTTCACTCTGATCATCTAAGGACAGTAAGCTTTTGGATCTGATAACATATTATTTAGACCCGAACAGAGTGCACCACTTTTGCAAGAATGAGATGACATAAGAGATATTTTAGAAGGTGCTACAAGTAATAGAGCATTACCAAGCAGCCACCGCAGTGCTTTAAAGTCCCCAGAAAACCATGGCAAGGAAGCAGAAAATCTCTCTATAGCAACACAGTTTTGATGAGAAGCCAGCCAGAAGCCTACTAAAACAGCAACAAGAAAAAGCAGCTCTGGAAAATTAATTCTAGGAGAATAAAGGTGTAAAAATCAACATTTGTAATTCTCTAAATCAGAATTAAATAACTTCAATTTATGAAGAAGTAAGGGAACTAAACTGAATTCTGAGACATTCTGATACTGATATGTCAAAGGAGTTTAATGCTAGCTAGGTAATTCCCTCCAAATATTCAGATTAATCTCCTTAAATATCCCTTTGGGGGCAAAGCATCATAGGTAGGTGTTTATACTACATATAAAATATGCTGATCCTACCTAAAGCATATTATCACTCGACTCTGTGTCCCCCCTGCCTCACCCTCCCACCCTGTACTGCCTCCAAGCCTGTACTTACCGGGTTTGTAAAAAACCCCTAAACTCTTCCACACGTGATTACTCCCTCCTTATAATCCAGCATCTCTCTATCCTTCTAAACTATGGGGGAAAAAACAAACAAAAAGGCAGTCACAATTGGTGCTCTTTCACCTCAGCTTTTACCAAAAAACACTGAGCTTTTATCCTTGAACAAATGAGATGCCCCATAACCCGCAAGTTAAGTGGATGTACTCACAAAGTAACTAAAGGTGCACAGGACATTTCTGAAATCTCTGGTATCTTATGAGCTTTACAAATATGAAATATGGCATCCCAGCCCAGTATGCACTTGCAGACACCTCACAATGACAAGTTACAGGGCTGGGTTGTGCCAGAGGTAGCTTAGGAACTCTAACAGGCCCGAGAAGCAAGAATATCGTGTTAATTTTAAGTCACAATGTCTGTTTTCCAACACAAAATGAGCAAACACTGATTATTTTGGGTGTAATAATTTTGTGTCACCAATAAGTGATGCAAGGATTTCAACCTCATCAATTCAGGCTGGGACTATTAACAGAGAATTCACAGTTAAGGATAGCACAGTCCTGCTGTGGTGGGAGAGCCACAAAACCCCAATAAAACCAACATTAGCCTATAGCATCAAGAGGCCCGGGCATCAAAGTCTTTCACCCTGGATTCCAAAGCTGAATTTTTTAAAAAGGAATCCACCCTGGCAGAGTGGCTAGAGCCATGGCCAGAGCAGGGATTCAGGCTGGGAGGCTCCAGGGGAGGCTTTACCTGACACACACACACAGCAGGGGCACGTCAGCCTCGCTGGAAGGAAGCCTTACCCTGCTCTGCCAAGAGAAATCAATTCATCTCATTGATCTACCAAGTGCCCTGCCAGCCTTGGCTGTGGAGCTGCTGCTGGAGAGGGAGAGTGCTGCCCCACTAATGCTCCCATTATCCTGCTGCGGGGCCGTGCCAGGTCTGCGCACAGAACTCACCCTCCGCGCTGCACGGCCCAGCCAAAACTATCTGGGACATATTCTATTAGAGATGATATTGCTTTTGCTCCAACAAGCGGCAACTCTATTGAGATTGGCTAATTCAATTTTCCCCATCTTATCAGATTTCTTTTTAATGAAACTGAACAATAGTTTCATTTGTTATGTTATTAGTTTTCCCAGTGGTAGCAGCAAGACTAACTCAGTTGAAAACTAAACAACAGCGTTGTGCCAGTGTTGACTGTTTATCATCACCACGTGCCAGCTTCATATTGCAAAGTTGCCTTAGTCCATTCCTTTTTGTTTGCTTCCCATCCGTGGGGATTCACAGCTCCGAGGTCATCTTCCTGCTCCATCTACTTCGTGGATTAGCGTGAGCATGTATCTAAGTACCAAACCCCTGAAGGGATCTGAAATTATCTGGGATGTCACAGTGATAGTGGGATACTTCAGACTGAAATAAAGTCTTTTTTTTTTCAGGAGAAGAAATTATCATCTTAGACATTCATACTTACAGTTCTTGTTAAATAAATATCTTGCAGCACAGACTATATGGGTTTTCATCTGAGAGAAAACATCCAAATCCTCCTGTTGTGTTTATCAACTCAAAATCCTTTCATCAATTAACCTCCAGAGGTGCTCGAAAAAAGTTGCTATTCCTTCAGTTAAATTCCTGCTGCTTCAGCTGATTTATCACATTACAAAGACCCGCGCTGTGTTGGTGTTTCGGGGAAATGGTATTGAGAAGGCAGGCTCATTTGCATGAGGCTTGCTGAGATTTTTTTTTAAGCTTTCTTTACCTTTAAAGAAATGTTATGTTTGATCCATGAATTTACTGGTGGCGAGAAGAGGAGCTTGCACACTAAACTCTGCAGCACATTAATTCAGGGGAATGGCCCAGAACGCACAAAACCACCCTTTGGCCTTAGCTTCCAAAGGTCTCAACCCATTTGGCTGAGGCAGAGACCCCCACCCAAAACCAGAGGGGGAGGGCTCCTCCAGAATTTCTGGATTGACCACAGACAGGTCTCTGCACAGTGTGGGCAGCACCAGGAGGAGCTCAGCTTCCAGCAGTGACCAAAGCCACTGCAGAGCTGCTCCCCCAGCACCAGGGTGACCATAAATTGACCTGCTGGCTGCAGGCACCACCTGTCCCCCACCCTCACCTCCAGATCCTGAGCACAGAATGTCCTTCCAAGCCTCTGCCTTATCACCACCGCCTGCTGCTGTCTGTGCACCCGAGAGGAGCAGGGCAGGCTCTGCCCTCAGCCGAGATGCTGCACCCAGAGCCAAGGCCCACAGTGCCACGGGGCTGGGAAGGGCTGGTTTGACACACACAGGGCTGGGAAGGGCTGGTTTGACACACACAGGGCTGGGAAGGGCTGGTTTGACACACACAGGGCTGGGAAGGGCTGGTTTGACAAACACAGGGCTGTGCAGGGCTGGTTTTACACACACAGTGCTTGTGAAGGGCTGGTTTCTACACACACAGGGCTGGGAAGGGCTGGTTTGACAAACACAGGGCTGGGAAGGGCTGGTTTGACACACACAGTGCTTGTGAAGGGCTGGTTTTTACACACAGGGGGCTGGGAAGGGCTGGTTTTTACACACAGGGGGCTGGGAAGGGCTGGTTTTACACACACAGGGCTGGGAAGGGCTGGTTTTACACACACAGTGCCTGTGCAGGGCTGGTTTTTACACACACAGGACCTGCGAAGGGCTGGATTTTACACACACAGTGCCTGGGAAGGGCTGGTTTTTACACACAGGGGGCTGTGAAGGGCTGGTTTTTTACACACACAGTGCCTGGGAAGGTTTGGTTTTTACGCACACAGTGCCTGGGAAGGGCTGGTTTTTACACACAGTGCCTGTGAAGGGCTGGTTTTTTACACACACAATGCCTGGGAAGGGCTGGTTTTTACACACTCAGGGCCACTAGGCCTGTGAAGGGCTGGTTTTTACAGCTGCTCATACATGAGCAATATCGAGTTTCTTCCTCCTTGGTGAGCTTTTCAATAACCCAAGAACAATGTGCCAGTAACAGCCTCAGCTCATGGGAGCTTGGGATGCAAAATCCCATGAGGCAAGAACTGCTTTTCGTGACCAAACTAGACTGAATTCTAGCCCCCTTCTATGACAAAGAACAAGCAGAAGCAATCAAAGATCCTTTCTAATATCAATATCTTTCTGTTTTTAAAGCATTTGCTAAGAAATCTATATTCTTGCCCCAGTTCGCAGTGTCTAAGCTGCAACAAGAGCCAGAGGGCCCCAGCACCAGCGTCCCTGAGCAGCTGGAGGACTCTGACTGCTGCAGGAGCCACAGATATGCAGCCTTTGAGCCAAACAACATGGATTATTTAATAATAATAATTATAATAATTATAATAATAATTTAGCATTATCCTCGTGTGCTTATGGGAACATGCTTTGTGCCTGCACTGCCTGCAATGCTAAAAGCTCCAAGAGCTGCTGTTCTCCAGTAATTTGCAGTGCCCAGAGAAGGCACAGCTCAATGAGAGCAGCAGGGTGTGCTTCCATAGAGCAGCAGTGCTCCCTGAGAAGGAGTCACCTTAATACTGATTGGCAGTGCACCTCTGCCCCCACAGGAGCAATATTCCAATAGAATTCCACCCTAGTGCTGAAACCGCCTGCTGTAATTCTAGTTCAGCCTGTCCAGAATAGTACTGAGGACTCCAAACATGATCCCAATAACAGACATTTGTGCCCCAACCCGCCCCAAGATTAATATTATTCTACAAATAAATAAGCTAAACAGTTATAGCAGGAATACAAAGGCATTCAGCAAATGTTCAATATTAAAGGCACTTAAATATTTACTCCTGAAGCCACCCTGGAGCTCACAGTGTGCATTTTAAAAAAATATAATTATTTGCATTACAATAGCACCTGGAAACCCAGTCACAAATAGGACCCTATCATACAAACACTGAACAGAAAAAAAAAAAAAAAAGACAGCCTCTGAAAAGCTTTTACCCTAAAAAGAACTGTGCAGTAATTTCAACCACATGTTATTTCATTCCCAGGGCTGAGGCCCTAGTGCTCAGCTGCATGAGACAGTAAATATATTCTTACTCTGAGCACCCCACATATAAATTAAAAGCACAAGGACTCTATGCATCACTGGCCAGCTCTTACCTATCATAATCTCTCATTGTTTCACATGAAACAGCAAAGCAGAGACTATTTGTAACACACTTTTGGCAAATAAATTGCAATTGTAATGCCATATTTTACATATATCTAAAATATTTTTAAGTATTTCAACACTAAATCTGTTTTTTTCTTTAAACCTCTTCAGTTCTGAAGGTGTATAAACCAGGATGTTTTGTGATTGATTAGAAGTCTGTCGTGACATGGTGTTTACTTACAGAGCACTCAGAGCCACACTGGTGATGAATATTTTTTTTTCTTTTGTCTGAATAATAATTAAAACCAAATAAACTATATGTTCCAGAGGTGCACAGGGGTAAAACATGAAGATACTGATGTCTGTACCCTTGCCTCTAAATCCTGCAGGTTCCAATTTATACTGGTTAGGGAAAGCACAGATAACAGTTTGGAAATGTAAAACACAGTCATACAAAATAAACCCCAAGATGTGTGAGCGCTGCCTTTTCGTAATTGTGCAGATCATTTAAAATATATAAATACAAAAATGTATCTCGGCTTCTGTAGTTCTAAAGAAACAACCTGTGACCAATAAATCAGAAAGCTGGGTATCTTCTGCTTACTAGCTTAGTCTGCCAAACAATTATGCAGTGAAATGTTCTAATTGCACTTTGATTTTAATGTTAAAACCCATTTCCATAATTTCAGTGGATCTTTACAACACCGTTTAATATTTGCCAATGAAGTAAACGAGCTGCAAGTAACATTCACAGATGGTTCATGTTTTCCATTAAGTCTGCAAGCTAAGATTTTCTTTGTTTACAAAAAAAAAAAAAAAATAGCAAACACCATGGATAAATCCCACAAAGGGGAACTCTACCCCAGTTGGGAAGGGGCAGCCTGAACACCTCTCAACACCTCCAGGTGCTCCATCATTAAGAAAAGACATTTTCCTTAAAAGAGAAGACAAAACCTTGGTCAAGGAAGGAGTTTTATAACAAATTCTTGCTGCTTTCTAAGCCAGAATTCTGGGGTATGACTGCTTTATGTTTAGGTTTAATGAACCAGGGCACTTCAGACTAAGCTGGTGAGGGAGACACAAAGCCAGAGCTTCTCACATGCTCACACCCATCTTCTGGGTTTCTCCTCAAATCTGCTTGAGATTAGGGAAGCAGCTCTCCCAGGGATTTTTGTCTGTTTCTGTTTTTATAAGAATAATTTATATCAGCCTAAATCCAGACTTGTCAGCTTAGAAATGTTTCAAAGAAAAATACCTGCCTTCTTTCTACTATATGGGGTTGTTTTTTGTATTTTTTTATTTATACAGAAAGGTTTGACTGCTACAGTATTTGAAGTGGCATCATCCTGACATACTAACCAGTTTAAATTATATTGACCCAGGGTTCCCACAGCAGCTATTGATTGATCACAGTAGGAACTGAGCAGAAAAGGAGAAGAAAGGTCAAAACAATGATGATCTTAAAGCTGTACTTTTGTTCAAGTGTCTACCCTGTGTGGGAATACAGTCCCCAGACTGCAGCTTAGAGTGCTCTCAGAAAGGGGCAGAATACACAGAGATGGTAATCCAGCTTTCTTATGCCACATGGAAAAGTTGAAGCACATGAACAGGGACTGAATGCTTATCCTGTTAATGCCTGAGTGGCAAGAAGTCCCCGTGATTCAAGGGTGTTTGACCTACTCTGGTTTAGAATTTGTGTCAAACACAGTGCTGGGAACAATCCTTTCCCATTTCAACTTTCCATTTCTGTCCAGCTCTAGTTTTGCCCTAAATATTAAATCAAAAAGGGGCAGAGGTAGAAGCAGAGGAGATGCACAGACGTTTTTTAAGGAAGGGCAGGGTGAAGCCCTGCTGCCAAACTCAGTGCTGAACTTCCACTCCAGCACAGGGAACCTGTCCTTGTGCTGTGGGGCTCCAAAGGGATTCTTTGCAAAGCCATTCTTCTCCACAGCTCACTCACTTTGAGCTGTACGCAAACAGAATCAACAGTTCTGCATGGCAGAACATTTAAAATGCAATATAGCAGGCAAGAACATCATGATGGTTGTTTGCCACTAACACAAACTGCTGCTCAAGTGCTGTATTTCTGAGCACTTACTGGCTGGATAAGCACCCTAAACATTCCATTAAAGTTCCTGGTCACAGTCTCCAATTAAGCTTCTTAACACAAAATTTTTTATTTTTTTTTCATTCAATAATATGCAAATTTCAGGCTAGAAGTAATTGTATTTTTCAAAACTATTTATGTCTAAAGCGATGACTGACATTCCAAGCAAGAGAAAGAAAATAAAAACTAAGTGGCTGTGTGCTCACTGGAATCTATTTTGTGTTTTCAGAAACTCCAATTCCAATGTGCAGACCCTCAGTGTCTACATAGAAAGTCTAATTTTTGGGATGTATCAGAACTAGGCAGCACAAGTTCATGTTTGTCTTGGAACTAAACGTGCTACACAGGTAGGTATGATTTCTGAGAGCACCAGGCTTACAACAACCACCTTAAATGCACAAGAGCCCTAACCTGGCTGCTGTGCATTTACACATCCTGCTCATGATAAAGTACTTAAAATTCACCCTGCAATCATTTCTGCAAGAAAAAGTGGACATAAACCGTCAGATATGGACACTCTTAACCCCAGGGGCAGCATAAATTCTATACAGTTCTTCTCCGCTCTATTTTAGTGCCTGTGCAAATACTCTTTACCTTCAAATGAAACACGTGCGGTGAAACCACAAAACCTCATTAAGAAGTGCTGGCTCCTTGCACCACTTCAGACAATTGAAAATCTCAGCCACTCAGAGATTGTCTATTATTTTTCCCTTCTAAGCACAGTGTGGAGAGCTGTGAGGACACAGCCTGTGTCTGCTCCTGAGTCATCACTGAGACACAGCAACTTCCAGGCCTATTTATGTCCACTTAGAGCTCTGTCTGAATATGGGGCACTTCCAGGGCAATGGCTTACACTGGAAGTCTGTCTTTGTGGGATTGCATCGTTTCCCACCCAGACTGCCTCTGCCTGTTGCCTACCAGCAGTGATCCCCTTCCATCAGCAGGAAAAGGGAAGGCAGGGTCAACAAGAATCAGTGAGGGAAAAAACAAGATTTCCTGGAGCACACTTCTGGTCAGATCGTTCAGCCTGGAGTCAAATGTTTCTGTAGGATGTGCTTTCTTTATTATCATTACACAGACACTTCTGTTTCTGCTGTTAGCATTACTCTCAGTAACATCAGGGACAAGGTATCACCCAGAAGACACCAGTAACACAGAAAAAACCCAGCTACTATTACTGAATTAAAAGAAAGACTAAGAGTGCCTCAAGTACAAACAGAGAAAGCAGACAGGAATTTTGGAGGGAATTTTCAAATCTGTTCATCCATTGTGGGTGGGGGGTGTGCCTATGCATGATCCTCTCCTCTTCCTCCTAAGGCAGTGCAGTAGCTCCTCCAGGGATATTTCCTTGGCCAGCTTGCACTTCTGTTGCTGGCTCTAAGAGTCTGCTTCGCAAATTAAGAGCTTTTATCTTCATGCAGGGACACCACTGACCCATTTTAATGCCTCCTCCTCCCTCTGGGTTCACAGCTTTTTGGTTTTGGCCTTGCTGCCCTCTTACAGAACTTAATTGGCACCTTCCAGCCAAAGCAAAAAAAGCCAAGGCGGGGTTTCTGCTCAATTTATGTGGGTTCTTGAGCCAAAATTAAACTTAAATCACTTTGAGTTTGTAGTCAAGTGTCTCAATAACATGTACTGTAATCAGCTGATGTACCCTCAACTGACACTACCCCACAATCAGAGCAGATTTGGGACAACAATATTTGTTCATTTCTCCTGGGTGAGCCTGCATCACAGATGGGCAGTTATTAACTCACTGAAACTCCTGCACTATAGCCCAATTTGAATGGCACACACAAGAGGCAGATAGCAAGAGTAAGATGAAGTGCCCCTGCATGAGGCACAGATGCCCTCAAATGCAGCTGAAATCATGGGCAGCAGTTCGCTCTGTGCCCTGTGATGTTCAGCATTTGCTTTACTGGCAGCTAACCATGGATGAGCAGACCACAGGTTTGTCAGACCTAAAGGTGTCTTTATGACATCATAGGCCCCTTTTCCAAGTATTCTTCAAAACGCAGTAATTGCACTTACATCTTAACTTCTGCAAGCCTCATGGGGCATTAGTGTCGGTGGATTAAATTGCTCAGAAACCAACAATCCCCAATTAGTTCATCTTTCTCAGCCAAACACCTTTTTCTCCCTCTTGGTTAGATAAGCCTCCCTGTTCTTATCCTCACAACCCTTTTCTCTCTTTGTCCAGATGAATCTATCTAATTCCAAGATACTGACTCTCCTGAAAGGGCTCCTGCAGCACCACCATGGCAAAGGCCACCCTTTGTGGCAGGGTGGCCTTGGCCACTGGCAGATACTCCCCCAGCCACTCTCTGAGCAGGACAGGAAAGATGGAAATACAAAAGGTTTGCAAGGAGAGATGAAGCAAGAGCACTCACCAGTTCCCATCCCAGACAAAGATTTCACTTAAAGAGCAGATTAGATTCATTTAACTCACAGCCAATTAAGATAGATGTTGCTAGTGA
Source organism: Acanthornis magna (assembly GCA_036785705.1). NCBI lineage: Eukaryota > Metazoa > Chordata > Aves > Passeriformes > Acanthizidae > Acanthornis > Acanthornis magna. Next base: position 2,919,650 of record JAWUZG010000098.1, read on the forward strand.
GAAACAAAGACAAAACCTAAAATACCTTGCCCCCACATTCCCTTTTTTCCCAGTTCACCCTTAGTCCTTCATCCAGCTCCTCCCTACTCAGAGCCATCTCCGAGACTGAGATTTTTTCATTTGTATCTACAGAAATTGTAAAGTAAAACAAACAGAGACCTGTTTATATCAAGCAATGCTCACCCAAGCCATCATTTATCTTGAGACACAAATATCTTCACATACCAAATATTGTTCCCCCAAAATATAAAATGCCTTCTGAACCTCATCGTCCCCTACCTGAGAACCAACCTTCCAGCCACCACAATCCTCACGGGAGCAGAACCTGCTACTGCACCATAGAACCTCTCCTTAATGCCTGGCTCCTCACCAGCAGCTTTTCTTCATTAGGACATCAACCCTGGCATGTGCCTGGGAGGTAAAAACCCACAGGTGTAGCTTGTTTCAGGTTTTTGTCTTCAGGTGTAGCTCATGCCAGGATTTTATCTTCAGGCGTAGCCCATTTCAGCTCGTTACTCCCTGACCAATAGCAAAAGAAACAATTCTAAGGGTGGAAAGAATAGAAACAAACACCAGGAAAAAGAGAAAATACAAGCTTGAAGAATTCCTAGTTATAAAATAGTTGGATGAAAAAAAAGTTTTCCGTGTAGCATAAACCTATGAGAGTGTCCAGATGTTTCAATTAATATAATTACAAGTGTATCCATTGAGCTGAATTTCACAGGTGAAGGCAACCTCTGATTTAGTGTCTAAAATAAAATAAATGCAACTAATTCTGTTTCAGTGATATGTGGCTACAAACATTTTAGGTTATTGCATTTTACATGAATCTATGTCAGTATTTTTATGACACAACCAAAGAGTGGGCCCAGAATCCAAGCTGCACTTTAACAGACCTGGGATATACAAGAGCTCCTCAAGTATTGGGGACTTGGCTGAAGAGCTTTTGAGTTTTAAGGAATATATTTTTCTCTGAAGCAGCTGCAGAAAATCAGCTGGTGACCTGTTTCTGACACACACTCTGCTGTATTATCCAACATCATTTAAAGCACCACACAATTGAAATAAGGAAGTGGGAGACAAGGATATATGATAATACCTGCTACTGAGCCAGCCAAACTGCACAAGAATTTATTTTAAAATTTTATTTTGTTAATGCTAAGCCCATTTAAAAAAAAAAATTAAAAAAACTCTAAGTCTAAGCTTTCAAGTTTGAATATTTGGTTTAAACCAGTAAAATGTTCTACTTCTGGACTGCCTTTTCAATAGCAGTTCCCAACCAGAGGATCTCTGGAAGAAATTTTTTTTTTCGTGAACACAGGTTTGGGAAGAGTGTACAGATAATTCAAGTTTCTGTTTGCCTGCCCTCAACCTGTCTAAGGGACTGGCTCTGACTTGTGCACAGACAGGATGGGAACAAGACTGGCAAAGTTTTCTTCATGTAGAAGTTTAATTGCACGTCTGTCTATAAGAAAAGACACTTTTATTGGTTATTTTGGAGGCAGGGCAAGGACAGCTGTGCTGACCTCTCCTAGAGATTCTCCTTTACACTCCAAGTGCTGCAGATAGAAGGAGCATCTCCGTTATTCCTTCTAGTCCTTGAAATCCCACTGGTACAAATGGCTTTGGCACAAACACAACAACATCCAAGCAGGAAAGCATGAGTTTGCTTTTCCTGTGCCATAACAGTAAAGCCGATTTTTCGGCCAGAGCTGACAGTGAATATTCTGAAGATGGATATAATGTATACAGCAATGAGGTGTAGGAGGGGAACTGCACTCCTGGAGCTGCTGCTGTGTTCACAAGGGCACTGAGGGCCTGCTGCTGCTGCTTTTCCATGGCCAGAAAACCTCACATCCCAACCCCAGGCAAAGCTGGCTCAGCCTGGGTGACAGAGACGCTGCTCCACAGCTCCCACAAGGAGAAGGATAAAATGCAGCCTACCTATTTTACAGTTTTGCTGTTATTTTTAAAGCTGGTGCTTTGAACTGAGGTTGTTTTAAGTGTCTGCTACCCAAGGGAGCAGCAGTGCAGAGGCAAATTGCCCTCATTGGCAAATACAAATTTAAGTGTGTGAGCTGAATGCTCTTCTTGTCTGCAGTCGGTGGCTAAACAAGCCCAGATTTGTTCCAGCGGGAGATCACCTGCAAGTGCCAGGTCCTGAAGGCAAAGAACCACAGCTAAATATCACAAAAAATGGTATAAAATGTATTTTGCTGACTCTCTTTGGCCCTTACTGACTCAGTTGAGCCCAGGGTGGGGTGCGGAGAAGAGCCCAATGTCTGTGTTTGAGGAAAGTAAATGGAAAGTGATGCCTCTCTCACAGCCAGGAATCTTGTTACTTATGAAATGGGGTATTAAAAACAGCTTAGACCAGCCAAGAATAATTATTTAATTTGAATTCTTACTAAATTAGGTGCTTAAGAAGTTCAGGGAAAGTAGCATGTCAGGAGAGGCAGATTCAAGCCTGTGATTCCTCTATATCCCCACTTTTTTTACTTCTTCATATTTAAAGTACTTAATTAATCTATACAGAGTTTTTAATACAATACAGTTGATTAACGCTAGTAATTTCAGTGCCTTTTTAATATAACAAATCTCTTCTGAGAAATGTTCCCAGTTAATGATCTGTGTCATTTTTTAAAGTTTGCCTTCTGACTAATTTTAGTGGAAATATCATTAAATTCTTCATTATACTTATTTATAGCGAGGGCTGAATTGGATTTTAGATGTTATGATTTTACCATAATAAAGACCTACAGCTCTCAAAACACACTGTTCTTCCTGCTTTTGGAGCTCTGATGTGAAGTTTTGGAACTAAGAGAAGCTTAAATTTAAAAAAATATTAAAAAGCAGCAATGAGGAGGAGGAGGTTTCTGTGCCATTTTGAGGCCACTGAGTGTCACACAAGGTGGTCCACACTGCCTCTGCCCACATTTCCTGGCCAGCACTCAGAGATATCACTACACTGAGCTTTAATCAGCAGCCTCTCCCCTAAGCTTTTATCTTTCATCTTTCCAGTTGGCTCAGAAATGAGGCAAAAATGTCTCTATTCCACCATTTATTTTTCTAGTAGCATTGTTTTCACCAGCTCTACCGTAAATAAACCCAAAGTAAATATTGGGCTCTGCTTTTTAAACAGAAGTGTTGTGGAGGGTATTTATTTTTGTTCACATCTTTTCTACTCCTGAGCAAAGCAACCCTGGGACGAAAGGGTGGCTGTGCCCCAGGAAGGGCAGGTGGAAGTGCCAGGAGCATCACCATGTCCCCCCTGCTCCCCCTGAGAGCCCCAGCAGAGCCAGCAGAGATGACAGCACCGACCTTGGCTGTAGGAGCTCTAATGTGCTGTCCCCATGCCTGTGGTGCTGCAGGGTCACACAGCTCTTCCCAACAGCAGGCAAAGGAGAGCTGTTCTGATGCCTTCAGATTTTAGCTGCTACATTTTTTGTGTATCTGTAGTTTTGGTGTGTGGCCCTGGACTCCATACAGAGTGCTAAAACTCCTGTTCCCAGCATTTTTTAGACAAAACAATTCCTTTAAAACTCGAGATCCAAGGACACTTTGCTGCCTCAGAGCCCCAAGATAACAAGAGTGAATTGGGGGGAGCAAACTTGGAGTAATTGACATCATCGCCTGAAGCTGTAATTGGAGGATTAAGGCTTGATATGTTAATGAACAGAAATTATTAAATATGAAAAACTCATGACTCACTGTCCATTTTGGGTGTAGCCTCTGGAGTAGGCTCTGTCTGCCCTAAATGCACCTTGAAGGCCTTCAATAAATTAATCTGTTTTTAATTCTCCTAACCTTGTCTGGCCTCTGTTTTGGGTGACCCTGTTCAGGCATCAGTTCTGCCATGTGGGATGCAGCTTAGCTCCCACACTTCCCTCCCCAGTCCGGGGAGGACACACCTGTCCCCAGGTGTCACCTCCACAGTTGCCTTGGCTCGCTCTTCATTTCATTCAAGGGCTCTCCCCCTGCTTCTGTTTTCTCTTTTTTTCTCTTTTCCAAGGCCCGGGGGTAAAGCTGGGCACAGAGGTTGCTCAGGTTCTGCTCCAAACCCCTGTGGAGATGCTGAGTGTGCCAGCTCAGCCTCCCCTGCCTGGCACAGCCACATCCAAGAGCTCTCCATCCTGCAGTAAACAAAGTACGTGGGATCAGGAGAGTCAGCTGGGCCAGGGTGCAAGGGACATCAGGAATTTCTGACCAAGGGACAGAGAGCAGTCATGGGCAGGCACAACTGAGTGGAAAATGTAGCTGTGGTGGCTGGTGTGAGTGTAACCACCACATGAATTATGCATTTCTGCCCATGTAAAATACCAGTTATGCATCTTGCTTTACTTCTTATCACTTTACTGGACAGAGCACGATGTTTTCCCCATCATTATATTAGATCTTGAATTAAGGCAACTTCCTAGTTAGGGGGTGAGGGTTTGCTTGGTTGGATTTTTTTAATTGCTGCTTTTAAATTCCACCGAAACAACAAGTAAACAAATAAAAAATTCGTTAGAGAGAGGCGGCTCAACTCAGATGAAAGTTTTACTGCACAGAGCTCTGCTTTCCAAAGCAGCAAATCCAGTCACCGGGTCATTAGCACGGCGAGCAGCACGGCAGAAACGAGCAGCATTAGAACTTGTGTCGTTTGCAAGATTTACTAATATTTCAGTGTCTTAACAGCAACGTTCCAGCCTGAAAGCTTCCCCAAAGGCACTTAAAGATTGGAAACGCCAGCTCGGAACGGCTGCGGGTGCATTTACTCATTACGAGCGCGTTTAAAACAGCGTGGCTGGGCTGGCTGGGGACAGCTTTGGGGTACTGGGGGAAGGCAGGAGAGGGCAGGGGGAACATCCAGCCCTTGCTCTGCCCCTTTGCAAGGGCGTGTGTGGAGCAGGGGCTGCCCGGGGGACTCGTTGCATGTACAGATTGTATTTCAGTGTTTGACTGGGAAGATTCCCCCGAAGAAGCTAATGCTGATTACGATCCGGGCTTGATAGCTTTGCTCCTTTGAACACGTCAAGTTAATTTCATGCTGAATAAGGGGAAAACTTATGCCTGTCACAGTGCTATATATCAGTCAGGGGCTAAGAACAAAGGCTGTAAAGCCCAAATGGCTGTGTTTGCCATGTGGCTTGGCTGCAAAGAGGGAAATGCGAGTGCCTTTGTGCTCTCCACAAGGCACATGAACCCTCCTTTGGAAGAGGAGGTGGCTGTAGGCAGGTCTCCATTCCATGTAAAATGGAATCAGTCTCCATTCCATGTAAAATGGAATCAGTCTCCATTCCTTGTAAAATGGAATCAGTCTCCATTCCATGTAAAATGGAATCAGTCTCCATTCCTTGTAAAATGGAATCAGGTCTCTGTTCCACGTAAAATGGAATCAGTCTCCATTCCTTGTAAAATGGAATCAGTCTCCGTTCCATGTAAAATGGAATCAGGTCTCTGTTCCATGTAAAATGGAATCAGTCTCCATTCCTTGTAAAATGGAATCAGTCTCCATTCCTTGTAAAATGGAATCAGTCTCCGTTCCATGTAAAATGGAATCAGGTCTCTGTTCCATGTAAAATGGAATCAGTCTCCATTCCATGTAAAATGGAATCAGGTCTCTGTTCCATGTAAAATGGAATCAGTCTCCATTCCTTGTAAAATGGAATCAGTCTCCGTTCCATGTAAAATGGAATCAGGTCTCTGTTCCATGTAAAATGGAATCAGTCTCCATTCCATGTAAAATGACTTTGCATAAAGCTCCCCAGCACTGGTGGAGGCAATCCCTGGGAAAAATGGCTCTGCAAGGTTGTTGAGGATCTCCCCTCTGCCCATCCATCTTCCTTTTCCAGGTTTCTCTTGAAAAATAGCTATTATAACCAGTTAAAAATGAGCGAAAAGAACTCCTGCTGTTTAAAGTCAAGCTAATATACTGAGAGAGTAAAAATCTTTGGGAAGTTCTTTGGTCTTCTGCTTGTTTTGTTGGGGTCTTTTTCCCAGATCCAGAATCTGTGTTGGGCTTTTAAAAAAAAAAAAAAAAAAAAAAAAGCTTTAAGAGGAAATACGACAACAACAACAACAAAAATCCCACTGAGTGGAGTTATTTAGGCAAACTGCTTCTCCTGGATCAAATACAAAAATAAGGTCTCGGAAAACCTTCATGAGCTGCACCATAGGAATGCAATTACTGCTGAAAACAGGACAATCACAGTTGTTCTCTTTCAGAAGAAATCTTTAAAACTTTAGTAATATTCCCACTAAAACCATCTTAGCAACTCCACAGATAAGGGGAAGTCCCAGATGTTTTACAGATGCCCATCATCAGGGATTTCCCAAACCTCTGCATGGCTCATCCTGAGGCTTTTTCAGTTTTAAGGTAAATTCTGAAAGATGCAGGGCCTGCTGTAGATGAGGCATGGCACTGCAGCCTTCACTGATAGTAAAAAGTCTTCTGCATGTTTGTATCACTCTTTAGCACGTTTCTTTCATTGTTATGCAGGGAAGGAGTGTCCTGTGGCAATTTTTCCATTTAGGTACAAGCTACTGGCAATTTTTCTCTTCAGGGGGAGATAATTAAAAGTGACTTGAAGAGCTAAGCCTCTAAACTTCCTGACAAGACTGTTGGTTTCCTTCTCCTGCATAAGTCTTTGTCCTTTGCCTCCACATTACCATCAGATTCACAGAAGAGTTGCTTTGCTTTCACAGTTGAGTTTCTAGGAAAATGCAGCTTTCAATTACTCTTAAATAACATACCTAGGTTGGGCTATTATACAAAATGTTCAGGAAAGCATAAGGTCAAAAAGCATTTAATTAATTTGCCCTGTGCATGTGTAGGAATGCAACTCAGAGGGAGAAAAACCTCAATTCTATGTTTTCTTCAAGGTCAAATTTATCTTTGAGAGCTGAGAGAGAAATTCTCTGGGCGGAAATGTGGGAACAGAGAGTGAGCAGCCTCTGTTCCCCATGGGACAGAGGGACTGGCACCAGTGAGGGGACAGGAATAGCTCTAATCCCATGGGACTGGGCTCAGCATTCCCTCCTGGTGTGTGCCCAGCAGGGCCAGGACAGTTGGGAATTCTGCTTTGGGGGAGTTTTCAGCCAAAGAAGAAAATGCCTGCAGTGAGTTCAAAACTCTTTTCTTCTAACAACTACCCAGTGAATGAAATATGATGGGCCAGGATCAAAATAAAGCTGTGACACATGCAAAATGTACATAGCTTCCCCACACCAGCCTTTTGCTGAGCTTGCTCTACGATCCTGAAATTCTGTCTCCCTGGTAAAAAATTTTTCGTCCTAACTTTAAAAAAGGTATCAATTTGTTTTTAGACATCCATGCCTGAACTTACAGAAACCAGATCACCTTAAAAGCTTATATGCTCTGGGCTGAACCCTGAAAATGAGCAAATTGAAACCATTATCTCTCTCTGATTAAAATACTCTGTTGATATTGTTGCCTGCTCATGCTTACACAACAGAGAATGGAAAACTTCCACTTTTAATGCTGTCTGCTTTTCTGCAGCGTGTTCACAAACACCAGAGACCTTACGGCTTTTCCTCTTAGCAGCGTTAAGGTTATTTAAAATTCCTAGGACCTACTCACTCAGCAACCCGCCTTCCTTTGCCTCAGTGCTGTGTTCCCTCTGCAGACCTGCAGCATTGCCAGCACATTTTCTCTTTTTCCTTTTTGTCTTTCCTATTTATTTATTTATTTTAATCTTTGAAAGCAATTCTGACAATACAGAGAAGAAAATGAAGCTTAAGTTTAGGAGTGAAATTAGAAGGGGGAAGAACTTTCACATTTGTGGGAAAAGTGCAGAAATCTCACAGTTCAAAAAAAAAAAAAAAAAAGACGTTAGAATGGTACTTTGTGAAAGTTCTTGGCAAAGAAGTGTCCCAAAGTTGGGCTGTACCTTTTTTAATTACTTCAGTCTCTTAAAACCCTGGGAGTGCTTTGTCCAAAACAACTTGAAAACACCCAAAGATTCTCATTAAAATAAGGCAACCAGCATTTGGGGACTTTCAAATAATCCTGTCTGCACTTTGGTGTGTGGTGACAGTGTTCTGAAGATCCCCCCTCAGATTGGGCAGATCTGTTGGCACCTAATTCTTTCCGACCTTCAACAGGAGTAAGTTACTTGGCTTTCACTTTCACAAACCTCCAGTTGCCTTACAAGAACTGATTTTCCAGGGGATTTGTTTCTCAGGGTGTTCCAGTAATGACATCCTATTCTCCTGTCCCCAATCCTACGCTGGGCTCCACACAGGTATAAAATTCTATAGAGTGCTGACAGGATCAGGCTGACTAAAGGACAAAGAGACAGACAACTGGGGGAGAGCACGAATTTGCATGTATTTCCATTATTTTGGCACTGGGCAAAATGATTTCTGTATTGACTTCCCCTCAAAGCCACCGAGAATAAAGCTATAAAAGAAGATTATCAGAAAGTAGGCCATGTTGCTCTGCTTATCATATTCATGTTGCCACTTCTTATTTTCCAGAGGTGGGAGATTTCCGAGTGGATTCAGAGGGGATGGCTGGTGCAGCACGTTCTGGTGACGCGTGCCTTCCTCTCAGTCCCAGGGCACAAGCCATGTCCTCACTTTCCAAGGGTTAGGGATAGTTCTTCCCATGGGAATCAGGCATCAGGGGCCGATGCTGGGGGAAGACAGGGGGCAATGCTGAATTTTTGTAGTGTGGCTTAGCAGAGGGTCATGTTTAAACAATAAAAAACATTAAAAAAAATTAAAAGACACTCATCAGAATCTAGAGACATCCCACAGGAATTTCTTTTCTCTCTGGCAGAATTTACCAGCTGTAGCAACATGCATATTTCTCTCTCTATTCTTAGTGTATGAGAACTGCCAATAAAAGCTGCTTTTCAGCTTCACAGATAAAACTATTTTTTCTCTTGCTTGCTATTTTTCCTGAAAGAACTTTGTTTGCTTTTTAACTGTGGAGCAACAGGGCCCCAGAAATTTCAAGTCTGTGATGAAACCTCGGTTACACAGCTCATCAGCTGAGCCTGTAAATTAACAATGTCTGTATCCCCGGGCCACCATTCTTCTTAAATAATAGGGAGCTGGATCATTGCCCTTCTGGGTGAACATCAAAAGTTGTGGCCAGGAGGATGTGAAACATTTCTTCTAGAAGAATAAAGGTGAGGACAGCAGAGGCACTCGGAGCTGCAAGTGCAACTGCTCACTTCATTAAAAAGGTGGCAAATCTGTGGGTGGCAAAATCAAACAGAGGTGGGAGTGTTACAGCCATGCTCTTCCATGTTTTCTCAAGCACTGCAGAGCTAAGATATCACCTCTCACTTCAATATTTGACAGATTTTATTTTATATGTCAGGCACCTCACAAACTTGAATTTCATTTTAATACTCTGGTAAAGCCTCCCTCCTAGTAATAATGTTCTGCTTTCTGCTTTATAAACCACCAGAAAATCCATATGTTTCATGTTAATTCTGTTGAAAATACCTTGGATTGAATATCCTTTTAGAAATTTTGTTACACGTTTCCAGCCTTAGAAATTCTTATTTTGAAGACCTGCATCAAAGGGCAGGTTTAAATCTTAGCTTAAAAAAACATATGCCCTGCTGGAGGTGTAGATAGTGGAATCTTTTTTTTATTCCCTACAAAGCAAGTGCAACCTAGTTTAATTGTTATGGTGGTCCCTCCCCACTGCTTGCTTTCCACTGTTGTACAATAACCTCCTTTTGTTAGAAAGCAACAAAAAAATTAGGTTTAACTCTGTCCCTTACTGGTGGCCTTGAAACTTTATGGCCTTTCTCCTGACACCCCGTGCACATGACAACATTCAAACCAGCTTTATTCTTTCTTAGGACAGGAATCAAACTCCTGAATAAATCAGAATTATTTCTAGTGGAAGACTTTTTCCTAAATTGCATTTATGCAACCTGTAATTATATTTCACATGAAGTACCAGGGAGGATTATGGGGAATAGGAGAGCACCTACTGTAAGTATCTATTTCCCATAGAAGCCATCAGGGGAGGTTATTAGCCCGTTGTGGTTGTAAATAATGAATTCAACTCAATATTTGGGGTTACCTGGGGTTTAAATTGGTACTGATCTTAGTCTAATGTTTCCAATTTCAGGAATTGAAACACATTACTATCTGCCTTTGCCAGCATGCAAAATGTTAATCTTGATAGATTACATTAATCTTTATAGAGAACACTTTTTGTTCCACATATATTTCAGGATCTTAACTCCTCAACATAAGGATGCTTTAGCTCTTTATATTGAGAACACTGCACATTTATTTTAATTGGATAACTGAGCTTTTCTGCTTACCGAGCTGTCTGCCTGACATTTGCAAAATGCAGCTTTTTTTCTTTCCCCCAACATAACCTAGCTGTTCATTTTTATAAGGCCTGCCATCCAAAATGCAGAACCTAATCCTTAATTAGTTGTCATATTTGTTTAGATGTTATACATCATCCGTTGGACTGAACTGTTTGGTTTACTGTCCTTTCATAATGTCCATTAAATGATTATTTTTGCATTCACTTATGTTTTATTTAACAGTTTTCCTACATCCTGACTCACAGGCCTTCTGTTAAAGAATGGAATCATTAAATTGGCCAGGCAGTGAAGGGTAAATCACAGCTTAGAGAGCAGAGCCAGCCCAGCAGGGCTGAGCAGCAAAAGGCTGGAGGGCCCTAAAGCACCTTAGAACAAGCTTTTTTCAGCTTGGATTTTCAGCTGTAAATCCCTTTTGGAATCAGGAGCTACAAGGAGCCCATCTGTCCCATGGGAAGGAGAAGGGACACTCCACTGTGACCCCATCCCCTTTAACCAAGCAATAGGGTCATGGAGGCAGGTTTTGTTCACTCTGATGCGGAACGGGGACTGGAATTCAGGGCAGAGTCCCAGCCAGAAGACTATTGTAGAAGTGTTTCTCAATGACTAATTATTTGGGAGGTCTTTAACAGAACCGAGAATAATCTAACCCAATATACTCATGGCAGCTACACGTGGAAAAAAAATTCCTGTATTGCGCCAAGAGAAGACTTTTAAAAACAATTTTCCAGATACATTTGTGAATGCCTTGGACAGGATGGCAGGGGGCATGGCAATCACCTCCACTTTCCCTCCACCCAAAACTCATTTTTTCTCCCCCTGCAAACCCCACAAACCAAGGTCACCTACCTGAGTGCCCTGCAGGACATTCTGTAGGGATCTGAAGAGTGACAGCACCTGCTACAGAGAGCTAAGCAACAGCAGAGCCCGAGCTCCTGGCTGTCAGTGCTGCCTGCCTGGACACCTAAAGTGACATTGCTGTTTCCAGGTCCCTTCATGGACATTGTTCTGAATATGTGCCCTTCACCAGTGGGCAGTGTGCGTGTTCCACTGCCCTCCTGCCAAGCAGGAGTCACAGCACTGCTACAGCTGCCTGGCTTCATCCTTTGTGTGTGTGGGCACAGGAGATACATCCACGGAATTAAATACAAACCAGCGTGAAATAAAAATCCGTCTTTTCCAAGGAAGAAAATAAGGATGAGCTCTCGGACCTAAAATACTTCTAATATTTTTCCTCTCTGTGCTCATCTCCATCTTACCTCACAAAAAAATTCAAGCTGATGGCATCCTACCATAAATACATACATACATACATACATACATACATACATACATATATACATATAGTGCCCATTTCTGATCCTAGTCTGTGTCCATTGTGCTTTTTGTGAAGTGCTGCGAGGCAATTATTGGTATGCAGAGCACTAGGGAAGTGCTGGAGAGGCATGAAAGCTGCCTGGAAAGTCTGGGCAGACTTGGTGTAAAGCTCCCGTTACAGTGAGAGGTGAAGCACATGCCCTTTAGGTATAAACGAAGCATCAAGATAAACTTTTATAAGACTGGTAAAATGACTCTTTTTGATGACACTTTCATAAATTCTTCAAAGACCTCCCAAAATCATTGTCTCCCTTCTGATCTCACCTCCCACTCAAATCTTCTCTTCCCACTGAAACAAGGTTACTTTTTATTTTACTTTTTTTCTTCTTTTTTCTTCTCTCCCTTACACCTACCGAAATGAAGATATTTCAGCTCTACTTTAGGGAGGAAACGATTTGCACAGCCTTTTTTCCTCATGCATCTGTACTGTAAAACTGAAAAAATGTGGCAAGAGGAACATGTCAAACTTGCAAAAAAATCACTTGAGGCAAGAAACAGCAATATGACATGACAGCAATTGAAACTGAAGACAAGGTTCCCAGAAAGTTAAAGAAAATTAAATTCTAGTTAAAAAAAAAAACCTTGAAATTTTACCCAAATTGGAAGCTAATAAACAACTTAAATGCCCAAAAAGACGACCAAGGACAGAATAGTACAGAACAGCCTACATAGGGACAGTTCTAAGACCTTGTATAAACTTCAATTTAATTTTGGCTAGACAATTAAAGCTGTATTAGAACTTTAAATAACTGGAATAAAAATACCCTGAAAAGACAACTACCTTTTTCTTTTGTCTTTTGGTTACACTTGGTGCTTTGCTTACTCTCTGGCCAATTGTTCAACAAACACGAAGTTTTTATTAATTTAGCGTGTGTTGGCTACTTGGCCAAGAAAGGAATCATTAGTGCATTAGACATAAATAATGACACCAGGCAAGAGCAGATGAATCCAACCACATGCAAATTGTGTGGCATTTCAGGCTCTCCATGTGTGTCTGTGTGTCCCACTGGTATTTACGTGTTAAGATGCTTCTCACCTGCCTTCAGCCCAAACCTTACCCAGGATTTCTGCCTTGGTTATTTCATCCAGCCACTGAGAGAAGCAGTGCCCATGGATCCATCATGCCTGATGTGCAGGAGAGTGAACTTGGACATTTTGTGCTTCTGTGCCATACAAAGATATAAATTAAGCCCAGCATAATGTCTCCACCCCCACTCCTGGCAAACATCAGGTTCCTTCTCTTCAGCTTCCCAGAAGGATTCAGGCACTCAGTGGAACAAAACTTCCTGCCATATTGCAACCCAGGCAATATTGAACCCCTTCTCTCTGCCTTGTCTTCCTCTGCTAAATCAGAGTACAATGGGAACCCAGGTAGGAGAGTCACATAATCCTGTTGGCATGAATGTGACACGGCCAAGGCACATCACCCTCCTCCCAACCTGTTGGGTTGATGGGCATGTCCAGAGCTACAGTGGAGACACCTTCCTGGGGCCTGGGCAACAAACCTGCCAGGACAGCAGGAGATTTGGGCAACAAACCTGGCAGGGACAGCAGGAGATTTGGGCAACAAACCTGGCAGGGACAGCAGGAGATTTGGGCAACAAACCTGGCAGGGACAGCAGGAGATTTGGGTAGCAAACCTGGGCGAGACAAGGAGGAACCTTCTGGAACATCTATCTGCTTGCTCCCCTGTCCCTGACGGGCACAGAAGAGACACCATGAAAGCAGCACATGAATGGAAGGCTAACTGGAATTTGGAAGTCTGGAAGGTTCCTCTTTAATTCTTATGAACCGAACCCAATAATTCCCTGTGTATCATGCAGTGTGGCCTAAAAAATTCAGCTGGTGCCGGTGTGACCATGTCATCTTTGGGAGCAAACCCTCCACCCCGACCCGTGCCGGCTGTCACAGCCGTGTCACCAGCGGCCAGGCTGGCCCTGGCAGCACACACGGACACAGGGACAGACACACGGACAGCAGCCCCCGTGCCCCGGGGCAGGGCTGGCACCCCGGGCACGATCCAGCCCCACGGGACACCCCCCGAGCCCCACAGGCAGAGCATGGGGAGCACATCGTGCCCTGGTGCCCCTGTAGGGACAGCCCTGGGACCAACACAGCGAGCAGGGAAAGCAAAATGACTTTGAACACCAACGGATTTGTACCTTTTCAGACTAAGCTTTTATTTTGATATTACAAACCATTTTTCTTTATTCACAAATCACGGTTGTGATATAAACACTAATTTCTAAAGACAGATATACACATTTTCTGGGTTTGTAGGGTTTTTCTTTTTAAATCTGTTTAGAAGTCACTATATTCCACATATGGTAGTAATAATTTTTTCATAAGTCATATTATCAGTAGTTATTTATATAAGTGAAAACATTCCCAATATATATTGTAAAAAAATTTCAAATGCTTTTCTTACATAACTATTTCAGACATACATTTTAAAATGACTACTAGGAGTACTGTAGGAGTTTTATAAACAAAATATTTTCTAATATGGGCTGCACCCTCAACCTTTCAAGATAATTTTAATAGACTAAAACGCCATATAATCATTTGGAGAGTGGGAGCTGTAAAGCCATCTCAGGAAAATTAAAATTGCAAATAAATTCTGTTATTCTCCACGTTAGACATTTTGTGTGTGCAATTCCAAAAAAGATATCTCATCCACACTTTAAATTGGAAACCTAACATTTGGTAAACATTTTTCAAGTTGCTTTCATCACGGTGTTTAAACAAAATTTACTTTTTCTTTTTTATTAATAGGAGGCTTGTTTTGCATATCTTACATAATAAATGTGGGGATCGAACTCTTAATAAATTTCAGTTCATTCCCTCACCAGTATAAATATATGTTACTGCCCCATTTTTTTTCATCGATTAATATAGTCTCTTTCTCTCTCTCTGTTTCAATTGCAAAGATAATTTTATTTATCATCCTTAGATATAAATGCTACAGAAACTTCGTTTTCAAATCTTGTGAAACTTTATTGATGGTTATTGTTCAACTGATCATACTGCATGCACATACGATGACAAAGAGAAAGCCTGATCACAAACACTTTTTTTTAAAGCAGAGTTGTTATAGCAAGTTGGCAGGTTCACAGCGGTGAGTTGATCATTTACTAAGGTGCTGGCCGGGAGGCAGCACGTTACACATGAGGATATCACTACCTGCAGCAAACCCCCGGCGGGGACGCTTTGCCGCGTTATTTATTTAAATACAAAACCGAGAAGACCCGTGACAAACACCCCAACTTAGGTTAACTTGTAAACAGGACAACATGGAAAGAGTCCAAACATATGCACAGACAAACTGCAATTTTTCAATGGTGCCTGGGAGCGCCTCGCGGGCGGCGCCGGCCGGGGTGCGACCAGCAGCTCTTCCAGGGGCGCTGGGGTGGGAGAAGGTCCTTGTTTTGTCCCAATTTCTGACTTTTCTTGGGCCCAATATTGAGCAGAATTGGCCTCGGTTTGGGTTTGGGAATTAAACAGGGCGGGGGGCGAAGTTGTCATGCCTTGAAAAATTGCAGATTGTTTACACGACACAGTCATGTTTCAAAAAGTACCAAGCGGATGAAAATACCATGATTATCTTCTACTCAATGATTGCAATACTTGTAAAATGCTTATATAAATCTGAATATGATTATCA